>CATNEM010000171.1:762500-923666 GCA_950096795.1 Macrostomum cliftonense
AAACGGCGACAGGAGCGTCGGCTATTGCCCGGGCAACCGAAGCGCTGATGCGCTGCCGACATCGACTGCAACCCCGTCAGTGCCAGCTGCTAGCGTCTGCGAAGCCGCGACCCGGTATTCGAGTTGTCTTCGCTGACGGAACCAACGAGGAGAAGTACATTCCGGCGGCGTGCGTGCTGCACTGCGGCTACGATCCCTGTCAGAGGAGGTAGATGACGCTCTATTTGACGCTTTTGAGCTAAGATAATTATTAGCATGTGCAGTGAAAAAAAAGATCGCGCTCAATTGGAAGCAGATGCAAATCTCATCTTTTGATATGCGTTTCCTGCCTTCATAATCTATCGAACTATGTACGTCTTAACTTGTGAAACATTAATCTTTAAATGGTAAAACCATTTGTTGAAAACTATAATTTTAATAAAATAATATTTCACCAGCTGGGCAGGTTTTGATCCTCTTCTAACAGTCTGCTTTATAAACTAAACGTTGCTATTAATCCAAATTTGGGATAATTTTCCTGGTCCAGTCACATGTCAATGTCCGATTATTTCTGGATTGGCGATTTGTCATTTAGTAGGTTTTAACCAAAGTGAATTAATATCAATACAAATCATGAGAAGATTAATTTTTCACAAATTAAGACGTGCCTAGTTGGATAGAGTAAGAAGGCAGGAAATACATATCAAAAGATGAGACTTGCATCTGCTTCCAATATAGTGCAATCTTTAGTTTTGTGTCGAAAAACTGCAAATTTCCCATCTTAGTAGTGTATTTTTCGCGAAAATTGGACTCCAAAAACTTTCCAAGAAACGAAGTGTCCCGTCCTTCTACTTTAGGTGTCCTTGGAAAATACTCGCTAAGTCAAACGCATTATATGTAGCTAAAATTGCAGTTTTAATTACGAGTACTTCCTGTGTTTTCGCTTTAATTTCGACCAAGTATTTCAAAGGCAAAACGCGACTCATTAGGATGCAATTCGCTACAATTTATTTCGCATGTACAAAAACTTTGCTTTTTACCATGCAGTTTCGACTCCGACGAAGCTGTCGATATTGGCGTTAACAGGCCTAGGTAAGCAACATACCGAATTTTCCTGACCTCAATATTTGAAACGATTTTCAACAGTACAACATTAGACAAAGCATCCCCGGAAGAATTGAAACTTTGACTACTTAATCCATCCAGAATATTCAGTTTTGTTCTGCGCAATCGCTCTGACCGTTTGGACAACTGCGTCCTACTTGCCTGCGACCATCTGGATGATAAGAGGACCAGCGCATTGGTGCAGGCTGTTCGAGCTTGGCTTGGACTGTAATCACAGTACATATTGCGCCCCTCAATTAGACAAAACTATTCGTCATTTTGTTACTTCTAGTAGTGGTTCATGAGTGCAATATTTATTTTTTCTGTATTAAGTTTTTCGATATGTATGTTTTTCCACAATTATTTTTATGCATCAATTATAAAAGTAAGCGATGGATCGTATTTGGTGCAATTTTAATGTTGAAATTACCGACTACAAGTACATGTACCGTTGAATGCTGTCATGTGTGCGCTTTGGGTCCCGATCTAAGTAGCTAGATAATTCAGGTAACTTCGGCCTGCATGAAACTGCAAGGGCAGGCATTTTAACAGAAAGTGACCTCAGTTTTGTCCGGTTAATGCCCATAAATCGTGTCTCTAATAAATCTCCAGTTTTTAATAGGTCCGAATTGATTTGCCCATACCATCCAAATATTGATGCATTATATATTTCAGACTTCCGTTTTTCCCTACCTAACGCATTAAAAGTTGAATTTTTTTAATGCATCAAAATAATTCGTATAAAAACAATATTTTCTTTGAGTGCTCATAAAAAGGAAATAAATTCTAAAGTGCAAAAATCTGTCACCGTTGCTAGAGTTGCTAGAGGTTGCTAGAGTGAAAAGCCCTACTGATTACTGTATAGTTTTGTTAAAATTCTCCACTTTTTATGCACCAAAAATCACGGTCCAGCTAAAAATTTCCAGTTTGTTAAACGGTGAATAAACAGCTGTTGCAGCTTTTCCAACCTGGCACCAATTTCACGTAGCTCGTATCGTGCAATTTGGGGTTGATTTTAAAATCAAGCATTATATTTGTTGGAGATTATTGCATGCTTTTAGAAGAGGAAATCTGCGATTTTGCAATTATGATCGCTTCAGTAATAAAATAATAACCTTAACTGCAGTAGTTATGCGGTACTGTAGACTGGAAATATTATGGTAGATTAGAGTTTTTTATTAGCATGTGAAAATGAAATATAACAGAAAAATTGGTTGCTAATTTTTGGTGGACACACAAGTTCCACTTAAACGTTGCTAACCTGGGCCCCAAATTGTATGACGTCCCCTTCCATTGCGTCACTCTCATTTGTATCTCCTCTCTAATAAGTGCATCATTCTTATTGCTATGCATTTTGTATTTGTCCCTTACCACTTTAATATTGTCAGTTTCATAATTTCATTTGACCCTGGCCTTATCATTTTGCTTGATGGTCAGCGCACGTTTAAGAGAAGCTTAAAAAACTTTAACCATCAAACTGGGCTGCTAACGGCATTCTAAGCGCCAAGTATCCCAGCTTGCAACGTTGGAAAATATGCAGCCATTGTTCTACGGACACTACAGCTCTCAATGCAGCTCTCTGGCATTCTTCATCAATCTCTCTCTATCATTTTGCTGCTATGCAGGCAAGATCTGCAGGTGCATGCCCATCGAAAAAAAACGTGAGCTGGTTTTGCCAACCCGTAATCCAGAGCTTGCGTATAGAGTTAAAACAAGAATCTAAATAATCTATATGCTATATACATCAGTTTCTATTTCATGTCTATAGAATACTCACTAATTTACTAATTTACTCACTAAACATTAATATGTGTCCATTTTTCTCACAATTACTGTGTTTTTTCGTGCACTTCAAGGAAAAGTTGTGTGCCTTGAAAATAAATACTAAAGCATGAAAGCAAATTGAAAAGCAAAGTAAACATTACGCTCAATTTCTTGGAATACATGACGAATTGCCATGACAGAGCAGTTTATCAGCTCAATATTCTCTCTAGAGAAGGAACAGAAGTTCATCCCTAGGTCTAATTCTGGTCAATCTAAAGAAAAGAGAAAGGCTGAGTAGAAAGAATTATGCCGATAATTTTTAGTTGCTCTCTCAATGTACACTTTGGCAATCTGCCTATCCCCGCTATATAGTTGTACTTTCAATGATAGTTGCTACGAGTAGACGCAGGCTAGAGAGATGATGGGTGGGAAACAGAACAGTGGCTGACGCGCCATTCTAAAAATAGCAACGACAGTAACGGTTAGATTTTTTTGTGCATCAGCCTGGTGGGTCTGCACTCGACTCTCATTGGCTGTGGGAGACCAGGGGAGAAAGAATATTCGGAGTGTGCGATGGGGTTGATACTATTTGAAAGAGGATCGATAGACCAGTCTGGGGAACCGCTGTTGGTTTATCTTTATGGATTCGTAGTTGGCCGTGAAGTCGGCGGTTTCGGTAGCCAGTTGCACCGTTTGTTCGTGGAACAATGTACGAATTATTGTATTCCCTCAATGCAATTCTGTTGGCAATTGTTTTCGGTCTTGTCATTAGTTTGTTATTTTTCTTGAATCGGCGCACAAATATTGTACCGGTAAGTTGAAAAACAGTTATTGATATTTAAGTATTTGCTAATTTCATTGAAATCGTTCAAACAAGCGCAAAAAGTTATCTTATTTCGAGGATAAATAGGAAGCTATTCACAATAGTCTTACGTGTCTTTTCGTGGGACTCTTTCTTTTTCATGGTACTCCAGATCTGCAGATACAAATCAGTATTCAGTGACCATAAAAATATTCTAAATGCTTAAAAATGAAGCATGACTGACTACATTTAATTTTAGGAATCTCAAAACGGCCACTCGCCATCTGAGTTGGATAAAAAGCGCAAGCGAAAACGGAGGAGCAAGGATAAAGGGGTAAATATACTCGTATTCTGCATGTTGCTGACCAATACAAGTCCAAGCGGGTCTGTCACTCTTTAGGCGAAAATGAGCACTAATGTATGATGCGTCTCACACTTTTAGAAGCAGTCAAATAACGAGAATCGCGGTGACACACGTGACAACACCCCTGAGCTGAGCACAGGGCTTGTTGCCGAGGAAGCCAATGAAAGCAGGGCACCAAAGCCCGCGAGTGACTCCGAACCAAAAAGCTCCAGTGACAGCCAGAGACAGACTCCTGAAAAAGAGTCTAAAGCGAGCACTTCGAGTCGAGATAACACGACTCCGATCGGATTTCAAAAGCAAAAAGTTGAACTAACGAAGAAGCAAGTATCTTCCTCAATTGCTGTCGTAAACCGTAAGTGAATCTTTGGTTTTAACAAATTTATGTATTAGTAATGTTGAAAGCCTATGCACACTTAACCTTATTCTGTAGGTTATGAGGCTCTAGAGAAATTGGACACTTCTGATGAAGGCGACACCACCGCTACAATAGAAAGTTTTGACACTTTGCTACTAAAGCGACGTGAGACAAATACTTTTTTATCAACAAGCCATTGAATAAAATTAAACTATTGAATAAAAAGTTATAAATTATCTACTTTTTAGATCCACCACTTCGAGACGAAAAGGCGTTCGATGGACTTTCAAGAGACCAGAAGATGTTTGTTTACTTGATAAACAAGAACATTAAAGAGTCGACCCATGTTGATTACAAAACATCCATAAATGAGGCGGCCGATTGGAAATTTCGAATGCTCAGGACAGCCTGCGCTATGTACAACGGGCTAAACCCGGATCTGAGAGAACCCAGTTTGACGGACAAGTCCTGTTCCAGCTCCTACATTGTGTATGGCGTCAAGGAATTAGACAGAAAGTCTGGTGACAAGAAGCATGAATTTGCGCCTCTAGCAAAGTACCCAGGCGAGGAAGAGATTCAGGATTGCTTCCGAGTGAACACCACACCCTTTGTGAAGTCGTATTTCCATCTGGTTCGTTTTGACGCAGAACTTAACCTGACGGCTGCCGGAATAACCATTCCTTCAGGTAGCTATGGTATGCTTGAGGTTCCAAAGGGCAGCTCAGGCCCTGTTGTATTCAAGGACTGTCGCACTAAATCAGCAGCCGATGCTAATGCTAGTACTACTCGAAAGAGAATGCCTGAGAGGCACAAATGGCTAATGTACGCTAGAACGGATGCCCAGAACGTCCAAGAAAGTAACTGGGACAGACACTTTAAAGAGATGGTCTACGATCAGTTTGAATCCAAATGCGATGTCAGCGAGCTGTTCTGGGCCAAGGAGGACCTCATTGAAGCACGAAATTCGTTTAGAGTTCTGATTGTCACTAAATTTTCATCAGCAAGTAGCAATCTCGAGAAAGAAAGTCTTGCTAGGTCACTTGGACGTGGATCGTGGGACGTGATCTTGGATTTTGACAGAGACAGCCGCAGTGAGGGAGGTATGTTCACCTGGATGGAGGACGAAATGCGCAAGTTAGGAAGGCTGCATACAGTGAGATCTTGGGACGATCTTCCTAACCTACAGACGCACGACATTGAAGAATGCCAAAGTGGACACCGCACAATTTATGTGCAGGTAATGGGATGCAGCGTGACAGCCAAAGCAGTGCCTACAAATGAGCACAAGCTGAGGAAGCTATTGAGAAGCAATTTGCTAAACCCTTTGTTCGATAAAAATCACTGTCCGAGACCGGTTATGTGCTGGACTCTGTGTCTGTGTTCATCCTTGTCAGAAATCGGTAGCCTACCGTTGAGCCCGGCAGATATTGAATGTAATCTAAGGGAAGAATTCTTGTCCGAGTCAAGCAACGAAGATGGATTTCGTGCGTACACAATGTACGTTCAGCAGCAAATGCTATCCTACCTGGGTGAACAGCTCGCAAAAGTCTATAGGAATCAGAGCCGCAGAGAGAGCCTGATTCTCACCCCAGTGAATCAGCTCTGTCATTTTTTTGAATCAGCCTACCCATCCACCGTTGCCCCGAAGCAGCACGAGCTACCAGGAAAGTACGGCCAAATATCATTGGCACATGAGAAATTTGCAACGTTCAAGCCATACCTTCGACTATACCAGATTCAGGCTGGCCAGTCGAAGTATTTCAGTAAAGCTCTTGCTGAGAAGCAGGAATACGCAAATCAAGTGCGCCGCCAGTTCTTAGCTGGAAATGAACTAACTAAGGAGATGCTATTTCTGCATGATGAGCTAAGGTTCCAAAATAGTGCTATGTACGTCGAACGAAGACAAGTTGAAATTTACAAAGAGAGGGTTAGCAAATCACTGAGTCACTGTGGCAATCGCTCGTTCACAACTTGGGACTCTAACGTCAAGCAAATCATTCGCCTGCCCCATGAAGCTGTATCCGGTGCTTCAACGATTGCTAGAATAGTTCTGTGGCGACTTCGAAAAGATTATCCCTGCATTGAAGTGAAGTGCCTCGACAGAATGCAGGAAGTTACTGAAGGAATCTGTTTTTTGCACAGGAGCACGGAGCTACCAGTACTAGTTCTATTCGACTCCAAGGAATTTCCGCACTCGTCTGTTCATGCGTTTGTATCTGAGTTAAACCGGCGCGTTTCTGCACCGAGATTTGTCGCCATCTGTGTGGAACAGGTTCGCCCTAATACTCACTTCGATAGTCCAGTTGTCACTGCTAAACTTTCCGAAGAGGAGGCCAACGCGTTCACAAATATCTACAAGGACTCAGGTGGCGATGAGACACGCAGGTTGAAGGACAAAGTGGAAAAAGAAACGGACCGAACACCTTTCCTTTTCGGAGTCTGGCATTTTAGAAGAGAATACAGGAAGATTAACCTCTTTATTCAATACCTTCTGAAGGATTGTGCAAGCGAGAAAAATGCACTTTTGCACTTTGCCTGCTTGACAAAGTACTTCACGCATTCCTCTTTAAACTTGTCAATAGCAGCCAAGTTTCTTGACCTTCCACCCGAGCAGAAGGACCCGTTGCAGGTGCTGGAACATCTTGGTGACCAAAGACATCTTTTGACCGTCAAGCGAATGCGAAGAGGCTGGGGATTAGCTCCAATATCAATTGTTGGCGAGAAAGTGCTTGAGTATCTTTTTGAAAAAATTGATGCGAATGAGCGAGAAGGAGAGCAAGTCAGAATGTTTGTGGATAATTTATGCAAAATGGGCGAAGAAGGACCTGATTCATTACTTCCCTGCCTAACTCACCTGGTCAGGAGATTGATCTCTTGCCAGAAACGAACGAAGCATCCAAAGCTAACGGACTTTTTCATAACAATACACGAAAATCTTGAGTTGGATGAAATTGAGCTAATCTTTATGAGACTGGCCAAGTGTTTTCCTGAAACAAAATCGCATACGCTGGTCCACTTTGCCCGCTATGTGGCCTATCACAAAAAGGACCACACTAAGTCGATTGAATTCGTCCGAAAGGCTTTGGATCTTGACGCGGACGCGACCTTCTTCTCAGATACCAATTGCACTGACGATGTGGTTCTTGGCTTGTCAGCGCATCTAATCAATTGCCGCGTGAGCTCCGGTCCTGAAATGTCTTTCGAAGAGGCGCAGTCGTGGACTATTGAAAGCATTCGCCTGTGCAAGAAGATTCAAAAACGAGGTGTAGCTAAGTCCACGGGCGACTTTCTTTTCAAGGCGCATCCGTTTGTTTATGAAATTCAGGCACAGCGCTTGCTTTTGATTCGCTTTTTCGAAACCGATTGTCACTCCGACCGCGAACTCTACTTTAAGGAGATTGAAAAGGACGAGTTTTGCTTCGTTAAGGAAGCCCATAAGAAAATAATCGAGAACGTGCTTAATCTCGAGAAGATGCATGAAGAGGGTGATCTAGATTCGGAGACTCTAACTGAAAAGGACATGCGCAAGTTAAACAATGCGAAGGAAGAGTTCATCAGCCGTTATAGATCATTCAATATGGATGCGACTTCGAGCAGCGTGAGGCTTCGAACGGATATTACTGATAATACGTACGCCTGGACCATTGTCGATGTCTATACCCAGAGCAAGATGGCTTCAAAGCATTCGGAAGATCCCGATATCTACGAGTCAGATGATAACAAGCTGCTTGCCAGACTCATGTGGGATCGTGTTTGGCGACTAAAAGGAGTAAACTCTCACGATATTGAGTTGCTTTTGTCGATTATGCTTGCTTGCAAATCGAAACTGTCTCGAACTTACCTGGAAGCTTGTGTACTGACAATACTATCTCGGCCTACAAAGGAAATGGTTGATCGGGGCATTCAACTTGCAGGCGAATGGAGAATGAAGTTCGGATCGGATGTTCTTGCCAACTTTATGCATGGAGCCTTTTATTTGGCGTCCGCTCTCTCTCGGAAGGAGACGGACCCGAGCCGAAAGGAGCACTTGATGGATGCCAAGCGGCTTATGGAAAAGTGTGACCATCTGACGAGACGGGAGAATCCCAGTCAGCAAGGTCACTCAAAGACGTTTCCCGGACGAAATGTTCCCCGACTGGTTCTCGGAAGAGGCGACTACTTGAAGTCTTTGATTTATCTCCCAAGACGGCGTTCATTTGAAGAGCAGCAAAGGTACATCTTAAAAGAGACAAATTATCGAACTTTCACCGGCTATCTAAGTGATAATGATCGGGTGCATTGCGACGAACTCGATTGGAACCTTCGAGTACCCGACAACTCGTTGCGACAAGAAGATTTCCGACAGAGGCGCAAAGTCTCCTTCGCTATCGCGCTGGTCTACAGCGGCCCGGTGCCGTTTATGATCTAAGCGGCGGTACTTTGTGCTGAATTGAAATTTCTGAGAAAAAATTAACAAAAGTTATTCCGCAGCTCTTAAAGAATAAATTTTGCATGCAATTTCAAAGTGCACTACTTAAATACTAATTATACTGTACTAGTATAATTATCGCTTCAAAAGGGTTAAGGAGTCGTTTCGTAGCAATTGCCGTTTCGTCGAGTCAATTAGGATTGGGGCTTTGTGATAATCATGATGAAAAACTTGCCTTAAGTCTGCCAATTTTGTTAAATTATCCCCCAATACTCCGGGAAATTTGATTGGGTCAATATGATTAGAAGTAACTGTGTGATCATATTGGAAAATTTATTAACGAAACTACTTGTTTACGAAACGGCATTTCATGAAATGATATGAATAGCTTATTTCATTATGCGCGTTAAATTTATTTTAAAGTATGAATATGAGTATAAAGTATGATTTTTTAATATGCATAGTTTCTACCGTTTTTCTTTTGTCAAATTACTCAAGTACGTTTATAAAATAATTCAGGCTTTTGAAAACATGACCCCGTATTGCTACTATTAGTATACGCGTTTTGTTACTGGGTGCATGGCTTGTCAAATTGAATTAAGACGCTTTTTGGGCTACAAGGTCAGTTAAGTTCAAATATAGCTGTCACTTATCACTTATCAGTTTGACCGCACGCAAAAAATGGCCACAGAAGTGTCCTTTTGTTTGTTAATTTAAATTAGTCCCAAGAATTGTGTTTAAAAGAGACTTCGATAATTGCACTGACTTACAATGTAGAAATCATCAAATATTCGATCTTTTTTTGTGAATATTTATTAAAACTGACCCATTTTTTCCACCCGTTCGTATTAAACTGGCCACAAATGCTTTAGCTTGCACGTTGGTATCTGAAAATTTGAACCTCCAGCATTTCTTGCTGCCCACTTAATTCATGTCTTTAATTCATTTTTTCTCGCCGAATTGAGTCAAAGAAATTCGACTAAACTGACAAAACCAGGTTTTTTTTAAGGAGAAAAAAATCTCGCCCGACCAGGGAGAGAATCAAACCAGAGATTGTGAAATGATAGAGTAGACCAGCCCTAGCGGAAAACTTATTTTAGCTTAGCTGGTTAAGTCTCCAAGTATGACCCAACCACAGCAGTGGGTGCAGACAGTCAGTCAGATCGGCATTCTTGGGCTGCCCTTTGCTGATCGCTATTTATTGAAGCCGCCCAATTCTATTCGGTCTCTACATGCATATATTCGCACCCGTAATCTTATCGACGCAGTTTCAGCTCGGAGACCGCGCGCCCGAGCTTTGATTTCGGTGCTCGTAAGGGCGAGGACCTCAACTCGCCCGCCCCTTGGCCCCCCCCCCCCAATAAAATCAGCTCGACCAATTTTTTTTAGCCGCAACTTGGTCATGGAAAAATTCGGCTGAGAAAAAAAAACTAAGTGGGTGGGGTGGGCGGTGCAGAGATTGTCGGTCAGGTATAAAATCATGCAGATTGCCTATTTTTAACATGTAGTTTCATTGATTTCCAAGAGAGCCTGACTACGCAGATAATTGTAGCAACTGAACTCGTATTCATACATGATTAAACAACAAGCAGGATGACTGAAATAGAATACTCACAGAATCGTGTAAGTAAAACTGTTTGTTCAATCTGCATGATTTAGCCATTATTGAGTCCTACATGCATACTGGCAACAAATTGGAGTGTCTTTAATATAAAATTGTCTATAAATTGAGCACTTAATTTCTTTCTTAAATCGACCTGCAGCGAAACGATTCCGACGATGCCGAAGATCAGCAGCCGCAGCAGGCATTCAGCTCGTCGGCTGCCATAGTTTTCTCCTGCTTGGGCACCGTTGTTGGCACGGGAAATATCTGGCGATTTCCTAGAATAGCAGCGCAGAATAGCGCCACTCAGGGTGAATATTGCGCATTTACTACTTACCAATTTCACTACTGATAGTAGCTACATGAATATATTGAAGCTAATGTAACTCTCACCTACCGCAGGAACGTTGATCTTCCTAGTCACCTGGTTCGTCTTCCTATTCCTTTGGTCGTCGCCAATGCTACTAATCGAATACGCAATTGGTCGCTATTTCAAAAAATCACCAATCCAATCGTTTAGAAAGGCGATGGGCGATAAATTTGTTTGGTGCGGCGCCTGGGTCACCATGGTGACGTTTATGATCAGGTAAGACGGTTTGAGAGTCAAAACAGATCAGTCACCAGAAAGCCATTTTTACTACCTAAGTGCACTACCTAAGAAACAGTTGCTAAACTGTCCTTTATTTCAGCATAACATCGAAAGCAATGCATAGTTCAGTTTAAAGTTACTTGTAGCAAAATCCACTTTCATTGGTCAGTTTGATGCGTTAGGTGCTGCTAGACACGTAACTAGATTCTCTGTCTCTCTTTCACAGCAAGCAGAGCGATAGCAGATGCAAAGCCGATAGCTAGCAGGCAGCTGAGGCATATCAGTACATAGTTAGCCGGTCCCATTGTCAGCTGGCCTTCTATGGCTGGCTCTGAAATGTAAAAAGAATGCATTTTTTCGAATTTTCTACTCATAGTAGAGAATCTAGAAAAATGTATCTAGATAGCCTGAAATCAAAGCAATTAAAAACAGCCCAACTCCAAAATTTTGACTTGTCCACAAATGTTGATTAAAAATTATTTGACCCACTCGAAGTTGAATATTTTTGGTCTGAATTTCCACAAATATTATCGACAGCTATTCATTAAGGAGTAAAAATGCCAGACTCACTGTAAATCAAGCATCGATATCGCATCAGAAATCCTCTAAACGTTCGATTATTCCTCGCTTCGCTACGTTTAGCTATGTCGCTCAGAAATGTGACCAAAAGGTGTTGCTTCGAACTGACGCTTCTATTTCTGCGCGATGTAGAACAGAAGCTGGGATTGCCGCAGTAACGAGCAGGAGAAAAATCCCATTGACGCTTGCCTAGTAGTAGGTTTCGTTGTTGGCTATGTCGTGAAAACATTCGATTATGGTTTCTTGAATTATCCTCGTAATAACGCCTAAGTTAGATAATTCGCCTGAGAGATAAGGGTTGATGACTCACTGTCTAATTAACTCTGAGATATAAGGGTTGATGATTCACTGTCTAATTAACTCTGAGAGATAAGGGTTGATGACTCACTGTCTAATTAACCCTGAGAGATAAGGGTGGATGACTCACTGCCTAATTAACCCTGACAGATAAGGGTTGATGACTCACTGCCTAATTAACCCTGAGAGATAAGGGTGGATGACTCACTGTCTAATTAACTCTGAGATATAAGGGTTGATGATTCACTGTCTAATTAACTCTGAGAGATAAGGGTTGATGACTCACTGTCTAATTAACCCTGAGAGATAAGGGTGGATGACTCACTGCCTAATTAACCCTGAGAGATAAGGGTGGATGACTCACTGCCTAATTAACCCTGACAGATAAGGGTGGATGACTCACTGCCTAATTAACCCTGAGAGATAAGGGTGGATGACTCACTGCCTAATTAACCCTGACAGATAAGGGTTGATGACTCACTGCCTAATTAACCCTGAGAGATAAGGGTGGATGACTCACTGCCTAATTAACCCTGAGAGATAAGGGTTGATGACTCACTGTCTAATTAACTCTGAGAGATAAGGGTTGATGACTCACTGTCTAATTAACCCTGAGAGATAAGGGTGGATGACTCACTGCCTAATTAACCCTGAGAGATAAGGGTTTATGACTCACTGCCTAATTAACCCTGAGAGATAAGGGTTGATGACTCACTGCCTAATTAACCCTGAGAGATAAGGGTTGATGACTCACTGCCTAATTAACCCTGACAGATAAGGGTTAAGTCACCGGCTTATTAACCCTGAGCGATGGAGCTCGAAGTAAGAGGGGCTAAAAGTTATTGCATATTAATCTTATACAGAATAAAGCTGGTTTTAAAGATTCACGCAGCTAACATCCCACAAGCTTACCATCCCTGACCTCAACAAAGTCCCTAGTGCATGACGGACTGTCTTGCATTTGGTAGTCCAATATTTCGACTTCGACGCGGTATTTTGTACTGGCGGGCTCGCTAGGATCGCGACAATTACAAGCGGAAATCACCCAGCGACAGATGGAGCTGCTGTTGTTTTCAAATAGACTAATAAAAAAATATTCTGACTTTAAAATTCAAAGCATGGTAATGCTGAAATGACTTACTCTGGATAGCTTTGCGGATAGTTAGGACTGCTAATGAACTGATAAGACAGGTTAGCGTACACCTGATAATATTCGGCGCAGGTGCCTGAGGTTGCCACCCAATCGCAAGGCCCAGTTGCTGGCGATCGATTCTCACCTGGACAGCAAAGTAGAAGCATTTAAAATCTGATTTTTGGTGAGCTTTAAATAGTTGACATTAGACTACGAATAAAAATTTTGACTGTTCAAAGCACAAATAAATTTTTTTAAAGTCTTACACGAAACAGCCAGAAAAGCAGGAAATAGTTGAACTAGGATCAGACAGATAGCAATGAAATTCATCGGACCAGTTGAAACCATGTGTGTCGCCCAGCTTCTCCACTCTTGTTCAATTTGTGTGAAAAAAACGAATCGAAGTGTTTCTGGGGCCCGACACATCCTGTGTCCTGTATTTCTGGGATTTTTATCCCATAAAACTTTTTGGTCCAGTGCGAGGCGGGGCGATAAGGCACGAGTAAGAGATTTAGATAAACTATGTCGCATTTGCACTATCTTAAACCAATATGTACAGTTGAATAACCGTTAAAATGTCAGCATGATTACTTTTGTCAGTAGTTGCTAAGCTTGCGACACCCGAAATTTATTTTAAAAAACAAAACAGTTGCTACTACTCCGTTGTGTTGGGCTGGTGCTTCTACTACGTGTATCAGTCAATCTACATGTCAGCCACTGGAGAATTGCCGCAGAGCGAGCAGGAGAGTCAACAAATATTTGAGCAATTTGCTGTAAGTTGCCCCCAGTAACTAGTTTTGAAGTTAAAGCTGCTAAGGATGACTAATCCACCTTAATTTACCCAATTGATGCCTTTTAACTCCATCTAATCAATCAATATTACTAGGAGAAAAGCTATTGGCCAATCCTGTGCCACGGTCTGGCAATTTTGTCCTCCGGTGCTTGCGTCATCGGCGGCATCACCTGGATTGAGAAAGCTAATATGGTGCTGGTGCCAACTCTCCTGCTAATTATTGTGTTCACCTATTGCTGGTCCGTTCTTAATAAATTTAGCGACTATGGTATCAGGTTCTTGTTCACGCCGGATATTGGTGAGCCATTGGTTGATTTTTGAAAACTATTTCCCGATCATTCGAAGAAATGTGTCAATCCGACCAAGCTCTTTGTTTCCTTTATACCAACAGAATCGCTGCAAGATCCCCGCCTGTGGGTCGATTCGGCCTCCCAGAACGCATTCGACACGGGAGCCGCAATGGGTCTGATTGTGCCCTATGCCACCTATATGACTAGAAAGAATGGAGTTGTCAGGTTTTCAACTCTTATACCATCGATGAACAATTTTGTTAGGTGAGTTCCGCTTGTAAAAGTAAAATACATTTGATTGACTTGATTGGTGCGTAAATTGAGTAGCTTTTTACACGTAATTCCACCAAATTCCACTCCGCAGTATGCTATGCGCGTTGACAATCTTCTCGACGGTGTTCTCAACTTTAATCGGCACCCAGAGTACCCTGTCCCGTACTGGAATTGTCGAGATCATTAAAGAGTCTGGACCTGCATCCACCGGCCTCACCTTCATCTGGATTCCCGTGCTATTTGGTCAGGTCGACTTGCTGGGAAAAATTCTCTGCGTTCTGTTCTTCCTCTGTCTGAGCTTTGCCGGTGTGAGTTCGCTGATTGCCAACTTTGAGTTGACTTCGCTGACGCTGCAAGACTTCGGAAGTGAGTGCAATAGCATGAATTGGGTTTTAAGTAGGAGAGCTTCTTTGCAAAAAAGTCTGTTGATGATTATTCTAAATAGATGCTGGCACAACCGAGATAATTTGATGCTTCTATGAGACAGGGGATTATTGTATAGCATCCTGTGTGTCTGTTTCAGCAACAGGTCTCGCTCTGTGTGTCTGTTTCAGCAACAATCTGTCTCTCTGTGTGTCTGTTTCAGCAATAGGTCTCTCTCTGTGTGTCTGTTTCAGCAACAGGTCTCGCTCTGTGTGTCTGTTTCAGCAACAGGTCTCTCTCTGTGTGTCTGTTTCAGCAACAGGTCTCGCTC
This sequence comes from Macrostomum cliftonense, assembly GCA_950096795.1. Taxonomy (NCBI): domain Eukaryota; kingdom Metazoa; phylum Platyhelminthes; family Macrostomidae; genus Macrostomum; species Macrostomum cliftonense. Next base: position 777,527 of record CATNEM010000171.1, read on the forward strand.
TGTGTGTCTGTTTCAGCAACAGGTCTCTCTCTGTGTGTCTGTTTCAGCAACAGGTCTCTCTCTGTGTGTCTGTTTCAGCAACAGGTCTCACTCTGTGTGTCTGTTTCAGCAACAGGTCTCACTCTGTGTGTCTGTTTCAGCAACAGGTCTCTCTCTGTGTGTCTGTTTCAGCCACAGTCTCTGTGTGTGTCTGTTTCAGCTACAGGTCTCTCTCTGTGTGTCTGTTTCAGCAACAGGTCTCTCTCTGTGTGTCTGTTTCAGCAACAGGTCTCGCTCTGTGTGTCTGTTTCAGCAACAGGTCTCTCTCTGTGTGTCTGTTTCAGCAACAGGTCTCGCTCTGTGTGTCTGTTTCAGCAACAGGTCTCTCTCTGTGTGTCTGTTTCAGCAACAGGTCTCTCTCTGTGTGTCTGTTTCAGCAACAGGTCTCTCTCTGTGTGTCTGTTTCAGCAACAGGTCTCGCTCTGTGTGTCTGTTTCAGCAACAATCTGTCTCTCTGTGTGTCTGTTTCAGCAACAGGTCTCTCTCTGTGTGTCTGTTTCAGCAACAGGTCTCGCTCTGTGTGTCTGTTTCAACAACAGGTCTCGCTCTGTGTGTCTGTTTCAGCAACAGGTCTCGCTCTGTGTGTCCTCGAAAATTTTAGTTCCTCGAAAGTTCGGCACACCGATTGTGATTGTTGCCACATTTCTTATCGGCTTGGCGTCAGCTATTAATATTGACATTCTGAGAAATCAGGTGAGTATATTTAAAACTTTAGCATCGATTTTGAATAGAATACTCTGCGAGTACCAAGCGAGTGCTCTGGGAATGCATAAGCTTGGCTTAAATGCAGTTTGAAGGCTACGCTCGTAGAATTTCAGCACCAACGACACCTTTAAAATTTAAGTCTGCAGGAGGGTTGTAGACTTGGCGCTCGACATCGTCCCACAACCAGTGACGGGGCATGACTGTCCATTGCGCTGACTCCTGAAGCGCGTTCAGTCACACTAAATACGGTATGCAGGCATAGACACACACACAGGCCGGCACCCAGTCACGCACTCACATAGGGTGTTACAAGCGGCGGTTCCAGGAATGTACACTCTCTATGCCTTAGGAGGTTGCCCTCTTGGACGTAAATTGCGCTAGTGGCCCATAGCCCAACCAATTCGTGCCTTAAGGCCTCAAATTAATGTGACCCTGCAGACGAAACTGCGCTAGGGAAAAACCTGAACCAGTGGCACACAAGGCAGACGCGCTAGACCTTCGAGCCATTCCCCCCACTTCACGACACCTTACTCGCAGTTAAGCAATAGCAAAAAATCAGCACTAATCCTTTGTTTTGCCCTACAATAAGCTCAGTAATTTTTAGTTGTGGATTTAAGGCACAATAATGTATATGTGTAATATAAGTTTCACATCTTAACACCTCTCAATAAAGCAGGCATTTTGTCACAGAGGCCACTTAATGACCTTCAATTTAATTAATAGCCTACAGCTTTTCAAACGGCCATGCTGTCAAATTTAATTGATGGAACCACAGTAATAAGCAGACTGTACGCTTCCCCACCTGTTTGGGTCGTCAGACGCAGAAAAGGCTCTCTGCATACCCGTTAAAATGATTGATAGCAAACTGTCTGATAACACCTTTCGTGAAGCTGATGGCTTACGATGGTGCAAGGAGGGATTTTTTTAGTACACAGTTGTAATATTTACGATTAAGTCTCTAATAATCACACGTATATGCAGCGTGCAAGGGAAAAAGAAACGGTACAGAAGTCATTTTTCCTAAGAATTTCTTTTATTAAAATTTCAGGACTTCGTCTGGGGCTTTGCTCTCATGCTGTCGGGCATAATGTTTCAACTGTTAGTAATTAAGTACGGTGTTAGAAAATTCCAACAAGAGATTGTGAACGAATATGGCGAGAAAGACTGGCCATTGACAATCGTGACCATGATTATTATCGTGTAAGTTTTTATCACTCTCAAATCAATTAATTGTATTCCTATTGGTGCACTATTTACGATTATTTTATGTAATACGTATGTAAATTTTCAGTGTGGTAGCTCCAATCGAAGCAATCGGCCTGCTTGGTTGGTGGGCCTTTGAGCTGATTAGAAGCACCACAGATGGACCGCGTGGTACACGTTGGTACGAATACGGCATTGAGACCTTCATCACTGTCATCACTGAGGTTTGTTGTTATCTAAATTGAAAAATATATAATTGAGACATTTTCCCTGTTATCAGTGCTCTGTCTTTTTAAAACTGTCATTATACCGTTCGAACTGAAATGGACGTCTTACTATTCGATTCTTTGCTCATTGAATCAAATTCAGAAAATTACACGATGAAGGTCAGAAAGTTTTCCTACGCCGTCTTCCGATCGGGGACTATCAAATTATTCCACGCAAATTTTTTTCTAGAATGTCTCGCATTTTCGTAGGGAAACTAGTTATTTCTATAGTATACACTCAAGGCTATCATTATTGTTTTTTTCGCAGTGGATTGCCCTACTGCTGCTGCTTCTATTAATCAACGTTATTGTCTACTATTTGCGTCCATCCTGGATGGAGGAAGACTCGAATAACAAGGCCTTTGAAGAGGATGATGGCGAGTTTGAGCTGAAATCTTCAGGCGCCTATTCGAGACCCACAGAGCCAATTGGAGCGGTTAATTCGGCTTACGCAAACAGCAATGATAATATCACCGAAGTCAAGTACTAATTTAGTACATTCAACGTAAATGCGTTAGTCTGTAAATTTTTTAAACTATGCAACACTGATCAGGGGTTATAGAAAGTCTACTAGGGTTAGTGCTCTCTAACTAAACTAAAAAATATTAGTAAATTTTACTTTCATGATTGTTCCTACGAGTTATGCACGTCTGTTCTGCTTTTTTTAGTAGTCGAGCGAACACAGAAATTTTCACCTTATATCTTTATTGATCGATGCACACTAATTGAACAATCCAGCGCTATTTAGTGCTACTGTGAAAAAACTTACAAAACTAATGGTTTATTCTCGCTTTAACCTTTGTCGATGTACAACTAAAGTTAACTAACTAAGTACTTCCCTTTGAAAAGCTGTATTGTAAATTTATTCATTTTGTTTTCAATGATTTAATAAACACGTCTGTGATTAGCGTGCTGGAAAGTAACTTGTCGAAAAGAACTGGCACTACAGCCGATGAAAAGTGTGATAACGGAGAATTAATTGGTTAGATCAGTCCTACGTTTGGAGATGCGGCAGAGAAATCAACCTTCATCTGAAAATATAATACTGTCCAAGATTGAGAACAGGGCATTCTAATGCGCCATTTTGCTCCCGATTTGGACGATTTTTTTCTTACTTATTCGTCATTTTATCGTTGAGCACAAGAATAATTAAGTCGACTGGGCGAGCTACTTTGTCTGTTAAATTCTTGGCATTGAAAAAATGTATAATACGCAGACAATCAAAAGCACTAAAAGATTTGCATAAATAGGGCCTTGCGGGACTCTATACGGCAACCCCGTTCGTCACTTGCTAGCTTGGTTACTTTACTCGATTTAGGACTGGAATCCTGCGAGTTTCAGTCCAATTTTAGCTCATTATAAACGTGAAATAAGGAATACGAGCTACCGCTGCAGAAGTGCTTAACATAACACTTTATTGCTAGAAGTTAACTGCCGAGAAAATTAACTCCAAGCACACTCCTATGTTATGCAAATTGCTTGCCAAATACCAAAGATGCCTTCAATGGGACTATTACGATTAATGCGTACTTCTTTGTATTCAACATTATTCAATCTTGAAAGTAAAGCCAATTCGGCTCGCTCCATTTTTATGTTCGTGGAAAACGAGGCAGTAAAGGTCTTACACAACCTGGACAGTAACTTTGTTTGTTAGATAATTGCAGTAGTATACAAAATTCTGACACATACGGGGTTTCCTTATGGCGAAATACATAGTAAGTACCGAGCCAAAACCCCATTATCTGACACATACGGGGTTTCCTTATGGTGAAATACATAGTAAGTCCCGCGAGGGCTGAGAGCCAAGAATTTTTCTTACCCAATCGGCACGACGCAAAACCTCGTATCTGACACATGCGAGGTTTTCTTATGCCGAAATGCATAGCAAGTCCACGAGACCGAGAGCAAGACTTAGAAATTTTTTCTTACCGAATCGGCACGAGGGAAAACCTCGTATCTGACACATGCGAGGTTTTCTTATGCCGAAATGCATAGCAAGTCCGCGAGACCGAGAGCAAGGCTTAGAAATTTTTTTGTCTTAGTTTTATTGAGTAAATGTGTGCGGCAGACTTAAGTTAAAATATTTTGCATAGCAGTTAGCAAGGTATAGGAGATATTTTTGTGCGTATGTTTAGACACAGTGTTGTTTCGAATTCATCATGCTAAACTTAGCTAGTCAGTTTTGTGCAGAGCAAAACTTGAAAATAAAGCAAGTAAAAAGTCAGGGTTTTATGTATCTGAATAATGCACCTGTTTATTTTACAACTCAAGTCTAAAAATATTGCAGTAGAATTCGTAAAACAAAATTTCGCAACTTGAGATAGGCTTTTCTAAATGAATTTCTGCGTAAAACATTTCGTTGAGCAATATGGCAAAGAAATGAATGCAAACTCTTCCGAGTTGTAAGTTTATAAAATATATAAAAAATCACCCACAAGCCACAATGTCCACTTTGGGGATCTTGAATAGCAAAACGTGTATAGGTCCAATTCTTTGCACTGCCACACTCAACTCCTAACCATCGAGCTACTCTAGGTATTGGGTTTAGACCAAGCGAGTCAAAATACTCACCTACTCGTTTACCTCGACGACCTGTGGTTAATTGATGAGCAGACACCCAAACACAGACCCAATGTTTACCGGGTAGATTTGAAGTATCAGTATTGACAATGAAAAAATAATCTAAACCATCATGCGGTAGGCGTTTCAGTCTGTCAACAAAATCTTGCGGGATAACATCTAAAAAAACAGCATGAATAAAGTAGGAGCACATTTTTTGCAAAACATAGCGAAGGAAGCGATCAGTAACACCTTGCGTCAAAATAGAGTCAATCACTTCCATACTGTTCCTGGCACAACGTCTTGAAGCTCAGTCAGCTGCAGTTGCTTGTCAAAGATACCTCCAAAGATGACGTTGTACACAGTACTAGTTGCCGAGTTAAATCTCAGCTCAACCTTTACGTTTCCTTCCTTATACATTTGCACACCATTTCCAATGCCAGGTTCAGATCCTAGACTAAAGGCGAAAATTGAGTAGCCGTTCGCATAATCTACCATATCAAAGCCGAGATCTCGCCCTTGTAGATATATTCCTAGTTGCTGTCGCAGAAAAGTATACTCTCTCACACAGTCGCTCTCAAAGTTTGTTTGCAATGGTCGCGCAGGCACTGACTCTCCGTTTACAAACACTCCGATGCTGCTAACATTTGCGTGCTCAAAATTAAATGGGTTTGTATCCATGCTGCCGTTAAATGCCTTGTTGCTCACAAATGTCAGCAATAGTAGTCGTGGAACTCCGCTAGGAAATAGATTTTCATGCGTGTGACTTGATGATCCGCGGGGTATAGTAAACGTTCCAAGACTTAGGCTTCGATGTGGATACAAGGCATTGTGACTTTTTAACCCATGAGCATGAGCACTAATCACACTTGGAGATGGTTGCACCAGTCGCAAGCGCAACTCTGCTTGCAAAAAAATTATTTCATATTCTTTTAACGCATCACCTGTACCAACTGCTGATCCACTGAGAACAAATTTGCTTTTCGCTGGTAATAGTTTAATTCTCAATGGCGTTTTCGAAAGCAAATACCGCGGCTGTCGAAATAAATCTAGAAACAGTGGACCAGAGACAGTGCAGTGTCGATTGTCTGCAATCAATGCTTTCCTCTTTTTGCGACCTTCATTTTCGCTCGTTGAGTTCATCTTTCCTGCCGTATCCTTGTAAAAGCCCCATGGCATTAGTCCGGCTTTTTGAGCAGTGTGTCCGTATTCCAGCAGAGTGAGAAGCATGGCTTTGTATGGATACATAAAACTTCCACCTTCGACAACAGTGTCTCCTATTGTAAATTGAACGTCTTCAAATAGTGTTCCAATAACTAAGTTATTCAGACACACAAAGTTTTTTGTAGCATCAACAGAATTACCATCAGTGTCGCTGACACTGAATTTTACCGTAAGAACAGTTTCTTGCAAATCCAAGTACAAGTCTCCAGCCGGTACAATCTCAAACTCGATTGGCGAACCTTTTGTCAGTCCGTGCTGCGGTTGGATATCTGTGTAGCGGCTTTCCAAAACACTGAATTGAACAGGACTCTGATCAAAAATGCTTAGCTCACTTTTGAGTGCAGCAATGTCAGGGCCAAGCAGCTGGTTCATTTTTTTTTTACTTTTGAAATAGGCTAAACAGTTTTTTACTAGCACTTGCTCGTACCTTTCTTCTCTTCTTCCCTTTACGTCTCGGTTTTCGCACACGACGTTTTCGCTTAGATATTGGTTTTCGTTGTTTTCGTCTAATGCTTATACCTTTTCCAGTCATTTTTCTTCGACGCTTTTTTGGTGGCTGCAACGGCAAACCTTCATCTTCTAGCATGCTCCAGTTTCGTTTGTTTCCTAAACCAATTTTGCTAGCTCCTTCCTTTAGATACTCTAAACCTCGATCCAAAAGATCTTTCTTGGCGTTACGCAGCACTGGAAATAGCAATCTGTCAGCCAAGTTCGATAAAAAACCGTAGCCTTCGTAGACTGGTATAGCTGATCCTCCGCCTCGAAGTCCAGCTGTGTTATTCGGTGCAGAATAGAAGGTAAAAATAGGATCCATCTCTCTTTCTTTCACACTCTCTCTGTAGTGATAGTTCTTTACTTATAGACACGAGCAAACAATCTAGCAGTCTTGGCATCAAGATCTTTTTCACTTAACCATTGACTTCGCGATGCTGGCATGTTTTTCCATTGCACAAGATACAATTTCGTACCATTTTCTGTTCGATCAGTGTCGAGAACCTTCTCAATCTCTACCATTGTTTCATCAGTTTCACTCACTAGCAGTAGCTCTGCTTCGTTAAACCTCCCCTTCAAAACATTGTCATTATCTTCAGGGTCAGTCAATTCATACATTGGAGGATCCGTTAGGTGCACACGGTGAACATGATAAATTTTATTGGTCCACGTCGTAGTGTAACCCTTTTCAAAAGTTCCTCGATGTCGAGCGATTCGAACACTATCACCCTCTGCAAATTTCGCGTTTTTAGTGCTGCGAGATTCGGCAAACATTTTTTCCCACAATATTCCTTGTAGATGCGGATCTGATTCCACATCTGTCGGTGTTCTTCCACTTAGAGATCGATGCGGACTTTTGTTAAAATTCTCTTCTAATTGCGGTAAAATATCAAACCATCGTGCCAAATTTTTTGCTCTAAAGTAGCGCAACAGCCGTTCTTTGAGTGATCGAATAAATCTTTCAGCCATGCTGGCTTTGTAGTTACTTTGACTAACGAAAAATCTGACTCCTTCTTGCTTCAACATTTCTCGAGTAGGTCTTCCAAGAAACTCCAATCCAGCATCGCCTTGTAAGTAAACTGGTTTGAAGCCACTTTGAAATATCTCTCGAAGTACTCGACTTACTTCAACAGGTTTTTTTGTTCGCAATGCTCGTAGACGTACATTTCGTGTAAAGCAATCAATAAGTACAAGGATGTACCGATATCCACGATTTTCGGACTTGTATTGAGGCAAATCTGCCAAATCAATTTGAAATTGAAACTTAGCGACAGGCGGAACACTAATTTTCGGTGTTGAATAGCTTCGTCGAGCTTTTTGAAACAAATGATGCTCCTTAGTTGCGCGAACCCAGTTTTCAACTTGTCTTGTAGCGTCTTTGTGCTTAATCTGGGGAAATTTTTTCTTAACAGCACTTACAAGACGTGATCTGTTACCAGTAAAAGAAGCCGGGTTCTCCAAATTAAAAAATATATCTGTAAGAAAATCGTTTATTTCTTTCTTCATTTGTAATAAAAATCAAAAGAACTGCGATTAAATTCTTCAACGCTTTATTGGTAAATAGAATAAAACAGTGTCATATTTAAAGCTTATACAGTTTATACTTTTTACAATTGTAACACAGCATAACATTAGTTTTTTACACCTCCTCTTCTTCACTTTCTGAATGAATCTTTTGGTCGACTTTCGTCTCACCCGTCTGCTTGTTGCAGCAGATGCATGTTGCTTGGACCGTCTGATCGCCGTCAACCTCCTCAAAACTTTCTGCAAGGATTTGACAGCAAATTCCATTGAGGATCCATGATGTAATATGGCTGAGCAGTTTTTTCAAAAAAACTATAAAAAATTTCCAACAGACTAGTTTCATTTTCTAAGAATTATTGCATACACAAGAGGCAAATCAAAATGAAATAATGCTTATACCTTTTTAATCAAGAGTCTGATAATTCTCAAGAAGATCTTCAATCGCACCATTTGTTTTCGTACTGGCTTGCAACTCATTTCTTATGTGACGACCAACTTGATTCGGCGCAATTTGACGCTTTCGTAGAAATTCCAGAAAAAATTTTAAGCCGTTAGGTGCTTGCTGCCGTTTTAGCGGCTTATCTCGAACAACATATTCCATCAAATCCTGCACCTCACTATCAGACAAGTCTATTGGTAATGATTCTAGATTAGAATCTTCATTTTCAAAGAGGCTCTTTTTGAGAGCATCGAAGCGCATGCGCAAAGCTTTCGGGATCGGTTTCGAATCGGATGTATGGTCTTGTGCGACAGTTTTACTTTTTCGAACAGAAGGTTGATCTATTCCTGTTTGATAATTTTTACGCGACATTAAAAGTCTATTCTCTAAATCACTTCTTTTTAGTTGAGCTGTAGCAGTCGGTGTTGCTTCGTTCAGATCGTCCAAAATGTCCATCTCGTTTCTTATTTCCGCCATATTTTTTATTACGGAGTCGCGAGGTGTGTCAGTAATGCTTGTTTTATGTGCCGGCAGACTGATCGTATCGATGTCAGATTTTTTCTCCATTAAATTATACTCACTTTCAGGCACTAGAATCATTCGTTGAAAGTCACCTGTCTTGGTAGATTTCATTTACTTTTTGCCTTGAATAGCACGCACTAAATTTGCTGCTCCAGCTGCTGTTCCAACAACTCCAGAAGTAATTCCAAGAGCTGTGCTTATAGCAGGTAGAGCAGCAATAATTGGTGCCAAGAAGGGTAAAAATCCACCATGCTGAATTAAAATTTTTCGTTTAGTAACAACAGGAATCTTGTTCTGCAAAAGCAGTTTTATATACCTGCCGTACCGTTCCAGTCGCTTCTTGTTGCACGAACTAATCGGAACGTGTCCATTGACAATATTTAGCAGAAATTCAATAAGACAGCGAATCTCAGCCGGCGTCAGAGTTTTTAGGAAATTTTTCCGCTGCTGGGGATTTTTTAGTCTATTGATAATTTGTAAAATAAAAGCACACTGAGATAACGAGTGTGCACTCCGTTTTCCCTTTTCACTTAAAGTTGACATTGTAAAGCAGAGTTAAATTTTATGCCAGCAAGATACCTTTGCTTATAAATCAGTGCTTTGACGAAAATGCAGCACGACAACAATATGTGCACTGGAGTTGAAATTAAATGGCTGACCGCTTTGGTTTGCTAATCGAATTGAAATCTCTTGGATGCATTGTCGATTAGTTTTCAGGTAGTATGGAGTTTGCAGTGCGCTAGTATCGCGAACAAGTTCTCCGTCCTTCTTTTGCTGCAGTTCCACAACTCGAAGTAGAGGGACAGATGTACTACCAACGACTTGATAGTCAATGATATCTGTATAACAGTACATGTAGACAGTTTTGCTAGGTGTAGTTAAAGGTAGTTCTGTATCCAGATACGTTTTGGTAAAATACCAGGAGCGGTTCTTTCGCCAATACTGATGAAGTTTAATAAACATTTCTTCAGTAGTTTTCAGGAGATAGTTGTCCCTACTGACTAATCGTATACATTCACCTGGCGAAAGAATATTGTAGAAAAAGAAATAGTTATCTGGAACTAAACCAGGACTGGAGGTGTTAGTATAATTCGACATGCCAATATATGATCCATCAGGAGGTTGTAGAGTGTTACTATCCGGCTCCGTAAAATTCGATGCAACTTGCGTAGAAATTTTTTTCCACGAGTCAAATTTGAAGCATTCGAGAAAAGTTGTTGGCAGCTCAATGGCAATTGTTTTGTCACCAGAATTACGCAAAAACCAAGAAAATTTGTCTTGTGCGGCTGCTGGTTGCCAAGAAACGTACGCTTCTAAATCTGCATCTGTCCAAACACGCTTCCAGACTGCTGATGTGGAGTGTATTATCTCTTCAATATTAGCAAAATATGGTACCTGAAAGCGACGTTCACGATGTGCATTCGGTCTTGCAATTGCTCCGTGGCACAATAACTCGACTAGGGCAACTTCGTAGGAGCCTTTTGACAAATCTAGAGGTTCATATAGTCTAACTCGAAATTCGTTTGGCGAATTATCCTCAAAGCTACGATCATTCGAGGGCAGAAAAACGTAGAAGCTCATTTTAAAGAAGTAATAAACAGACAGTCAGTTAATGTATTTGATTTTTAAAACTTGCTTATAAAGCTTGACGCAGGTGCATCAGATTCACGAGTATAGACTACATGTCGATCGCCAGGGAATATACCAGTTCTGAGTCGCAAAAAATCTGGTGTTTTTTGACGTAGGTCAATAAACAAGTAAGAAAAGGGTTTGTTGCTTGTTGCATCTTGGAAGACATTTACAAGAAATCTACTATTTCGCGGATACATCTGGCGTGATAAATGTTCGACTGCTGCTTGATCACGCGGATTTCGAGTTAGACAAATGTAGCTTGCAGATAGGCTTCGGGTGCGAGCTTCCGGATCAGATCGGTTAAACAGGTTCTGGCAAAGGTACACACAAGTTAGCGGTATATGATGAGCGTATTTAGTAAACATACTGCTAAATTCTTTATTACCAACTACTTCACTCTGTAAGTCATCAACAATAACTAAATCAAATGGTTTAAAGCGAGAAACTATATCAGACGGAAATCCTTTAACAAAATAAACAGGCTCAGTTCCAGAATTAGTCCAATTTTGCTTTATACGATGTTGCTCCTCTGGACTCAAATCGGTACCATGGCACCAGACAAGGCGACTAGGTTTCTTGTCAAACATTTCATTCCGTTTGCTCAGCAACCGCAGTGTCCATTCCGTTTTACCAGACATTGATGGTCCGGCAACAATAAATGTAGAGTCATGTGCTAGCTTCATATTGTATGTTTCCATGTTTACGCTCCAAATCGTTGCTTCATTTGCATAATCTTTGCAACGAATTTTGCAGCTAGCTTTTCACCAAAGCCAGTCAAAGGATCGCGAGCGATTTCCCGAGCACCTGCCTCTAACTGCTGATCTGCTTTCAGTCTTTCTTGTACGTCAGAGTATTTTTCATAAGCCACGTCGTGAAGCATGCACAATTTGTCAAGGCGGTTTACACCTTGTTGTCCCTTTTCAAGTCTCTCTTGCAACCGTGTGCCAGGTCCGCAAAATTGATAGCCGCCAGGTAAATGTGCCTCGAACGGTAAATGGTTAATCAACCAATTAAGTACACCAAAGCCTCGTTGACTTCCTTTCTTCTTTTTTACAAAATAAGAGCGCTTCTTAAAATTTTTTTTTGATCTTTTTCTCGAACTCATTTAGCTTATAACTATATATTTACAAATTATTGTTCTAAGATAAAATAATAGTAATAATGAAATTAAGGTAGAAACAAAATAATAATGAAATTAAGGAATGCTTATAGAAATAGTCATTTAAAACGTTGTAGTTAATCAAAGCGATACACATTGAAGCCGGTGCCTCTCGCAGGTGGATCGTCCATATATTTGATTTTCCTTCTGCATCAACAAACACAATTGCTGGTGTAGCCAAAACTTCTAAAAAAAGTTCGGCAAGTGCATCTCCTCGCTCAACGATCAAATCTTCCTCGCCGTGGTTTAAAATGGCGAGAACAATTTCGCGCTCGAATTTATGACTGATTGGATAGCTCTTTATATCAACTCCCTTGACAGCTAATTTCCATCGAGGCTCCACTCGACCGTAGTGGTTATTTGGCAGTTTAACTCTAATGCCTGTACGAATAGTCTGTCTTTCGCCAGGCGAAACAACAAGGCCAAATGGCGAAAAAAGCGTATATCCTGCAGATTCTTCGATTTCCCGCTCCGGAATGATTGCACAGTCAAATGCCTTTTTAATGACCAGTTGGTTGTTCATGTTGGTTTTAGCTGCAATTGAGAAAGTAGCAAAATATTTTTTAATATCTTCAGGTTGAAGTGTCTTAAAATTTACTTCTTCTTCTTCGATGTCTACAAATACAAGCTCACCTAAGACTCTATTCATTTTAAAATTAAAAAATAAATTAAAAATGACAATGTCTTGATATTTTAAAAAGCTAATGTAAACATATTTACTTATACTAAAACACATTAAACCAAACAAAAAAACCAGATTGTCACAGCTCATTGCTTGTCAGCGAAACAAAGCTAATTCGTGCTACCGAATCCTTTTGCTTGTCGCTTGGCAGTGGGTTCTACCATGCGAAACTCGTTGCAGGACCAACACGGGCCAAACTCGTCGCGAAACTCCTCCAAAACACTTACAGGTGCGTTCGTGCTACCGAATCCTTTTGCTTGTCGCTTGGCAGTGGGTTCTACCATGCGACACTCGTTGCTGGACCAACAAAAGCCAAACTCGTCGCGAAACTCCTCCAAAACACTTACGGGTGCGATTACAGCTCGCTCTAAAATTAGCTGCGCAATTCGATCTCCTGGATTGATCGTATAGTTTTGCGAGCTGTGATTGTACATAATCACCGAGATTTCGCCGGTGTAGTCCGGGTCAATGACACCTCCGCCGACATCCAATCCCTTCATTGCTAAACTTGAACGCGCAGCAATCCTTCCGTAGGTACTGGGTGGCAGCTGAATTTGAACACCCGTTCTAACAACGAGACGGTCGTGAGCAGGTAAATTACCCTCAACGGCAGCGCATAAGTCGTATCCAATCGATCCGACAGTTTGTCGTCTTGGTACACTTGCCGATTCCATCATGAGACGAACATACATTGGTTCTCTCATAAACTGTTCAGCTGTTCGTCTCATGAGCTGTTCAGCTGTAGGTTGCTGGCTTTTTGAAGATGGTTTCTTCTCCTCAACAGTTCTCAGCTGTTGGCCTTTTGAAGATGGTTTCTTCTCCTCAACAGTTCTCAAGGTGCCTGAGAAAGAAGCTTTCATTTTTCGATCGGAAAGTTGCTCAGCTGGAAATAAACCGGCGAATGCATTAAACGGTTTACAAAATGCTCTAGGATCTGGGGTTGGAGGCCTTGGATAACGATTAGTTGGTGTAGGGGTTTCAAGCACTAGCCTTTTTAGTTGTGGAAGTCTTTTACTATTCATAATAAATAAAATAAATGAAAGAAAACTAAGTAATAGTAATTTTAAAAATACAAACAAATATATATATATATATACATATTGCTTATAACAATTTTAAAAAATTTACACCAGAAGATAGACAAAATTAAGCATTCAACTTGACAAACGCCAATGACCAAATGGAAGCGAGGCAATGGCATCGGTCCATGCGCGTTTGGTATCAAAAAAGCTTAGTGCAAGCTTTGTTTGTTGAAATAGGAATACACGTTGCTTCCTCGAACTAATGCACTGCAAGCGTGTATGTAGAAGTTTGCGCTTGTGCAAAACTTTTAGATAATCTTGATGCTTAATGGTTTGGGAAACAGATTTACAGACACCTTTGCATCGAGAAATCTGTCGAATGGTCTTGTCGGCGTATAGAAACGAATAGTTCTTCGGTCGTAGAAAAGCTAACTCGATTGGCACTCGACCATTGAACTCGTCCTTCCAAGCTAAAAGCCGACCCTTATTCTCGAGAGAATAGAGTGGATGACTCGGTGGATAGTTACTCGTGTCCAATAATTTTTTCTTTGCTAAATCTTTAAACAATGTCTCGTAAGGTGTCTCATTAGGTCGACGCATAACCAATGCCAACATTAGACTGTCGGTATCACCAGCAAGAACGCGAGCAGAAGCAAGTGATCGATGCGTTTGAACATGATTGTAATAAAAGTCGTAGACAATAGTTTTTGCAATGTCCAGAATTGCAGCGCCGATAATGATTGGCTTGTCTAGAACAACGCGGCGCGGGGAGAGACTTACTCCAGCCAGATTTTCGGTGTAAATGATAACATCTAGAAAATTGGCTTTACCAAGATATTGCTCAAGCTTGTCAGCCTGTGAGCACATTCGAAAGTTAAGACGATCTCGAACGCGTTGTAAAAACTTGCCAAACAAAGCATTATTAAGCAGTTTGAAAAAGTCTCGCTCAAACTCTGTCTTGCTCTGTCGACGCTGCTCAATATTATGCTCAATATAGGTTCGCAGAATGGGCCGTTCGGTAAAGCGAATGACACGATGAATGCAAGTAACTCGCATTCCCAACTCGAGGTACTGACGCAGAGCCCGATGATGCAAAATATAATTCTTTTTGTGTAGAACTGTGCCAATTAATTTCTTTGCAGAGCTCTTGAATACCTTTACATCTGTATAGTCTTTCGCATTAGAATAACGCTTAGGATTTAGCTCGCGTTGAAGACTAAACCAATCGAACCTCATTTGATCAGTAAGTCGATCTTCGCCAACAATCTCATGACCAATTGCCAGTGGCAAGTCGCTGGTTGAGTCGTGCAGAAAGCGAGGGTAATACAAATCGACGGTAAGCATCGCTCCTTGATCACCCTGGCAAAAGCTTTTTAACCAGTTTAGCGTAGCACTTTGCACTGATGGATTCTCCAAATAATTTTCATTACATTTGTCAATCGGAATACTGTCGACATCGCGGCGAGAAAGCCACGCGAAATCGCGTACAGGCAAAGGTTGAATCATGCAACTTGAATAAAGTGAGTTTGCATCTAAGTAGGCAAGAAAGGTTCCATTTGGAGCATTTTGTCTTATCTCAGCATACTCGGGTTCCTCCTGATCAAATTTTTCTCGATAGGCTTGTACAAATGAATTGTTTGCCGTTGTCAAGTGCCGGGTTCCAAAGCTGAAACCACCTCGAATAGACTTTTCAACTTCGGAATACATTGCTGCATCAATAAACAACTCAATCGGCTCTTCGAGGCGAAGCAAACAGACAGCCATGCTATACATGGGAGATCCTAAAAAGTGACTTGGATCAAGACCATACTCTCGTAGAGCAGTCTGCCGAAAGTTTTCAAAAACGTCACACAAGAGCAGCACATCCAGCAGCAAGTAAGCAGTTGTATAGTCACGAAGATTTTTACACTCGAACTCGTCCCACGCTGCTGCAGCTCTCGTGTAGTCTTCATCCGAGCATTCGCTCATGTTGAGCTTGTTAAAAAAACTCTTCTTTGGCGGTAAACTAGTGACACTGTCCAACTTCTCTTCGCAATCGAGAAACGAGTAGGGAAATACGCCCTTTTGCTGCAAAGTTGAAGCTTGCAACTTTGGATACCGTTTTAAAAGTTCGCGAGTGTGCACAAGTTGATTAGGAAGCAAGCGTTGAGCTAGATTAGCCAAACTCGTTGACAAGTAGGCAAAGGTGTCTTTGAAACAAATTTCAAAATTGACAAACTTGCCCGAGGAATGCTTGACAGAAGAGACTTTAAACTTTATCGAAAATGTTTTGAAGCGTTCGCGATTCTCTGGTAGAACACAGAGTCGGACTTTAGACTCAGAAAAGACTTCGTAAATTTCTCGCACAAGAAATTTCCCATCATAGGCGGCTAAATTATGAAAATAGACTGTTAGGCAGTATCTCTTTAGACTTAGTTTATGGTTGCACGAAGCGCAAAGAACATGTCGAGGTAAGCCCGTCAGATGACAATGGTCGACTAAACCGCGCTCCTTGTCGTCAAAAGATTTTTTGCAAAGTTGGCACGATGTGACCTCATCAAACTTTAAATCTAAGTACTTGCGTGCAATTGGAACAAAGGTTAACTCTTGTGCATGCAGACAAATTTCACTTGCGAGTGAGTGGAGATTTCTTAAAAAGCTTCGAACACAATTTTCTTTGCCATTTGAATAAATAACTCTGCATGGATCCTTGTCGCTCATGCCAACAGCAGCAGCCAAACGAGGTGATAGCTCAAGATCGGGACAAGTAACCAAGCGGTATGCCAGACAAATTGGTTCGTGTACCTCCAACACTTTAAGCCTGGTTGCCGTCGCATCAGGTGGTGGTGGTGGTGGTGGTGCACAGAGACACTCCATATCAGCATAAATCACATACAAGCACGGTAGCTTCGTTTCGTACGAATCAAACTTTAAACTTGCATATTCTGGCTTCGGCATCGTCTCTCGTGGCAGATATTTAACTTCGCGAATCTGCGGTACAAACTCTGATGCCCACTCTATTGCTGATGCATCGGGTGCAGTAGCAGATTTTGCATTTTTCATGCAAGTGTGCTCATTTAGGATGTACTCCCAACTTGTTTTGCTGGAAAACGAAGCCAAGCAATCCGGGCAATGCCTGCGTTGTCTACCTCGAGAGCTCAACAATCGGTTTAAGTCGCGAATTGGCAGATAATGCCCATACTGGAAATCGGCATATCGCGGGATAAACAAGCAACTAGCATTATAATGCTCGTATTGACTATTACTTCGATGCGAAAAGAAGAGAGTACTAGTCTTGGCTGTATGATCCCAGACGTAGATGCGCAAAGTAAGGCGCGGATTCCTTCGGCAAAACTTTCTATACGAAGACACTGAATGACGAGCCGGACCAGCGGTCAACTTTCTTCCGAAATTAAACTCTTCCATCCACATTGCATAGCTAGCTTTGCATTTCGGTTCAGCAACACTACGATGAAAGACACTTGCAACAACGGAATATCGAAAGCAATCAAACTGATTTGCTCGATGCGGCTTTAAAAACAAGACTGCACCTGGCTTGCGACCGATTGAAACGGGTACCTTAAACGCACGTGCCGGTCCGGTTCGGTCCGGTCCGGTCCCCGGCGCGCCCCGCGCGCCCGCCGCCGCCGCCGCCGCCGCTCCCGCGGCGGCCCCACCACCACCACCAAACTCGTCTTGTCGCGACGACGGAAGTGTCATTTGTGCACGACTTTTGCGATAAATGTTGAGCATCAAGTCAACTTGCTCTACACTATCGTATTGCCAGTTGCTGCCCCGAGTTTGGAAATTGTCAATTTTTGTTGTGAGATCAGAAATTGTGTGTGCAAACCAATCGTTGAAAGCATCGGGGGAAAGTTTCAAATTGTTTGAGCTGGTAAACGTGACCTCGTCAAAAGTTATTGTAGCTACATTTGTGTTGAAATAGGCAGAAATTACTTCGAGTGTCTCACCACCATCGTCCAGGTTCTCATCTGATGGTCTTGGTCGAACAAGTTTCACCTTGAGATGAATGCATGTACGTAGTAAAAGGCCAGGCGATCCAATCTTGTCGAGGAGATTGTAGACTGGTTGCCTTAAGTCTGGAAGCAGTTCGCTAGGAAGCTTGTTTGTGCGAGAGTTTGGAACAAATTTGATGAGATTTGTGCGCCCGCGGTGTGCCGTTTCGCTTAGACTGATGCTCCCCATGTGGAGGGGTTTCAACCAGAAGACGAATAGGTGTTGCCAACAGGTCCTGAGGTGAAAAGCATTCACCATGTGAGTGAGCATGTAGCTCAGCCTGGCCGCTAAAGACTTTGCGGCAGACGTTGCAACGCGCTCGCGGCATCTATCAAGTCGACAGATAGCTTTTGTTGATGATAATGAGCTGAAATTGATGTTGGATTTTTTAGTAGATGGCAAATGACGAGCCTATGTTATTTAATTTTTATTAAAATAATTAAAATTAAAAAACAACAGTCTTTAAAAATGTAGGATTAATGCAAGCGTGTATTTAAAAGGAGAAAAATATTACATTATCAGATAAAATGTCAAAATTATTCAGCTTGAGTCGAAGCAGCAGACAAGATTTGTTTTAAAAAATCAAGCATCAGACAAAGCTCCTCTTGATTTCGCACACCCATGATTACAAATTTTCGTGAAAAAAATACGTTACAAAAAAGTCTAGATGTTGAGATTGAGCGAATAGAAACAGCTTGAGGAAAGAGCTCAGCATTGCAAGAAACTTTAAAATCTTTAAAATTCTGTGTGATACAGTATTTAAAGTATTGAAAACCTTTGGTTGGCCAAAATAAATCACCGATAATGCCTACATAGGTACTACTTTGAATTTTTATCGAATCTAAATTTACAGCGTAAATTGTATCATTAATGAATCGCAAAACGGTTATAATTTGACAATTGGAGGTACAACCATAGATGGTTACTTTCCCAGCGGGATAAATTTGAATAGAACTGTTTGAAAAGCAAGTCTTTAGCATGGTCGGCCGACTTAAAAAAATTTTACAAAACCGTCCTCTCGACTCTAGAGCTTCTTTTACCCGTACTAGATCCAAAGTTTCGTCTGGTAGGATTTTTAAACTAGCACTTACAATTAGTAGAACTAGGCGCTGAAAAAAAAATTATGCTAGTTACTTACTCTAAGTTAACTATATTCATAAGGTAATATTTAAACAGAATTCGGATGGCTAGCATGCTACCTGTTTGCAAGTCTTTAATCTACCGTCTTTGTAAAGTCTAAACCATGCTAAAGACTTTTTTAACAATTTTTTGAGAAAATATTTAACCTGCTTGTTGATAATGAAATAAATAAAAATCTAATGTAGATAGTACCTATTGCTAAGAAATGTAATAAACTGATTGTCAAATTAACAAATTTTTACTCATCTGAACTGTCCGACGAAGATGAGTCCGACGAGGATGAGGAGGAGGAGGATGAGTCTTCTACGTCTTCGTCTTTGCCTGCCATCCGAATTCCACCAGAAGATTCGCCACTCACCAGTGCCTTGGCTGGTGGAGCCTCGATCCAGTCACTAGCTCCAGTCTTGGTCTTCTTTGACGCTGGTGTCTCAGCAATGTCAGATTGCTTCTTGATTGATGGTTGCTTTCGTTTCCTGCTTTTTTTACCCTTCTCTTTAGTCGTCAAAGCAGCAGTTTCCTCCTCACCGTCGGTTGTCTTGTTCTTCTTATTTGACTTCTTCGACCCATTAGTAGCAGCAGACTTTTTGCTTGTTTTCCTCTTCTTGGACGAAGGAGCAGCAGGAGCAGCTGTAGTTTCACCGCTCTCAGAGTAGGCTTGCTGAGTCGACGGAATTAATGTTAGATGCGAAGCCAGAGCCTTCATTATGCTTTGATCGGTGAGTGACTCGGTGCTGTACTCAATCAGTGTTAGCGATCTAACACAGAGATTTAGCCTCCAGGTGATGCTGCCTTTTGGACAAAACAATCCCAATGCTTGGATTGAGACTTGATAGGTGCCGGTTAGACCTTTGAATTCAGACAGAGGCACTTCTTTGCCATTCGGATTGTCGCGGGTCACTCGATAGGTTATGCATGGATATGATGGCTTGACGCTGATCCATTGATGTAGCGGATGATCGAGAGTGCTTTCCGCGGTGCTTGGCGACTTTGAATAGAGTGCTAGCATTCTCGGATCGCGAATTTGCGTCAATTTGTTGGACACGGCGATTTCGATTTTCCGCAGCGAATCCACTAGTTGCTTGTCGCAGTTTTTCGAAGTGAAGGAAATCGCAATTGCGTCGCGGCATTCGTGCTTCGACAACTCAAACTCGGGTTTTTCAGTTATTCCTCGATGAAGAATCATGGGGATTTCTGATTGAAAAATAACTGGACGAGTCTCAGCTGACTCTGGCGATTTCCAAACAACATTGCGGAAAAGGCTAGAGCCGTTAACTGAAGACGTCGGTTCGCCAATAAGAAATTCAGCAACCGAATCTGGCCGGAGAATAGATTCGCTATCAAAAAGAGCCATGCTACTCAATTCTTAAGAGCGTTTCTTGTATTATAGCTTGAGTAGAAGATCTCATGAAAAATCGCTGCATTTTCGACTTATATTTATACTAGCTTAGATCGTCTGTCAAACATCTGCTCAATTGAGTGTTGCATAACCATTTCCGTATTTTCAAAATTTTCCACTCCTGGAGATACTCATTACGTGATTGTGCGCTAAAGCCTTTCACATTAATTACAAAATAAAAATTCAATATAATCACTTGTGGCTTCTGAGTTTAATTGCGAAATGGTTCGCACATTTAAAAGTCGTGCATAAGAATTCAACTTGATGCGCTGCACGATGGAAATATTGTGAGAAAAACATTGCTTGTCTCTAATTGTAAACCCTCGACTTATGTTTTATGAGCAAGACTAACTAGCTAATTAAAGTTTGACAAATTTTAAGCAAAACATGCACGCAAATTAAAATTTGTAAGTCTAACTGTTAAAATGCGCGGGACTTGCTATGCATTTCGGCATAAGAAAACCTCGCATGTGTCAGATACGAGGTTTTCCCTCGTGCCGATTCGGTAAGAAAAATTTTTAAGTCTTGCTCCCGGTCTCGCGGACTTGCTATGCATTTCGGCATAAGAAAATCACGCATGTGTCAGATGCGAGGTTTTGCGTCGTGCCGATTGGGTAAGAAAAATTCTTGTCTCTCAGCCCTCGCGGGACTTACTATGTATTTCGCCATAAGGAAACCTCGTATGTGTCAGATAATGGGGTTTTGGCGCGGTACTTACTATGTATTTCGCCATAAGGAAACCCCGTATGTGTCAGAATTTTGTATACTACTAATTGCAACCATTAGTGGCAATAGCTAATAAAAAAGAAGCATGCGTTATAACATGGGTCAATGTCCTGGGTCTGCAGTAACCGCAAGTTACATAGCTTCTGCGCCAGCATTTTTCTTATAAGTCAAATAGGTAGCGTTTGTGTTAGCTGCAGGTAGTCAAATTGCTGTAACAATCCATGAAGCAAGTAATGTAGAGATCCTAGAGGCAAACTAGAACTTCATGCCTAACTATTTATGGTTGGTCGGTGCTTTTTTGACGCATATATTCATGCAGTTACGTAGCATAGAGCGGAAAAGCAAGGGCGCTGACTGTGTATAAAAAGTGAACTTTAGGGATAAAGAAGACAAAAAATGATTTACTTGCCCAGCAACAAAAAGCATAAGCTACACAGTGCTTGTATTAATCAGTAATTACAGACTTCAAGTTACCGTATCCGTATTCCATACTCGTGTTTTCCTCGTGAACGTTACGACGATAAATTTATGGCAAGCTTGAATGGTAAAGCAAAGAAAAAAACGAAGTTCACAACAAAAAAAAATAAACTATGTAGACGGCAAGAATCCCGCTGATATCAGGGACAGTGAGTCCTATTTTGTTCCGCATCAGTTTTCTTCAATTTCATCTGCGTTGTTGCTCTGATTGTAGGTCCTTAGTTCGAGATGTTCGTCCAATTCGATTTTAACTGCTCTCTTCCGCTCCTGACTGTTTGTAGGTTGCCAGCATCGCGATAAGAAAATCTGTACAAACGTGTCGCGAAATTGCTTTGACATCGATGTGTACAGCACAAAATTTGCGCTGTTGTTAATTAGGGACAATAGATCGAGCACGTCTCCCAGGGGCGTGTACACGTCCTCTTGAAACGAGCTAATAACAAAGCACATCAACGACATGACGCCTTGAGGCAGTTCGGTGACCAAGAAGATAATTACAATAGCCAACAGCATGCTGGTTGTTCTCTGTTCCCGACGGTCGTTGCGTTGCTCCCGTTTCGAAGCACCCTGTCCCTTGTAAAGCAGCGTCTTGCGTCGCTTGGCTGCCTTGGACAGCTGAGAAATCAGCAGTATGGTCATCAGCGATAGGAGCACGCAGGGGACGATTTTGTAAGCAATAGCGATTGTCCAATAGTTTGACATGACTAGTGCCATCGACAGGGAATCCGGCATGCCGATAAAGTACACAGTGATGTTTCCTCGGTCCGCGGAGACGCAGGATCTGGCAGCGTTGACCATGTAGTTTGGCGCCGTGCTAACTGTGAGAACGGTCGTTATCCCGGCGATGCTGATGTAAGCATTCTTGAAGCTGGCCAGGGTGGCGCCACGAGTTGGCAAGGCGATGTATAAGTAGCGAAATATAGCTAGAGCCACTGTTAACCAACAGGCTACTGTGTGCAGCACAAGAACCTGAACAATAGGGTGGAGGGTTATGCATTAATTAGATATTAAAAATGTAAAACGAGGCAATAGTACTTTAAAAGAAAACCGGGTCTATATTTATTGCCTGATTGGGTAAATGGTATGTAGGTCATTATCACAGAGACAATTTTTCAACCATTAGATTGTCAAGAAGAAATGACACACACGTGTAAGCAATGATGATGGATAGCAAAGATAACAGAGGATGGTAACGTTTTCCCTTAGTATTTTCATATTTTCAGACGATTCGCCACGAGAAGCTAGCGATAATTTCTAATCCGGTATTCAAGTGCAGCAGCTGCCGTCTGCAGACATTGATTTAACGTTTGGACAAATTTTGGGACTGCTAGGTGGACAGTAGAAAAATCCCAGCTGCCAGTGTACGACCACCAACCACCACCTGCACTTGAACTAATCCATCGTTCGCCCCAAAAACACACTTTTTAAAATCTTTTCGCACGTTACCTGCCTCCCATGGGACAGTATTAAAACGCCCTCTCACAACTAATCTAATCAGGGCTGGTCCATGGCTACAAAGTCCAAAGGGTATGATTGAAGTCACGCACAAGCTGAAAAAATGTCAATCCCAGTTTTTTGGATTAGGCCTCCTAACGGCGGGCCTACATAATTATTTCCCATTTATAGCTGTTCGTTGAGAAATATTTCAAATGGAATTATGAAATCCCAGGAGACGAGCATTGTCTAACTCACCAGGCTCACGGTGAAAAGCGAATAGATAATCCACGGATACGACAGCGTGTGCGGCTGTTGAATTCCAACAGCCGGCGACATCAAAGTGAAGTGCAACAAATGGAAAAAGTAGAGCAGCATTGTGAACAGGTCGGCTATGGCCACGGCTATGAGAATGACATTGACAGACGAAGCCATTGAGCGGCGGGTCAGCACGACAATGCTAGCTAGATTGGCCGACACTCCAAACACGCACAGGACGGCGCAGACGTATCCGTGAACAGGTCTATAGGCGTCTTGAAATGCAGCCAGATGTTCGTAACGCGGCGCACTAATTGCCGAGAGGTTTCGGCAATCCGACCCGATGTCTGCGGCGCTGGTGGCGGCACCCATAGCAGCGATTCGATTTAGCTTCAGTCGCGTCACAAGTTGCAGTTGAATCGTTGTTTCTGGAATTTTTGGTCAAGTTATGGGGGTTATAAAAAGCCGCAAATAGTCATAGTACCGGAAGGTCGTGGATTCGAGTCCGGCCCTAGGAGACAATTTGTGCCCTTGAGCAAGACACAAATTATCCCGCATTGCTTCAGTCCACCTAGCTGAGATTGGGTACCAGTTTGAGCTGGTTAAATTTAGGGTGGGTGTTGCAGCCCCTCCAGCCCATCAGGACTGAGCAGCTGTACATCACAGCCCTCGGATGCGCCGCGCAGCTAGCCCCGGCTGCGCCGTGGGCTGTACATCTGGTCGACAGGTCGGGTGTCTAAATTTATTTTATTATTTAAGAACTAAATTTTAGACGATGCTTTCAACAGCAGGCGTAGTAAGTTAGCCTACTCGAGAATTAAGGCTTTAATCTTCGTACCAAGGATTAAAATTTGGCGTGCAACTATGGCCTTAATTCTTTCTTCGACAGCCAAAGCCGCTGTTGAAAAAGGATTACGAGATCGCATCCTCAAGCTTGGTCAGTCTTAATTCTGCTCCAGAGACAATCAACTCAATCGCTTTCTAAAACTTTTCCTGAGCGGGCTTCGATTTTGAGTGAATATATCTATAAAGGTAGTACGTAGTACTCGTAGACTACTTTCAGGACACAGGACACTCACTAATTCCTCCTTCCTTGACAGTTCTCTCACCCGGATAAAACTCCGATAATCCTTGTGCCCGTTGAGTCTATTCAGTCCCACGGATAATTAATCGAAATCTAGGACAGATCGGGTTGTCCCGAGGACTCGGATAAGAACCAAAGAGGTGTGACATCGAAGCTCTTCAGTTCCTTACTTTTTCACTTCGTCCTGCATATGCTTAGTTCGATCTGCTTTTTAATAGGATCCCCACTGCTCATCCAAAGCTCGATTTGTTTTTCTCAACTTCATACACTTTAAAGAGGCCTTAAGAAACCATCCTTCCTAACTGTTTTCTTTTCAGTTGACTCGAATGCTATACTCGCTCAGAATTGCTTACCTACCATGCAGGTAAAAACTCTCAGACTTTAAATTCGGTTTCAGAACTTTAAAAAAATCGATAGCTATATCGTTTTTCTGTAGTATCTTTGCTCGGTTTATTATTCCAGACTGATGTCTATTTAGTCTTGTCCATCTTCGGTTTCAAGTACTTTTAGAGGTGTCCTGAATTTTAACTAGCATGCCCATATTATATTTAAACTTGGGCTCCACATTTTTCATGAATTACTACAAGTAAATTTATGTTTCTTACCATCTAATCAGCTCTTTTATGTGAATTTTAAACAGCAAAAGTCGTGCTTTAGGTGAATTTTTTCTTTATGACGGGCAGTGCATCACAAAAACTAGGCTTTTAATTTTTTAAATCTTCTTGAAAACGATTTTCGAATCAAGTTTTCTTTCAAATTATCGGCTACAGAACTTTAAGTATCCCTTCACTATAATTAACATGCTTGCATGCTCACTCTCAGCTATGACTCTTGCACAGCTACCCATTAATCAAAAGGGGTCGATCGATGCGTTTGTCTTAAAAAATCTTTGAAAACCTTCAAAGGCCGTCTTGAAATGAAAGAAAATTTCCGGGTTGTAAATCCATGTTGCAAATTTCACGAGCAAAATGAATTCCTGGCTCGTTGCTTGAGCTAATTTCCGTTGCAAAAAAGCAAGTGCTGAAAGGTTACAGACTTTCACAGCTACTGTGGCAGAGATTAACTGCCACATGGTTATCTAAATGAGGACTACTAAGATCAGAGGTACCGCTCTGAAGACTCGTGAGAATATTCGGATCACTAAACAAAAAGCACAAAAATTTACAGATTTGGGAGCAAACGCCTTATGAAGAGCTGATGCCGAAAATACTAAAAACGACTTGTTATGTAGCTGAAAGGTAGAAAACTAGATTTGATTACTTCTATAATTCGATCTATTGTGATTGTTACAGCAACAATAGTATAGTTAGCAAGTGTTGTTGATTGATTGATTGACACACTACATTTCGCGAACAACAGGAGGAGGGTCAATTGTAGTTGTCTTGAAGGCTAAATCCCAGGGCTTAATTAAACTAAAATGTTGCCGTATTGTGCGCAGAAGAAGCTTATAATCAGCAACACTCTAGTTGCTACACAGATACGCGATATTCGCGAATTAATCAATGCAATGCGCCAACAGAAAACTTAGCCTGACCTCGTTGTAAAGGCTATAGCTGCTGCTTGTTGCTTGGCCTGCTAAGGGGATAGAAAGATAATCATACACTAGCTGTGGGTTTTGTCGATTAGACAAGTGCAAAGCTTGTATAATACGCTAATCACATTTCTGTTTGCTCGTACTGTGTCGAGAACTGTACAGGATTGGTGAGTGTGTGCACAATAATGCTATTCCGCCCCTTTCATTACCAATAATAAGCGCTACTTGAATTTCAATTCAAATTTGTTGTAAACAATGCCGAATACAGTTTATAAGAACCAAGTTGAAAAAGTTCTCAAAAACTGCTGATGCTTTACGCAATGAAAATTAATAAATCCAATTCGGCATAAAATATTGTTTGCAGTAGAATGATTTCTTTTGACTCTATATTACGATTATTATTTATTGCATTTCCAAATAAAATTAACTGCTATTTAACTGTTGTATCACTGATTCTACAGCCAAATCAGTAGGGTGGAATACAGTGTACAGTCAGTACTCAGGCACTTGCTGGCCTGCGCACGAGCACCAGTGCTCATGAGTCCCAATTTTGGGCGTCAGGCTCAATCAAAGACCTCACTCCAGCCCTCCACACCCCACGAGCCACCGAAACACACAAGCGCGCAGGGCAAGGTGCAGCCAATCGCAGCTGGCCTACACGCTCACCCCCCCCCCTGCACGCACCCCCAGCCCTCAGCCGATTGGCTGACACACAAAAGGCTACCAGGCTAACCGGCCAAGGCTAAAGCCACTCACCCCGGGGACCAGCGCAAACCGGCTCAAACAGGCACGCCAAAGCAGCCGCACAATAACAGACCGCAAAGGCCGACGCATGCCTATGCACTACAAAAGTGCTCAACGCAACATAACTGTTGTAGGAAATTAAATTTAGTATTCACGCGCAACAATTTTTTCGGGTATACTCTCGGGATTTTCCAGAATTTCTTCTATAATTTGCTAGAGACTTAAATTTAGTTATATCTATATCAAAATATTCCAGACCGCATTCGGAATTATACTTGCTGTGTGAAAAAGCTCATAATTTATTGACGAATACTACCATACGCGACGTCTCATATATTTAACGTTAATTTTGCATTAGAATAATTTAATTTTAAAACAAAATAAAAGCTACTACAGACAGAAAGCGAGAATAAAATGTACTTACATATTCTGATAGTTTGCGCTGCTGATCCACAGTGTAGCTGTAGCTAGCTGTGACTAATTTGTGGACAAAGCAAAAACTGAACACAGAGCTAAATAACAATGCCCTAAACTGAGCAATATTAAGCAGAATCCAATTGCAATGTATAGAACCTCGGATTGGCTGTTCAATATACGATCTGAATGACTTTAAAAAAAGAAGCTCTCCATTCGTTTGGCTGAAGCAGCGCGCTTTATACCCATGTGCTTTAGGACTGTTAGCTAGTTGAAGGCCAGCCAATCAGATCCGAAATGGTTGGTCCGAGTTAAAAGCGCGCTGTGAAAGCTACAGGGGTAGTTTAGCTACTGTAGTAAACAGCTTAGTCTTTTTTTTACATTTTGACTGTCCTTTCCCTAAAAGAAAGACTTTTACTACAGTTTATGCTTAGCTTGAAGGTATTGGTTAAAAGGACTTGAATGACAGTGTGGCTGCTTGTCTGGATCTACGAGCTATTTTTAGAGTGAAGATAAGCCCCTAAGGGGGATCACGAGACGTCAACTGAACTAATTAGAAAGTTTTTTCAGTTTTAGAAAGCTATACAGAAATCTTTGTTAATTAAGATAAGTAATCGATTTTCTTCCATTTCGAATTGCATTCTTAAATTGCTTCTCAGCTTAGGGTTTTTTAACTAATCATTTGTTAGCTACTAACTTAAAACAATCAGTGAACGGTTTGAAAATCATTTTGCCTCGTAACTTAACGTGACCTTTGATCCAGACTGACTGCTTGCTACTCCCCTGTTTCGGAAATTTCTGTCTACATTAAACAAAGAAACATTTTTTTAACGAATCAAATAAAATCATATTGAAAATATTGGTTCCCCTGGAAAAAAAAACATTTTTTAAAAACGGAAAGTTTGTCATTTCCGTCGGCAAACTTTTTGTCTGCTCGTCTTTTCCGGTCCACATTAGTGCTCAGAGACATACATTTTTTCTTTCCATCAAACTGCACGAGAAAGATGAAAAGTTGTTGGCTAGAGGCGGCCACACAGGGTCTAATTGACAAGTTAGTAGATTTTGCTTATTGCCCTAAAGCATACAAAAATTCTTTACAACACACAAAAAAATTGGAACTCATTGAGTCCTACTCAAGCGAATTTTTAAAAAAAGCGTCAGTAGGCCCTTTTAACACTCCATTTCTGGACTTTTCTTGCCAACACTTCATGCAATTCAAGTCTGAAAAAAAATAGTTTTTCTTTGCTCGCCCCATTTCAGGACTGTACCACTTCACTTCACTCTGCTCCGTTCCGCGATCTTCAGTCCTGTAGACTTCTGCTTGTTAAGCGGAAGTTAAGCGCGGTTCTGGTGGGTACGCGCTCAGCAAAATCTCCAGTCATTTCTCTTTTTTTCACTAACTGACTTATAGTTGTCTTTACGAGCTATCTGTTAGGCCTTACGAAATCTCATTCAGTGATAGTTTTTTTATTTTATATCCAGCTGCGACTAAAAAAATTAACCATCTCTGCAAGTTAACGAAGCATGGGGTCTTTCTGTCTGTCTGTCTGTCTGTCTGTCTGTCTGTCTGTCTGTCTGTCTGTCTGTCTGTCTGTCTGTCTGTCTGTCTGTCTGTCTGTCTGTCTGTCTGTCTGTCTGTCTGTCTGTCTGTCTGTCTGTCTGTCAGTCAGTCAGTCAGTCAGTCAGTCTGTCTGTCTGTCTGTCTGTCTGTCTGTCTGTCTGTCTGTCTGTCTGTCTGTCTGTCTGTCTGTCTGTCTGTCTGTCTGTCTGTCTGTCTGTCTGTCTGTCTGTCTGTCTGTCTGTCTGTCTGTCTGTCTGTCTGTCTGTCTGTCTGCCTGCCTGCCTGTCTATATCTAGACAGTCTAGAAGTATTTCTAGACGTCTGTTACATAATTCCACAGTTTTTACGTCGGCATTAGTGAAAGCCAATTTTAGAGAGCTCTTCAATTTTCATTTTTCGATACGAGCTTCGTAAGAATTAATAATTATAATAATTAAAAGAGCTTTGTGCGCAGATTCCGGCAAGCACTAAGTCAATCCATCAATGGATTAGATTTCGTGGGTTTGGAGGAGGGGAGTAGCAGGAGCTGACTAATCTCGGGGATTGAGGATCAAGGCAGATAGATTGAAGAATTTTTTCTGCCGTCAAAGGATGACAATAAAGTGTCATCTATGGAGCAGGCTTGAGTTTAATCCTGAACAAAAATCAATTTACGATTCTTGCCAAAACCAAAGGAGCTGTCGCACTTTAACCCTCGCCATGAATTTTTTATCTTAACCGAACAATAGTACCCCTGATCTAGCGGAGATTTTTCCGCTAGATCAGGGGATCAACAGCAGAACATCACGGATTTGTGTAAATAATAGCTAAGACATAGCGGCGCTCCCATTGATAATAATATTACACTACAATTTGCTTTGGTTTTTTTGTGCGTCGGTCTGTGTTTCTGTGCGCATATCAATCTGTTCTTTCGTTCTGTATGTCTGTATTGCTGTCTGAATGCCTCTATTTAGTTCTGTGTGTCTTCCTTTCTGTCTGTCTGTCTGTCTGTCTGTCTGTCTGTCTGTCTGTCAGTCAGTCAGTCAGTCAGTCAGTCTGTCTGTCTGTCTGTCTGTCCGCCTGTCTGTCTGTTTCTATGTCTGAGCGAGCATGTGTATGTTTAGTAGTTTTTTAATCTGCAAATCAGTTTTTCTATCCCTTAGAAATCGGAGTGCTCTGAATCCAACTGAATGCAAACTTTGTTCAGAATTCGTGAAAACTAAACTGCCTATTCAGCTTAAAGCTAGCGAAATTCTAAAGACAGAAATCATTTTGTATTCATGAAAATTTTTGCATCTAGCAGTTTCCAACTGCCCATGCTTCTCTTTCAATCACAACTCATTTTACAGTTTAAATTAGGAACCACTTCAGATGGAATAGACAATGCATCCCTCATTACTCACACTATTTCTTTTCAGCTGCTCAACGGCATCAAATTAGAAGTCAATTATTTTAATTACCACACACTGAAGCCAATATGTGTATTACGGAACAAAATCTTCCAAAAACAATGGCTGCATGGACGCAAAAGATTGCTGAGAAACAATTCAATTGCGACAATTTTTCAACCAGAATTTTTCTGGTCAACCATTTTTCTCTCGCCTTGAATCATTGACTAGCGCCTATTTCCCCTATTCCCTCCTTGTCAACGGGAGTTTGCTTATGTGATTGATGGCACTATATTGTGAAATAGACAACCCGAAAACAAGTTCAAACTCCTTAGGGACACTTTGATGGAAAAGAAGGAAAGTGCGGGTAAAATATCGTAATATAGGTTTTGTATGCAACTGTTTTTTTGTTGATGTGTCATTTTGCGGTAAATTTTCCCTTTTAAAAATAATAAAATTCCTACCAATTAATAATTTAAAGATATTTCGGAATTTATTATCATAATGTGCGCTCGCCATACGGGTGTAGTTATTTTGTTTATTTAAAGTATTATATTCACGAAACATAAACCGGAAATACGAGCGTATGCAAAGAAATATCGACTTTTCGAAATTTGGTAATAAGAATTGTCAACACATTTTAAATTTTGTAACTCGCGTGGGAATTAAAAATAAGACAAAATATTTTTAGAAACCTCAGAGCAGCCGCATTCTGATTTTTCTGATCTCCTGTATGTTTTTGGCTAATTTATTAATTAGTTCAACATTTTCTTGCACCATAAGAAAAATAAATTTATCCTCCTCTGTTAGCAAATTAAAGTTTGGCACTTCTTTGGATATCTCCTTGATAAAATTTTCCCTATTAGCTCTGTATTCGTTCGAGGGACACTTAAATAGAATGTGGACTTCATTTTCAACCTCTGATTTACATTTTGGGCACAATCTATTTTCATAGGGTATTCTAGGTCTCACTTTTCAAAGTGTCTCGCATGCTAGGTCATGATTTCCTAGTCTAAATGTTGCCAACGTTCGTCTATACTCAGGGTTTGTTGTGACTTGTATGTATTTTTCTGGGTCGCTACTTCTCGAATTATTCCCCAGCTTATGAGACACGCTTAAGATGTTAATTATTATATTAAATAGTACTACTGATAATCCTATGTTAAACAGTCTCCAATATTTGCTACTGATTTGAATGAAAAAATGATGAAATATCGTATTACTCGTAGTAACATAGTTATCAACCAAATTGTAATTTCATGACGAGCTGGTAACCTCTATTCTTCACAAGAGGTTGAGTTGAAAGCATCGCACAGTTCCACTAAGGAAACGGATGACCTCCAAAGCCCAACAACAAAAAAATTTCTGAAGCCGCGAAGAATAAGTGACCGATTGTCGGTTTGATGAAAGCTCTGCGAGGGCTGCCTCGACGGAAGCACGCAACACCATTTAGCAGTTACATTCGCGCGTGCGAAAATATGCAAAAAAATGATTGATGACTTGGCAGCGGAAGCTCGTCTATCTCTAGTTTTGGGGTATCGATCTGGTCGGCCAGATAACTCTATTGCTAATCCGCTATTACAGCGCAGCTTGCTGAGGCCAGCTGATCTCTATGGTGAAGGAGATGAAGCTGATGAAGCTGGAACAGCTGCGGCTGGGGTTCCAATTTTTTGCGTCACAGATTGCCGGCTCTATTAGAGAGGAAAGAAATCAGAAAGGTGTCGAACCAGAATTTTTTTAAAGATATAGGCGACATCATAAGTTAGTTTTAAATGATGACAGAATTTTAGGCCACAATGCTCGAATATAGTACTTCAAGTAGTGTATAGCGACTTTATTAACAAACGCAACTGACAATTACAACTTCTCTTTATCATGTATTTAGCTTTCACTTGTTAATGACTTAATAAATCGATCAGTGAATCAATTTGACTATTAAGCAACCAATCAATCAATCAATCAGTCAATCTATCTACGAGATCTTGTATCTATCTATCTGTCTATCTATCTATACATTTATATATACCGGTAGACTATCTATCTGTCCATGGATCGATCTATCGATAGATAATATAAAAATAACTAGTCAAGAGATACAGAGAGAATTGTGCAACGATTTTGAATAGAACCCATCAACTCACCATCTTAGCAACTGTAAAGATGTGCGAATCCAGGGCAACAATCCCTTATGCATCTATCTTCAATAGAATTTACTATTGTGCTTGCCAGGCACGCATGAAACTTTTTTCCTATTATTTTCTCGCGCAAAAACCGTAGTAGGAGCATGAGTAGTTCATATTACAAGTTCTTTGTGACGAATTGATTGACTAAGTCATAGGGGATTGACAACTACGGACCTTGTGACATCTACTGAGATGCTCAGCCTGAATCAATTTGCGTCTAACTTAGTCATTGATTTTTTCCCGGCATTCAAGCGAGTCACGTTTCTATGCCTCTTTTTCTTAACAGCGATTTACCGGAGATTTAGTGCAGGTAAAGGATGACTGCACTTTCAATTGGCAAGCAACTTTTCGGATTGGCAACTCATGACTGCACAGTCGCACTTGAGCGATGTTTTCACTAATACTATTTGATTGCACTTGAAGCATTGATCAGTTATGGGTAGATTAAAAAACCTGAAAGAAAAAAACAATAGCTAAAGAACAAATGCAGCAAGAAAAGCAAGAAGGCAACTTCTTGAGACAAGGAAGCGAAGTCTCAGCGAGCTCCTTGCAATTATTTTTGGTCCTTTGATCTGCTTAGGAACTGAAATTACATGCTTCCCAATGAGCGTGGGCAGCTATATAATGAGCGAGCAGTTCGGAGTTAGCATAAATGCCGCCAATATTTATAGATCCTTCCGCATCAGACATCTTTCAGTCACTGACTATAAGCTATAGCTATAGCTAGCTGGAAATGCTCTAGCAGCATTGATTTAGTGTATAATAACCGATGCATACTGTGGCTAGGTTGAAAACTCAGTCATATAATTCTCTTTTTGTGATCAAATTGAAGCAGACAACAAGAAAGATATGACTGAGTAATCCGATAGTTTATTCCGAATTAGTCAATACTAAGATTCTACCCGCATTTTGTCGGGTGCCTCGAAGGTAAAAAAGGCTTTTCAGGATTAAGAATTATTGAAGAAATTGCCTATTGTGTGTATTAATGCGAGCCCTCTGGCGAAATGAATCAAAATGAGGAGTTTAGAGGCTTAATGCTAGCAGAAAATCTTCCTTTATTCAACGGCGCTACTTTTTCAAAACGGTTTTAAGCAAATTGCAACTATATTTTTGTATATATGGGCGGTTTCTTTGAATAATTGAATTCAGTTGGAGATTTTAATCACTAATCTCTCGATGGAGGGCTCGTAAGAAGTACTATAGAATCCTTGGGTTACAGTGTCACTTAAGCATTAGACTTGATAGTTTTTTACCGGAAAATTAATTAAAGTGAACATGATGAAAGGAAAGAAATCATCAAATAAAGGTACGATCAATCATTTAGACGAAAAACCCACAGTTAAAACACACTATATTGATTTAAAATTCAACAACGACAACTTAAGCACAAACGCAATTTCCACCCAATGCACTCAAACCCCCATTAGACACAGATGTAACCAAGTGCAAATCTGCGCTAGCAAAATACGATTTTCTTTTTTCCTAATTAATTGCTGAGCAAAGATGCTTATAGGATTAGAGACAAACCTGGCGATCAGTTGAAACTGATGAGTTTGCTCATGAGAAGAAAATCAACACCGGTCTCAAAGGGATCACCTGAATAGGTGAAAAATGATTAAATAGACAAATCTCTGGTTTGGTATGGCTGTGCTTGATCGATCCATAATCCAAGGATGAAGGAGCCTCAATTAAGAAAAGTTGTCGAAGATAGATAGGGCTAAACACGTACATGACAAGTCCGTGATTAGTAAGGAAGTTTTTAGTATTTTGAATTAGACATCTTAAATTAGTCATCCATACCAGTTTTAACAATATTTCCATCGTAGCAACATATACTTTAGTGAATAACAAGGTAAGTAAGTGATAATAAAGTAGAGCATGTTAAAGTCAGAAGTCACTGGTAACGTTATCTTAGAGATGAATCTTCTGATGAATGAATGCTCTTTATTCTCTCCTATAGCTAAGAAGAAGAGAGAAGGTGAGGTGACAACGCTTTTAAGGTCGATTGCAAAACGAATAGCGCGGCGCATTCCCTCAACCTCTGTAATGAGCAAAAGTGGAGCCGCTAGCCAATGAAAAGACTCCAGTTGAGTTCAGTCGCATAGCTACAAAAAGGTGCCGTGGAGAACTTGAGCACTAGCTGACCTACCTTAGCACAAGTATTGAACATCAGACAGCAGCATCGCCAGCATGACTTCGGTCTACCCGGCCTCAAGGAACAGCAGTCTGGCCTCAATCGGCCGGACGACCAGTCGATCGCGCGACATCGACTCCAGCGCCATCGGTTTGGGCAACCCGCGCGGCGAATTGGGCAACGGCGCCCTGCAGAAACGCTACGCCGGCTACGAGGCGAGCAGCGGCGAGGCCGCTTTGATCAACGCCGACTTTGCCAAGATTGGCGCATGCGGCCTAGCATTGCTAACTCACGGCCTATTCGTGTTCATTGTCGGCGTTTTAGAAGTGTCGCACTCGTGTGTGACAATTAGACCCGGCTTGGCTCTGTTTGTCGGCATCGGCCAGTTGGTGCTGTCGGTCATCTGCTTGGTGATGTACACGCTTCGAGCGCTCAGGTCTAATGAACGATTGATGAAGGCTCTACTAGGAATTGGCAGTGCGTTGCTATGCCTAACAGCGGTGTACGTTGTGTCATTCTACGCACTGCTGTCAGTGAATCTGGAGCCCTGTAGCTCCAATGTGAAGCTGCTACTGGGCTCGCCAACAATCAGCTGCCTTGTGCTGGGCATTCCAGCAAATTTCTTGCCCATAGCCGTGATCTGGCATCACAGAAAGTACCTGGCCGAACTGGGCCAGATACCGCTGTAAATACTCGATTTTACTTGTTATTAGAAACAGGAACAGACTAAGCAACAACCGGTATTGTTTGAAAGGCAGAAGCGCTTATTTATTCTATCCGATTAAATATCGTATATATAAATAAGATAAAATGTGTCGTGCTGCTGGCTTTCAAACAAGACATGGATGTTTTGTCTGTTCATAATATACAGAATATACTCGTAGAGTCAGCTGTACCTCACTTAAAATGTTTCTTTGAAAAAACCCCAAACCCATTAAAATACCAATCTCAGTTTGCAACTGTTTAGTCAACTGCATGTTAACAATTTATCCTCGCTTGCCGCACCTAATATTTCTACCTATTTTCAATTGATATAGCCGTCCATCTAACTGAATGTATGTGCTTTGTTGGTTTTTAGAATCGTCCCACTATGAGCCCATCAAAGCATGTACTTATATCAGATAAAATATCCCCCCGTTTTTAAGAAATCGACTTATTTGTTTAATTTGTTTTAACCAGCAATGTCTTCTTAAATTATATATATTATTAACGGTGAATCACCCTATCTGCCTTCGATAGATAGCCCGTGTACTTGCTCATCTGCTCAACCTAATTGATATTAGATATATTCAGAGACATAATTAGTAGCATCTCCATCACTGATTGTTTTTATTGACAATTGTCGGTACTCAATTTTGCCCCTCTAATCCCAAGGAATCTCAAATTATGCAAATTGACCCAAAATTTGATGTTTTCTAACATTTTATGCATGTTTTATATCAATTTTACGAGCTGGAATACTATTATAATATATTTATTTTTGGAAGCCTTAATCTGTATTAGCAAAAGAAGAAAAAACAGTAGGTCGACAGCCTAAAAGAATTATGAGAATCCCAATATATCGCATTTTCTATCAATTGATTGCCAACAATGACTACTTGGTTTTCTGTTGGCTTTCTGTTAGGTGAAGCAAAACATCCGTTAATTAAGCTAGTTAAGAGTGGTTAAATTTAGAAGAGCTTTGTTCTGTTCTTTGGAAAAGTCAATTTACTAACGCAGAAGCGCTGGATCATATTGTTAAAATATAATACTATTTAAACAAACAAATTTAACGTTTAATTTTGATTTATAGACAAATTATTGTGAAGTCATATATCATTCGCATGCTATTCTCTGCATGATAATTGGTATATATTCGTGCACTCGCGATAATAGAAGAAAAGGAACCGACCCCCGCCTAGCTTGTCGGAATCCAGTACCGTAGAACCGCGAGAGCTGTGAAGGATACCGAGTGTTGTTAGAATTAGAGAGAGAATTAGATTGCAGGTAGAGTAAGCGAATTAGTGAGCAACATACAGTGATTTCTAAAAAATCAAGGGCCCCGTCCTACTCCAAGTGGTCCATGCATTTTACTAATACTACATCAGAAAAGTATTTATAGTTGTCGGAAAAACTCCTGCCGGCAAACGTCCGGCAGGCAAACGTCGGCCGGCAAAATGCCCGCCGGCAAACGTCGGCCGGCAAATGTCTGGCAGGCAAACGTCGGCCGGCAAACATCGGCCGGCAAACGTCGGCCGGCAAACATCGGCCGGCAAACGTCGGCCGGCAAACATCGGCCGGCAAACGTCGGCCGGCAAACATCGGCCGGCAAACATCGGCCGGCAAACGTCGGCCGGCAAACTGCCCGCAGGCAAAATTCGTAGACCCAAAACAGGTGATAAAAAGACTGAATTCATAACAAAACTCTTCCATGATGGTTTCAGACGTCAAATTTAATTGAATAAACAAAATAAGTTTCTGCTGACTGAAAAAATAACAGGGCTTCTCCTTGTCCTATGTCAGAATCATTCATTGGTCAGCCATCATCTTCCCCTGTCTTAGCAAGGTATTTTCACCCTGTTTCGAATTGCACCTTACATTTCTCGTCTCTCCCCTCACTTTCTTTTCGCTATCGAATTTCTTTCTTGACTCGTGACGTCGAGAGAGAGAGTGGATTTATTTGGCAAAAGCTTGAGCACACATCATAGGAAAGTGAAATGCCGATCAAGAAATGGAGTTTTTTTCTTGTCCTTGGCTCCACATCCACTGCCAAATGAGAGTGTGTCGAGAAAAAAAACTACACAAGACACTGGCGCATTTGATAGAGAAGCAAGCTTATTTATACCTACTTCGGCACTCTCTTTTGCGACATTTTTTTACCAAACTTTTTGCTTCATCTAGCTGTGTAGACCTGAAGAAAGTCAAGGATATAGCTACAAGGCATCAGATTTGGTGTCGAGTTACCCGATATGCCTCGAACGGTATATCGGGGTAGAAAGAAAGAATAGGAGGCTGAGGTGGATTAGTATCTTGTACGAATAAGTAGAATCTGTATTAGTTAACTGACAAGGATAACTATGTGCATTATATTTTAGGAATTAAATGCAGTAGCTAAACGTAAAAACAACAATTTGTCCATAACTAAAGACATTTCTTTTTTTGACTGAAGAATATCAAATTTTTTAACTTATTACAGTATAATGTAGTTGGTTTTTAATGTGCATTGTGTGCAAATTTGTCCATCTATTATCGATTATGCGGAAAAGTTCCTTCAAACTTGTAACAGAATATTTTTTTCAGATTTTTCTATTAAAAATGCATTTTTTCAGATAAGTTTTTATGTTTCCCTAGAGCCGACAACTTGTGCACTTGAGCAAGAAAATTAATCCCGCATTGCTTCAGTCCACCCATGCAGCTGAGATCGGGTACCAGTTTGAGCTGGGTGAAGTTAGAGTGGGTGTTGCGGCCCCTCAAGCCCGTCAAGCTGAACAGCTGAACACAGCAGCTCTCGGATGCGCCGCCCAACTAGCTGCGGCTGTGTGCTGGGCTGAGCATCTGGTCGAAAGGTCGGATGACAAAATTTATTTTTATATTCATTATTTTATGTCTCCGAATCAAACTACCCAGAACTAAGTTAGCTATACACTTCCGAAGGAAATTAGTGTTCATGTTTAAACATTTACAATGAAATAATGCTATACATTAAAATGCATGTACGAGCAAATATATTGAAGGAACACGTACAAATTGAT
Source organism: Macrostomum cliftonense (assembly GCA_950096795.1). Taxonomy (NCBI): domain Eukaryota; kingdom Metazoa; phylum Platyhelminthes; family Macrostomidae; genus Macrostomum; species Macrostomum cliftonense. Next base: position 815,174 of record CATNEM010000171.1, read on the forward strand.
TTCGTACGAAATAAAATTTTGCTAATAAACAGTTAGTTTTTAGATACATTTCTAAAGTTTCTTTTACTTCTTAGTTTTACGGTCGAAATGTCCTTTTGGCTTGCATTTAAATTATTGTAGAGAATACAGAAATACGCTCTTACCCCTGTGTCCGCTAACATCTGTACGGCATCAAGCATCTTTATCAAGTTCATATTTGTTTACAATGTTTAAATTGCGAAAGAGATCTCTTTTCGAACCTTGATATTTTGTCTCAATTCGGCACAGTCGATCTGCTTTGAAGTGCTACCGTCAAGATATATATCCGTCAGATACTGTAAGAAATTTGATATTATTTCAAAAATTTGATTGTTTACCATATAGGATTTGAAATGTACGTTAAGCGAAGCTATAAAAGAATCATCCCACAGGATATGAAATCAGGTAAGCCTGGTGAGCTTTCCTTTGCCTATGGCGACAATAGACAAACGGATTGTCGATTGTCGATCAACTTATGGGGCATTGCTAGAAAAGAACTTTTCGATAGTTTTTTATTCAATCTACGAGTGTTTACTTCCTGTAGCTCATATAGTGCATAACACGGTATCCAATATGCTTAAGAGTAATACTTATCCTAAAAAGAGTCACATGTACATGTAAATCTATATTTGGAATTTAATGTGGCTAATGATCTAGTGATTTCAAATGTGGAGAAAATAAAAATGTATGACAACTGTCGAGATTGACAAATGTAGCTTAGCCTCTACATATGTCCAAATTATATAGTTAACTGATTAGCGGCGCATTAAAGATATACGTGTATTAAAAATGGTGCAAATAATGAGTCTAAGATGAACCAAAGTGCGAGTTTCGAATCCATTATTTAAAAAGTCGATGCTTTGAGTCAATTGTTAGTTTTCAATCTCTGAGTTTAGACAAATTATTATCATTATCATCCTCACTGCAGAAACGTTTTTAGGAACTAAAGTTTCATGAGAACAAAAAGAAAAAAAACTTTTCCTTTTTGTAACTAAAATTTTGTACAGCTATGAGGTCGCAAAAATTTCGAAGCAGTTTTTGTCTATACAAAAAATGAGGTCGAAATGAAACAAAATTAAGCGATGCGAAACGTTTTTTTTGGCAGCCTAACTACAGAAAAAGTAGCCATGCCTTTTAGTGCAAATGATAATTATGATTATCATATTTATATCCAGTGTAATTATGACGCAGTGCTCAAAGATTTTCTCTGAAAATTTACACATTTTACAGCTGAAAAGATTTACTGAAACCAGGCACAGTATACTCTACTATAAGTAACTTCAAAAAGAGTAACATTAAGGCTTGGACTAGACGACAAAAATGATTTATTAGCTTGGCTAAATTTCTCAAATTTTGGAATGCCATTTTGGCATGCTAAGCTTTATCGCTAGTAATAATAACAAAATGATATAGCGTCAGACCTAAGCTGTTAAATACACTTGAGGGAATCAATTTCAATCAAAAACATTCATTAGGCATCTTATCTTCTCTAACCCGAAAATTTGAATTTTTTTAATTGAAACTGGGAAATCCAATAAGTAATAGATATTGGCATGCATGAACTTTAACAAAAAATAATAATTCTGACTGACTGTCAAGTAAAGTTTACGTCGGTGCATTTAAACAAACGTATGACGAAACAGTGTTCACAGGGCAGAAAAATGTTGACAATATTTGCCATAAAAAGATTACCAAAGCTGGTAATAAAATAACCTCATTTTCATTAAGAAATATCACAGCGAGCACAACATGATGTTAAACACACCCATTCACGCTATAGCCTACTTAAAAGCCTAAAATAGGAACATTGCAAGATAAATTTACGCCACAACGAACAAAAATAGTCAAAAAGCATCTAAAAAAATCTGAATAGACATGGAAAAGCTATATATTATTTAATTGCCAATAGTGACACTAGCAAGATGGGTTGCGAAGAAATTACAAAATAAGGGCGCTTGGGTAGTTTTTTTTTCAATTTACAAAATGTTACAGATTATGTTTTTTACACTCAACTTGCCTACATAAAAGGTGCATAAAAGCAAAGTAACAATTAATTTTAGCAAGAAAGAGGAAACATGATTAAAATACAATATAAATATTGCGACTAAGCTTAGAGGCTAGAGAATTCAATAAAACAGCTTGATTAATTTCCCAAATATTTACAGGAGTTTGTTTTAACTGGTACACATTTTTACATAACTGGTACACATTTGTACACAACTGGTACACATTTGTACATAACTGGTACACATTTGTACACAACTGGTACACATTTGTACACAACTGGTACACATTTGTACACAACTGGTACGCATTTGTACATAACTGGTAAACATTTGTACATAACTGGTACACATTTGTACATAACTGGTACACATTTGTACATAACTGGTGCACATTTGCACACAACTGGCACACATTTGTACACATTTGTACATAACTGGTAAACATTTTTACAAAACTGGTACACATTTGTACATAACTGGTACACATTTTTACACAACTGGTACACATTTGCACACAACTGGTACACATTTGCGCACAACTAGCACACATTTGCACACATTTGTACATAACTGGTACACATTTGTACACAACTGGTACACATCATTGGCTTAGAAAGTGAAAGACTAATTTACACTAATTAATCAAATAAAATTTAATGATTTACAAAAATAACTCGATTGCAGACTGCAGAGCTAATGGGCCATTGCATAATCGTTAACAATTAAACAATAAACAGATTCGTTTCAATGATTGGCAGCGCTCGGACTGAAGGTGGTGAGCAGAGCGGCGTCCACCGGTTGATTACAAGACGGACAGGCGAACGAACGCATCAGCCAATCGTCTATGCAGTCCTTGTGATAGGTGTGCGTGCAAGGCAGGGAGCGGAGCCGATCGCCTTCAACGTAGTCAACCATGCAGATCACGCATCTGCGTTATTGTGCATTGGATGGTTTAGTTTAGTGTGCACTTGGCCTAAGAATGTCTTATGACCGGAAGGTCGTGGGTTCGAGCCCCTGCTCTAGGAGACAATTTGTGACATTGAGGATGACACTTAATCACACATTGCTTCAGAAGTTCCATCCGTCTAGACTGAGATTTAGGCTGGGTGTTGCGGCCCCTCCAGCCCGTCAGGACTGAGCAGCTGTACACAGCCCTCTAAGATGCGCCGCGGAGCTATAGCTGCGACTGTGCCACTTATTTAGGGATAGAACTTTAATCTCGATTTCAAAAGCATAAGCACGTACAACTCCTGTCTTTAATTGGACACCCCAAGCACTACTAAGCTTCAAACCTAGTTCATTTTGTCACGCTTTCTAAATGTCAAAAACAAATAAGCAAACACTAACTGCTTAATGACGCATATTGGCAAGACAGTATTTTTCATATTACACTAGTAGCCACGCAAACTCTGGACGTAGCAAAATCTAATTTTAAAATCCTAAAAAATCTTTTTTTAGACGAAGAAAACAAGTGATTATAACTAAGTCTGATCACAATTTTTAGCTGAGTGGTTTAATTTTTGTGCAGTCACAAAAAACCTCAAAGCGACTAATTTTGAAAAAAGATCTTTTCGAGGCGAAATTTAACTAATAAAGCAGCTTATATCAAAGACTTAAAATAGAAATAAATTTTTTGAATAATTATTGTTTGAATTTTAAGGTTATTAAAATCGAAACAAATTCTCAATGAGTTGGCACGCATTTAAACACACGGGATGTTTACCTTCAGGTCTTGTTAAAGCCAATTTATATAATTTTTTTTAACATTACGATTCACTTCCCTAAACCAGCAGTATCCCAACCTCCCAATCTCCAACTTACTCCCAGTTCTTGTCGCGCTCAGCTGCCTCAGAAAACAAGCGAACAGGCAGGTGACTGATCAGACCGATTCGTTTAGCAATTTTGATTTGCTCCTCTTCTGAAAGTTGCTCAACTCGACGCCCAACTCCGGGTGCCAAATAGTACAGTGGTGGCGGCTGCTGCTGCTGCTGCTGCTGCTGGTGCGATATTAAAATTAAGCGGGTTTTTATGCTTATTGGTTGACTTCCTCATGTCTAGCTTTATAAAAAGTTAGTGAAGATAATATTCGAAAGTCCAAGTTTCTATCAAATGCATATTTGCATAGCCAACTTTCAGTACGTTTTAGCAGTTTTCTATCGTTCATGTAGCAAATAACTGCATAATCTATAAAGCTGAGCGAGCGGCCTTGTGACTAGCTTAACTGAAAGACTTAATTAAATGGCGCACCTGGATTCTGAGCTGACGTGTGAGAGTCTAAAAATAGACGCAGAAAGGCTAAAAAATCTATCAAAGTCGATGCTTTAAGCTGCCTGCCTGCTGAACACACTAAAGCCTGAACAAAATGCCTTACGCTAGCGTGATGAATTAAAGAGGCAGAACAGGGAAGGTGCGAGGCAAATAATAGTTGGTAAGCCTGATAGCTTGCCTGCGCGCATAAGCAAAGAATTGAAGCTGATTTATAGTCTGACTGAAAAAAAATTGCGATAGCTAATAAAAGTAACTTTTATTAACCCAATGTTATATTATTAAAATTAAAACGTTTAATTATTAAAAATGGTGTTATTATCACGCTTAAATACGTATTTTTTACCTCACTCTGTTGAGTATAGCAGGGTAGCTATCCCTCATTTGGAATTAGCTAGGCCTATAGACCTAGTAATGCAAATCTTCGAATCCTTCAAGCGCTATGAAGCAAACTGTTCAAGTCAGAAAGTATCCAAATGTACTTACAGCAGGCTGCGCTTCGCCTTGGTTTGCCTGCACAAAAAGAGCTTCGGCAGTAGCAGGTGAACTGGATTCAAAAGAATCTTCTGGAATCAAGTCTAAGTCACTGTCCCTTCGACTTCTATTAAATGAAAAGCAAGATCTGATAAGATTTCCCATCTAAGAATAAATTATTTAAGAGAATAATGTATAATATAGCCAGAAGTACGAGCGAACCGATAAATTGAAGCTGTGCGAGACACAAACGTCACAAAGACAGTTTACTAAACTTGAATATTTATTTAATAAGCCGAAGTCGAAATCGTTCAAACAATCAGCTGCTAAAGCATCTGTGGAAAAGTAACCAAGTTTAAATATTTGTATTTATAAAACTTTTATATTAATTAAAAGCAAAATCGATACGAAAATTAGTAAAAAAAAATATTTTTGAAGTGTTTTTTGTTTAGCTAGGTTATTTTGTCATGCAAAATTTTAAAATAAGCTAAAATTATTCAGCGTCCTGCAATAATTATTTATTTGATTAAATGGTGTTTTATAAATAAATCAAGTTAGTACAATATTTTATACAGAAGTGAATTGACTCCTGTTTTGTAAACTTTCTATTTAGTATGCAGACTTACGGCGTTAAACCCGATCCAGTCGAACTCGATGACACTGGAGAGCAGTTTTACTTGGCATCTGAGGTGGGTTTTAGCAGTATAATGCTAAAAAGTCCTTCCCTTTTTGAGTTAGTCCCTAATATTTTACAATGGGTTATTTAATGTTTGAATTTCATTTTTTTGTAGTATGAAAATGAATTTATTTTTCTATAATTTTTCTCACTAGCTATAGCTAGTTTGTTGCAATGGAAGCTATTAAGCTTTAGCATTTGCAATCAATTTTTTGTGTAAAATTTGGTTTGGCCTAGTCTTTGCATGTAGTAAGAAATTAAATTTATGAGTAAATTAAAAATAAGGAAAAATATTTGGCTGTGATTTCTATTTTCCAAAATAGAAATTTTCTTCAGTTGTTCTCTTCTAATATTTACTTGTAGTAGGCTAGCTATCCTACTATTTTTCTAGACCTTCTGACACTGTGATATTAGTCTAGCTTTTGCTTAGATAGCTGGGTCTAATTACTTGTATTAGAAGCTAGGCCCAGATCATTAAGCCTCATTTTAATATTAAAATAAAAATTGTTAAACATATGACTTAAAATAATGTTTTAAAAAAATTATTATACTATTTGTATTGTGTTTTTTATTATATACTAAAAATGCTATAGCATCCCAATTTTCTAAATTGTATCTTGAAATTTGACTAAAAATATAATTTTGTATTCAGATTTTGGGACAAAAAATATATCCTTAGGCTTAGGCTTAGGCCTACCCTTCAAATTGTATCTTAAAGTTAGGAATAAGATATGATTATATGTATCCATATTCATTATATTATGCAATATAATAATAGAAAAAGACAGATTACTAAGTTGTTAATATTATTACCTAAATGTCTAAGACTTGTTACCAAATTGACTCATTATAAACGTTATTTGTTCACTAAACTCACTATAAATCCTATTGTAGCCAAGGTCTAAAATGCATCAAACTTCTTAGCAATCAGCCAAAAAATGCACCATATCATATAGGAAAGTGCACCAATCCCTAAAAAGGTTATTTAGTTTAGTTTAGTGACAAACCCCCTAAAAGAGCCTTTGGGAGTCTAGGTAACCAAAGAAGTTAAAACAATAAAATGGACACCACAGAAATACTGCAAATGGTCCATGGCTAGTGTGCCAGCATGCCAGCCATGTTTTGAATTTGCACCAGATACCATTCAAAAAATTACCCCTGGCTGCAATGAGGACTTTAAAATATAGGTCCTTTGCTTTGGTCTAGTAATGGTAGCCTTAGCCAAGCCATAAAGTGTAAGGTATGTTTAAAATGGAAAGAAGCAAAATGATTTATTTTAGTCAAGAATAAATTTATAAATAAATCAATATAGTATAATTCCCAAAAAACCAAAATAATATATATAAAATGCAACTGTTGTAGGGTTTCTTTTTCCTTAAAATCTCAAAGCAATTCTATTAAATAGCCATATTACTTAGAAATGCTCCTTATTTGCTAGCATTGGGTAGCAAAATGATAGACTGATGGACATTAACTGGGCCAAGTAACTTACCTAGTCCAAATACAGGGCATTTGTAGATTAGAGGGTCATAGTCTAAATTCTCTATCTACCTTCTCTAATGGGGTATTTCTTACTCTTAAATAGTATCTTCCAGCCACTCCCTTCTTTGCTAATATAGGTATTTTCTAAGTATTCCCACTGTAATTCTATTATTTATTCTATATCTCAATCCAAAAACAAATCACTGCTATGACAGGCTTTATTTTCCTAGGAATAACTAAGTCCACTCTCGCAATGAGAGAGAGTTAAGCCCACTCTCGCAATTTACACTCACTCAAGACACTCATTGCTTTTCCTTTCCAAAAATTGCCTATTGTGACCATTTTTTGCTACTATATAAAAAAATACATATTGTATTAAAAAAATTTTGGTAGTTATTAAAAGTAAAATTTAATTATTATTTCCTAGAAAACAAAATAGAAAAAAACAAACAAGTTAATAGGGCCTGGCTCAGATACTTCACGCTGCCCTTGAAGCCCAGCCAGGGTAAAAAAAATATCATTGAAAAACAATGCACATTCCATATTCTTGATATCCATAGAACTGCTTAGGTAAAGTTTAGAAAAAATTGGCTGTTGGCTTTGAAAAGAAATTAGATTTATTTATTTCACACTATTTCAAATGGGCAGTATAATATTGAAGGTTAGGAATCTGCACCAAAAAAAGACTCCACTCCAGTACAAACAAACGCTAAGCAAAAAGGAAATTTAAATGTGTCATGAATTGTATGTGACAATGCAGCAAAGCAATTGGTTAGCATACTGCAGGTGTGTAGTACTGGCACGGTAGCCGTGGTCCCACAGGCTGCCAAAATCCCGGTGGACCAACTCCCCTGCCTGCTCTGACCAAAAGCCAAGGCCACGATCAATCTGGCTGCTGCTGCTATCCTGCTGCTGCTGCTGCTGTGATTTGGCTTCCTTCAGGAATGGCTCTATGTGGTCCAGCAACGCATGCACCTTGGGGCTGATGCCAATGCCCAATGCAGTGTATGCTTCCTTGAAGTTAGCAATCGTCTCCTTGAATCCCTGGTGCAGCTGCTGTCCAAAACAAGCCTGCTGCACTTTGCAGAAGCATTCAAGCGCATGCAGCACTGGCAAGCTGCAGTTGGCAGAGGGGTCGGCAAACAGCATCCGCTGCAGTACTCCAGTCCCACGCAGCAGAGTGCGGCATTCATTGCCATTGAATTGGCCACCATGGTGCTGCAAGCATTGCAGGTGAAGTGCCTGCGCCCAGCCAGCAGCTTGCACACTGCAGCCAGCTACTGCACTGAGCCGCCGATCCAGCTCATCAAACAGCCAGTTGACAATGCCTAGCATTAGATGTAGCTCCATTGGTGGTAGGATGCTGAGCACAACTGTGCTGTCCGGCAGATCGAGAAGCAGCTGACAAATGCAGTTTTTAAAAGTGGCAGCAGACACATTTGCCCAGCCGCTTGTCTGCAAAGTTGCGCATTCGTAAACTGTGGCTCGCTGTCGGATTAGTCCGATGCTTCATAGGCGAATGCAGCGATGTGCCAATCCAAATTCTTTGCAAGGCATCTCGCACCAAGGGCAGGGGTATGTGCTGCTATAGGCCTGCAAGCCCAGCACACAGTTAGAGAGCTTCATGTCGACTGCACACACAAACGAGATGGTCTGCAGCTTGAGCAGCAACAGCAGCACTTTGACGTTGTCATAACTCTCAGCTACATCTTCAGCGATGGCCAAAATAAAGAGCTTCTTGATGCCACTATCCTGGAACCGTGCAGTGCAGGCGCTCTATGCATACATTGACCTGTAAGCTTGCTGCCCTACTTTGCTGGTAGAAACTAGGTTTGCACAGATCTTCAGAAATGAGCCACCACCGTCAATGCCAACTTTTACCATGATGTTGTCAGTGTCCAAGCTGCGAAGTTGCAGAACATGTCTAATGAGACTGGCAGGGTCAGTGCAATGGACAATCGCGCAATCTTGGAATGCGTCACGCGACACTTGCATATGCATGGTAGTTATAGTGAAAAACATCTTCAGAGACGCGTCATGCTGCTGCAACTTCAGTTCAAGGCCAGACTCAACACAGTTCCTGCCGTGCCATGAGTGGAAAAACTGCGCCACCACTTTTGTCTATCTCCTGCTGAGGCCGACAGCTTCTTGCAAGTTGCAAAACTCTTTAGCTGGCACAGGCTCACTTCCAAATGTACCACTATTGGCCTTGACCTGCCCAACTTGTAGTGTCAGAGTGCTGCCTTGGGTTGCCAGCTGGACAATGCTTCCAAATTCCACAGCAGAACAAGCCGCTTTGGCCTTGACAATGTCAGAAGCCTGAATTTCCACACCGCGCTGGTCCATGGAAACCTTAGAAAATAGATTTGCTCTGCGCTGTGTAAGTGTACACTTGTGCCTAATCCCTTGGCCGATTTCCAAATGGCAGTGCTGGCAAACTGTCACTGGCTGTGGAGGAGGCAAGATGTCCTTCGAGGAGCTAGGCCGGCCAACAGAATGTGGCTTGGAACGCGCAGTACCCAGGCCTTTGCCAATAGATGTATTGTGAGCAATTTTGCAAAGCTGGCATTGACAGACTTTGCTTGATCTTGTCACTGGCGCAATCGTGATGAGGCCATAGTTGTACAGTTCTGGTAGCATGTCCTGTGCTGCTTCGCCACGATCAACCTTGAGCAAAATGGTGCGACAGCATCTGCACACCGCAGCTGGCAGTTGCTCATCCGTCAGATCAAGGTCCGGCATGAAGTGGCGGCACACGTGCTCAAGCAGAATGCCAGAAATCTTCACTGGCAGGCTTCCTTTTTTAAAGCAGATTAGGCAGACTTTCTGCCTGTTTTCAGAGTGCAATTTAGCTATGTTTGGCATAGCTAATACTCTAATAGAGAGCTGCTAGCTCTATACGAGGGGTTCTTATTAAGTTCCCCAAAAAATGTACTAAAAAAACTTCAATGAATATGATTTTTTACCAAAATGCTTATTAAGATATTAAAACTTCTCAACGTAATTTCCGGCCAAATCCAAGCACTTCTGCATCCTGTGGAACCATGCATCGAAGCAACCCCCAAGGTCAGCTTTTGTGAAGCGCTGCAACTCAGTCTGCATGGCCTCTACAAGCTCCTCAGCGGACTCAAACCGCCTGCCCTTGAGATTCTGCTTCATCCTGGGGAAGAGGAAGAAGTCGCAAGGTGCTAAGTCAGGCAAATAGGCCGGATGAGGCAGCAGAGTGAGCTGGGTAGAACTTAGGAACTCCTGAGTCCTCTTCGCCTTGTGTGCCGGGGTGTTATCATGATGCAGGAAGATGCCCTTGTCGCCGGTCTTGGGCCACTCCTGCGCCAGATGCCGTAGCACCTGCGGCAAGCAGACAGTGCTGTACCACTCTGCAGTGACTGTGGCTCCCTGCTGCAGAAGAACTGGCGGCAGAATGCCACAGCGACGAAAAAAGATGGCCACCATCACCTTGCCAATGCTGCGCTCGCAATGGAATTTGACTGGCGCATCCTCCTCATGAGTGACCCACTGCCGGCTTTGCTCCTTGGTTTCAGGGTCATAGAAATATACCCAGGTTTCATCACCTGTAAGGATGCAGTCCACTGATTTTGAGCGGCCTGCATCAAACCTGGCAAGCATGAGCTGCACGAATTCAACTTGGGCCTGCATGTGATCTGGGCTGACCTGATGCAGCACCCATTGAGCGGACAGCTTGCGCATGCCAAGATGGTCATGCAGAATCTTAAGGATGGTTGAATCTGACACACCAACTAACTGCTCTAACCAGCAAGTGGTCACTCGTCGATCCTCGTTCATGCAACGCCGCACAGCATCAATGACAGTGTTAGAAACAGCCGAGCTTGGGCGTCCCTCGCGTGGATCGTCGTCCAGACTGGCCGAACCGCATCAGAAGCGCGCAAACCACTCATACACTATTGTCTGGGATGGCGCTTGATCCTGAAGGGCCATGCAAAGTGTTTGGTGGCACTCGGAGGCTGAGCAGCCAAGTTGGAACTGCACCAAGATTGCCACTCGTTTGTCGCGATCAGTCAGCTCAGGCAAGGCTGCTGCATTTTCTGCAGAACTTTGGCCACTGCGGCGCATCATGATTAGCAATTTGGCTGAAAATTTAGCTCATAAGTTTCATTATCTGCCTCTACAAGCTTGTCAATTTTTGTGGGCGTACGAGCTTTAAAAAGTAGTTTTTCTGGGAACTTAATAAGCACCCCTTGTACAAAGTTGAAATATCTAGATGTGTTGCACTTTCCAAAAATGCTGCATGGGCCAAAACGGAGAAAATGATTGAATCCAATTTTAGCAACTCACCTGGCTTTAAATGATCAATCTCCTTACCTTACAAAGAATCGTGTCTAGCAGACACTGTACATCACTGGATGTACTCTGCCCTTATCAGATCATTGAGTAGGTGCATTTGATCAAAAAGTCTAATCTGGGCATTCAATTAACTTAAAGGCTAAAATGTTCATAGTTAGCAAATGTAGCTTTTTGTACACTGCCTATATGAAAAATTGGTGAAAATCTAAAAATACAATTTTATTTCAATGCCAACAGCCGATTTTTTTAAACTTTACTTGCGCAATGCTATTCATGTCATGAATAAGGAATGTGCATTGTTTTACCATGATAATTTTTTTTACCCTGGTTGGGCTTCAAGGGCAGTGTGACTGGAACAATCTGTGTACTTAATGAAAATAGGAAGGAAAAAACTGATGAATGAAAAATGATGAGGAATTAATAAATGAAAAATAGGAAGATAAATAGCTATGCTTAATGTTATTGTCTAAAGCATAGTTGTTCTTTTGATAAATGATATATAGGATAGCCTCTAAGTGTTTTTGTAATTTGGATCGATTTTATTTTAAACTAAGTTTTAGGCTTAAAAATTTTTTTGTACAAATATTTAGCATTAATAAATTGATCTCATTTTTGTACAATTTTGGGAAAATGTAAATAAAGAATTAATTATATAAATCTGAAGTTCCTTGTAAAGTGATTGAAAAAATCTAGTATTTAATGTATTTGCTTATGAGTTTTTATTTTGAAGTAATAATTATTCAAGTATTTTTTGTTTCCTTAATTTGTTTATTTTATTCCATTAAACAATTGTGTTATTGAGTTTTTACCTATTTTATGAGGCATTAAGTAGCCCAGTAGTCTAGCATGTCTGCCTTGTGTGCCACATGTTCCTGGAAATATATTCCTGGAATTATCACTTGTGCACTCTATGTGAGTGTGTGACTTGGGGCTTTTCTGGATTTCCACTGTGTACCATGTGTGTGTCTATTCCCATATATTGTATTTAGTGTTACTAAGTCAGGAAACAGTGCAATGGACAGTATTGCCACATTGCTGGTGGTGGAAAAAATTTGCTTTTAAGAATCAAGGTGCATACAGCCCTCTTGCAGATTTGTCAGTGGTATTTAGCTCCATTCACTATAAAATTTTTCATTAAAATTAATTTCTAAGTTTCTGAGTCCAGTTCTGAACTTCTGAGTTGCTGCACACCTAAGAAAATGAACTGATTATTAGATAATGTAGATAAAATTCACTATTTACTGTTTCACACTGCCTACTTATAACCCTCCATCAAAACAGATCGGCAGCTATTTGAGGCTGTTTCGCGGCACCTTATTCAAACGATATCCGGGCCTATGGCGCAAAGTTGTCACACCCGATCAGCGCAAACGTCTAGTTACTATGGGCCGATCAACCCCAGTAACATCGGCCCACGCTATTTTACTTCGAGCCGTTGAAATTGACGAATTATTATCCGGTCGAGGGGATAAATTTCGTCCTGAAGGTTGCCGCGATGCGGTTATCGAAATTGCGCCAACCGCCAGCACAGGATCGATTGCTAATTTGACTAGAAGTGCGTCTAGCGCAGCCGCTTCGTCCGTTCCGAGCACCAGTTTCCATCTGGACGCTGTGCCCTGTCCGACGCCAATTAATAGGAACAGATTAGGCCGTGGTCCCGGATCTAAGATACACACGTTTCCATTATGCTACGACGATAATGATCCGCAGGCTATGCAGGACAATGCTAGCCAGCCAGTCTGCCTAGTACCTATTCGTCTAGATATGGAATTCGATGGTGTTAAATTGCGTGACTGTTTCACTTGGAATAAATACGAACAATTGATTAGTCCGGAGCAGTTTGCCGAGATTTTGTGCGACGATTTGGATTTGAATCCGTTGACTTTTGCTCCGGCTATTGCTCAGGTTTGTTAAGATAATGTTTTTTTTAAAGATGCTTTTATGAAGGATGAGCCAATCATTAGCTATTTTTAGTGCGGCGGTCACTATCTAGATCCACTGTTAAGGCTCTTTTGCTATTCTATTTTGCTGAAATTTTCTTTCTAGATCTTCAGGTTGCTAAGGCTGACACCTTCCTAGATCCTCAGGTTAGCAAGGCCACAACTTTCCTAGATCCTCGGGTTGCTAAGGCCGCCACCTTCCTAGATCCTCGGGTTGCTAAGGCCGCCACTCTCCTAGATCCTCGGGTTGCTAAGGCCGCCACTCTCCTAGATCCTCGGGTTGCTAAGGCCACCACTCTTCTAAATCCTCAGCTTGCTAAGGCCGCCACCTTCCCAGATCCTCGGGTTGCTAAGGCCGCCACCTTGCTAGATCCTCGGGTTGCTAAGGCCGCCACCTTCCTAGATCCTCAGGTTGCTAAGGCCGCCACTCTCCTAGATCCTCGGGTTGCTAAGGCCGCCACTCTCCTAGATCCTCGGGTTGCTAAGGCCGCCACCTTGCTAGATCCTCAGGATCCTTCCTAGATCCTCGGGTTGCTAAGGCCGCCACTCTCCTAGATCCTCGGGTTGCTAAGGCCGCCACTCTCCTAGATCCTCGGGTTGCTAAGGCCGCCACTCTCCTAGATCCTCGGGTTGCTAAGGCCACCACTCTTCTAAATCCTCAGCTTGCTAAGGCCGCCACCTTCCCAGATCCTCGGGTTGCTAAGGCCGCCACCTTGCTAGATCCTCGGGTTGCTAAGGCCGCCACCTTCCTAGATCCTCAGGTTGCTAAGGCCGCCACTCTCCTAGATCCTCGGGTTGCTAAGGCCGCCACTCTCCTAGATCCTCGGGTTGCTAAGGCCGCCACCTTGCTAGATCCTCAGGATCCTTCCTAGATCCTCGGGTTGCTAAGGCCGCCACTCTCCTAGATCCTCGGGTTGCTAAGGCCGCCACTCTCCTAGATCCTCGGGTTGCTAAGGCCGCCACTCTCCTAGATCCTCGGGTTGCTAAGGCCGCCACTCTCCTAGATCCTCGGGTTGCTAAGGCCACCACTCTTCTAAATCCTCAGCTTGCTAAGGCCGCCACCTTCCCAGATCCTCGGGTTGCTAAGGCCGCCACCTTGCTAGATCCTCGGGTTGCTAAGGCCGCCACCTTCCTAGATCCTCAGGTTGCTAAGGCCGCCACTCTCCTAGATCCTCGGGTTGCTAAGGCCGCCACTCTCCTAGATCCTCGGGTTGCTAAGGCCGCCACCTTGCTAGATCCTCAGGATCCTTCCTAGATCCTCGGGTTGCTAAGGCCGCCACTCTCCTACATCCTCGGGTTGCTAAGGCCGCCACTCTCCTAGATCCTCGGGTTGCTAAGGCCGCCACTCTCCTAGATCCTCGGGTTGCTAACCTAAATATCCTCTCCAACTTTTAGACAATGCGTCAACAGTTGGACGCTCATCCACCAGAGGACGCTCTGAACGGCGTCAACAGCGGGCATCATCAGGACGCCCGCGTCATAATCCGTCTAAACATCCATGTCGGCAACATCTCTCTAGTTGATCAATTCGAATGGGACATTAGCGAGTCGAACAATTCGCCCGAAGATTTCGCTTTGAAATTGTGCGCCGAATTGGGCCTCGGCGGCGAATTCGTCACCGCCATAGCCTACAGCATCCGTGGCCAGATTGCTTGGCACCAGCGGCTGTACAATTTCACCGAATCGCCGCTGCCCTCATTCGAAGCCGTATTCCGCAATCCATCCGAAGCGGATCAATGGTGTCCGAATGTTGAAACGCTGACTGACGCCGAGATGGAGAAGAAAATTCGCGATCAGGATAGAAATACTCGGCGAATGCGTCGCTTGGCTAATAATGCCTGGTAAAACTTTTTGCTTGCTACTGTTTGACTACTGTTTCTCTACCTGTAAGTAGTGTCGTGCGTTTGTTTATTTGCTTATTTATTTTTGTCTGTTGTATCTGTCTGCGTTTAAAAAAGTATGCAATTTGTACTTTGCTTCTATCTTTTATGTTTAATACGATTTCCATCATTTATTATCAATAATTACCATTTGTGCGTATGTTTTTTTTAATGTACTTTATTTGTTTGTTTTCCGGTGTTGTAATTGCTTTGATGCTTTTGTTTGTTATCATAATAAGTAACTATCATATGCGCTGTTAGTTAAAATTTAAGCCGCGTTTAAATAAAACTTTAGTTCCCAAATTTAAAGTGTAAATTTTTTGTCTTCTTGTTTCCTTATTTTATTCAAATTTCAGCTAGATTAGATAGACTAGTAGTAGATTAGTAGGCTAGACTTGCAATTAACATATGTTTTACAAATGCGATACTCTGAATATAATTTTGTTTACATTGCAGCTCTACTATTCAGGCCAATAACCATATATTTTATTTTCGACTGCACAATCTGCAAACAGTCTACTTCATTGAGTAGCCACTGCGACATGAGTACTAATAACAGGCGCATTAGTAGCCGAATGCGTATCGGCTCGTCGGAATTGAATGTGGCTACCCTGGTTCGAGCCCGGACTACTATTGGTGTTGGATTGAATCGCGTGGCGGATGTAAGTTTTGTCACCACAGAAACAAGCGCTATTGACTAAAGTGATTTCTCAAAAAAAGTTGAAAAACACTAAGACAACACCAAACTAAGAAAGACACAGGTAGTCAAAAACCTCACGCTGACCTAGATACAGACATGCTAAATACGAAATAATAAAAGCAGACATGCTAAAATAGGCATTCTGAAGGACACACAAAAACCATGATTATACACAGCGAAAAAAACATAGTAAACCTGCAAAATGAACCTAAAACATTGGCTAAACCTGCACACTGAACTTGCACACTGAACTGCACTGAGCCTACACACAACCTGCACACTGAACCTGGACACAACCTGCACACTGAACCTGCACACTGAGCCTGCACACTGAACCTGCACACTGAGCCTGCACGCTGAACCTTCACGCTGAACCTGCACACTGAACCTTCACGCTGAACCTGCACACTGAACCTGTACACTGAACCTGCACACTGAACCTGCACGCTGAACCTGCACACTGAACCTGCACACTGAGCCTGCACACTGAACCTGCACACTGAGCCTGCACACTGAACCTGCACACTGAGCCTGCACGCTGAACCTTCACGCTGAACCTGCACACTGAACCTTCACGCTGAACCTGCACACTGAACCTGTACACTGAACCTGCACACTGAACCTGCACACTGAACCTGTACACTGAACCTGCACACTGAACCTGCACGCTGAACCTGCACACTGAACCTGCACACTGAACCTGCACACTGAACCTGCACACTGAACCTACACACTGAGCTTTCACACTCACTGAACCTGCACACTGAACCTTGCATGAATCTTCACACTGAACCTTGCATGAATCTTCACACTGAACCTTCACAGTGAACATTAAAAATGAACGTACACACTGAACCTACAAGCGTACACCCTCTGAAAATGGCACTAATTGCTAGCAATTTTTTACGGGAAACTATCCCACAGCAGACACTTATAAATCTGATCCCTATCCTTAACAAACATACTTTTAGATTCCGCGAACATTTCTTCACCAGAAGCAGAATCAGCTGCAAGAGATGGTTTACAATGCCTTCTCCAGTCAAGACGCCGAGCTACCAGTCATGTCCAGGCAACAGTCGCCCTACCAGCAGCAGCAGAGGCAACAGAATCTCCGCACTCTTATCGCTGATTTACGAGCGGCCCATCAAATCAAACGTCTCGAACGAGCCTGGCTGGTTGACATGCGCGCAACTTATGGTTACCTGGGCTCCGTGCCGCCTTGCGGCCTTCAATTGCCGCTTTATTTGCAGCACTTTGCCAAACGGTGCATGCCCGAAGCTGGGCCCAGTTTGAGTCCGTCTATGCTGCTTCGCTCCTTTATTGCTCAGGGCGGCGTGGCTGTGAGTCTGCGGTTAGACGCCTCTTGGGTCTCAATTTAAAATACTAATTTAAACGACATTTTTTACATAATAAACTGTTTAAATTGCAGTTGCTGCGGCAGATTTTAATCTACGACAGCTTGGATTCGTCTGCGGCGTTTCTTAAACGGCCTGAAACTGGTGGGTTTAAGCTGCGTTTTGGCTGAAAGACATACAGACTGGCTTACCTCATATATAAATGATAAACAAACTGTCTGAAAAATTAAAGACAAAAAGTAATCAGAAAGACAGACAGACAGACAGACAGACAGACAGACAGACAGACAGACACAGACAGACAGACAGACAGACAGACAGACAGACAGACAGACAGACAGACAGACAGCCAGCCAGACAGACAGACAGACAGACAGACAGCCAGACAGACAGACAGACAGACAGACAGCCAGACAGACAGACAGACGACAGACAGCCAGACAGACAGACAGACAGACAGACAGCCAGCCAGCCAGACAGACAGACAGACAGACAGATGGATAGACAGACAGATGGATAGACAGACAGACAGACGGACAGACAGACAGCCAGACAGACAGACAGACAGACAGACAGATATGCGGACAGGTATACCGACAGGCAAATAATTAGACAGACAGCAAGGCAGACAGACAGACAGAAAGCAAACAGACAAACAGACAGTCAGACGGGCAGACAAACAGACAAATAGACAGACAGACAGACAGACGGAGAAAAAGACGAGGATACTGACACACAGAAAGACAGAAAGTACAGAAAATACAGATAATCCTGCCGACAGCAAGGCATAGTAATTGACACGTTAAAAAATCAGCTAATTTTAAACTATAAATAGGATCGCTACCATTTATGATAACTGATGATGCGCACTATAATTCATATACTTCCAGAAATAAGTCAATTCCTCCGCGGAAAAGCTCAACTAATCGACCTACTCTGCCGACTAATTTTGCATCGAAGCCAGGGTGGCCCTGCAGGCGGCGGCGGAGGCGGCGACCACCAATTGGGTCTAGCAGTTTTAGACGCCCTGACCAGCGGATCCGGTGGCGACGATCTAATTAGCTACCTGTTCATTTGCACTGGCATTAGCTACCTATATAGCGGAGCTATCCAACTATTAGAAGATATATTTCAACATTCCAATGGCTTGTTTATGCTAAATCGGGTGCCAAAATTGGACGCATTGGTGCGCCGCTATACCGACGATCAATTAGTCACGTTCAGTAGAATTCTAGCGCTAGCCTTGTCGGATGCCACTGAGCATGGCGCGGATAGGCCTGGGGGTCTGCTGCAGGTTAGTAAAGGGAAACATTATGAAATATATTTCATGTACTAATAAAATCCTATGGTTACTAATAGTAGTAATAATAGTTTCAGCTAAAAAAATCCTATAGCGACAAGTAAATCCAATAGGGTTAGGCAGTTAACCCCCTCCCTTAGCAACCAATCTAGCCAAGAGTGTCAATTCAATGTGTTACTAACTCCCTTAGCAACCAATAAACCTGACAGGATCCTGTCCTGATGTGTTACTAACTCCCTTAGCAACCAATAAAACTGACAGGATCCTGTCCTGATGTGTTACTAACTCCCTTAGCAACCAATAAAACTGACAGGATCTTGTCCTGATGTGTTACTTACTCCCATAGCAACCAATAAAACTGACCGGATCTTGTCCTGATGTGTTACTAACTCCCTTAGCAACCAATAAAACTGACAGGATCCTGTCCTGATGTGTTACTAACTCCCTTAGCAACCAATAAAACTGACAGGATCCTGTCCTGATGTGTTACTAACTCCCTTAGCAACCAATAAAACTGACAGGATCCTGTCCTGATGTGTTACTAACTCCCTTAGCAACCAATAAAACTGACAGGATCCTATCCTGATGTGTTACTAACTCCCTTAGCAACCAATAAAACTGACAGGATCCTGTCCTGATGTGTTACTTACTCCCATAGCAACCAATAAAACTGACAGGATCCTGTCCTGATGTGTTACTAACTCCCTTAGCAACCAATAAAACTGACAGGATCCTGTCCTGATGTGTTACTAACTCCCTTAGCAACCAATAAAACTGACAGGATCCTGTCCTGATGTGTTACTTACTCCCATAGCAACCAATAAAACTGACCGGATCTTGTCCTGATGTGTTACCAACTCCCTTAGCAACCAAAACATCGGGGGTCACCAGTTAATTTTTCGAGTCAATAGGGAAACAGTAAGAAGCATCGCGCACAAAAACTTTCACAGGTTCAGCTACAGCAGCCAGCGAATCAGCTGCAGCAGCCGCGACACCGAAGATCAGCATCTGCCGGAGCCTATTCGGTTTTTCTATCCGGCCGAAGTTTTATCACTAGCGGCAATCCGCGCGATAGCAATCTGGACTATCTGTTGGCTTGTCAACAGTTTCTGCCTCGCATGGTTAAGCTAATGAAGACTATGGCTGTTCGCTGTATACCGCGTTATAGAGGTGAGCACAAGTTGCTAGTCTCTTTGTGATTTGATGGTTTGTTTTGAATGTATGAAAATATTGATTAGAGATTAGAGACACCTTATCTTTAGACTTGGTATTTCAAAGCTCGCTTGACTAGTTTTTTTTAGATTTATGATTTCTAGAAACTAGAATTTTAGTAGATAAAATTCTAGTAGTAGTAATCAAATATTTTTAGGTTTTGTTATCTATATACTGCATAATTTGTAGATTTTTTAATCATATAAACTAGATATTTGTAGATCAAGGTATCTATAGACTATAAGAATGATTGTAAAAGTGAAATTTAAAATGCAATTTTTATATTGTACGATCTATCTATAGACACGCTATTGATAGATTTTGGAATCTTCCTAAATCTTCGTAGACCATGTCCTGATGGGTTACTAACTCCCTTAGCAAGCAATAAACCTGGCTGGATTCTGTCCTGATACAGTAGATTTTGGGATCTATATACCGGTACCGGGTATACCAAATGAATGGGATCCCAAAATAATCAATTTTTTAGGGTTTGCTATGTATATACTATATAATTAGTAGATTTTTTGATATGCACTAAATATATATGCAATTTTTAGATTTTTAATCTATAAACTAGATAACTATGAATAGTACAACGATTGAAAAAATAAAATTAAAAATCCAAATTTTCGATTTTTACGATCTATCTATAGACACGATATTTATATATTTTTGAATCTATAGACTGCAAGATATCTTTAGATTTGTTAATCCTCTACACTTGATATAAAGTGAATAGAGATCACCAGTCCTAAAATATCTAAATTTAGTAATCTAAATTGACGTCATCGTTTATTTACCGCAGGCCAGACAGCGGAAAGCGAGAACTGGCTAACCTGGATAGACCGGGCCCTAGACAACGCTATTATTGTTGGCAGCCAGCAGGCGCAGTCAGTTTTTGGCGCCGCTAATTTAGCGCCGCCGCCGCCAATGTGGGATTTCCCGGCTCTGCAAGGAGAAGACGAAATCTACGGTAGCTTCGGTAGGCGGCCAGCCTCGCCCGGCCAGCTGCCTGTGTCGCTATTCGACCGGCCTCTGTCGTTTGCCGTTTATCGCTGCGCCCAGTTGCACAATTTGGTGTCGCTATGCTACGTATTCGGCCTGTTGCTAAGCGGTCGTCAACGCCATCGAGTCCAACGCCGATTGGCCGAATTGAGATTCGCCCCGGCTTTGCACGATCTGTTCGACATGTTTCTATGGCGTTGTCACAATGCGCCGTCGGCTGGTCCCGGCGTGGCCGCCGCTCCAGCCGACGCCGAGGCGGTCCGAGCTGCCGCCGTTGCCATGTTCGGTCCGGAGGTGGCGCCGCCGATGCCGCCTGAACAGCTCGAACAGCAGCGGCTCAGAGCGCTGTTACAGCAACAGCAGAGAGAGCAGCAGAATCAGGTGTGTGGCTTTGTTTACGAGTTTAGTTTTAGACAAGGGTAGAAGTGTTAGATAGACGAGGGTAAAAGTGTTAGATAGACGAGGGTAAAAGTGGCAGATAGACGAGGGTAAAAGTGGCAGATAGACGAGGGTAAAAGTGGCAGATGGACGAGGGTAAAAGTGGCAGATAGACGAGGGTAAAAGTGGCAGATAGACGAGGGTAGAAGTGGCAGATAGACGAGGGTAAAAGTGGCAGATAGACGAGGGTAAAAGTGGCAGATAGAAGAGGGTAAAAGTGGCAGATAGACGAGGGTAGAAGTGGCAGATAGACGAGGGTAAAAGTGGCAGATAGACGAGGGTAAAAGTGGCAGATGGACGAGGGTAGAAGTGGCAGATGGAAGAGGGTAAAAGTGGCAGATAGACGAGGGTAAAAGTGGCAGATAGACGAGGGTAGAAGTGGCAGATAGACGAGGGTAAAAGTGGCAGATAGACGAGGGTAAAAGTGGCAGATAGAAGAGGGTAGAAGTGGCAGATGGACGAGGGTAGAAGTGGCAGATAGACGAGGGTAGAAGTGGCAGATAGACGAGGGTAGAAGTGGCAGATGGACGAGGGTAGAAGTGGCAGATGGACGAGGGTAGAAGTGGCAGATGGACGAGGGTAGAAGTGGCAGATGGACGAGGGTAGAAGTGGCAGATGGACGAGGGTAGAAGTGGCAGATGGACGAGGGTAGAAGTGGCAGATGGACGAGGGTAGAAGTGGCAGATGGACGAGGGTAGAAGTGGCAGATAGACGAGGGTTAAAGTGGCAGATAGACGAGGGTAAAAGTGGCAGATAGACGAGGGTAGAAGTGGCAGATAGACGAGGGTAAAAGTGGCAGATAGACGAGGGTAAAAGTGGCAGATAGAAGAGGGTAGAAGTGGCAGATGGACGAGGGTAGAAGTGGCAGATAGACGAGGGTAGAAGTGGCAGATGGACGAGGGTAGAAGTGGCAGATGGACGAGGGTAGAAGTGGCAGATGGACGAGGGTAGAAGTGGCAGATGGACGAGGGTAGAAGTGGCAGATGGACGAGGGTAGAAGTGGCAGATGGACGAGGGTAGAAGTGGCAGATGGACGAGGGTAGAAGTGGCAGATGGACGAGGGTAGAAGTGGCAGATAGACATGGGTAGAAGTGGCAGATAGAGAAGGGTAGATATGGCAGATAGACGAGGGTAGAAGTGGCATTTAGACAAAAGTATTGTTGCAAAATAAATTCTTATAGAAGTTTTTGATAGATAGCAATCAATAGTGTATAGACGGACGTAGATAACTAATCGGGATTTTCCCCCTTATCCCCATGGCAACCGCAGCTATGCGATTGCGCTCCCGAGGTGGCTGTCAAAATCCAGCTGCTACGCCTAATTCACTCGTTCTGCGACCACGCCAATTGGTCGCATCGCCGATTGCTATTGTGCTCGGCCGAGCTTGCCGAATTGCGCTGCATCAATTCCAGCCTGCCAGCCGCCGACAGAATTGACGGCCTCGCCAGCGTTGATCGTTCGCTAATGTGTCGCAAAGAGCCCGGCCTGCTGATTCGAATGGTCCAAGTGCTGCAATCCGAGCCGGCTTCCAGTACGTTTCGTTTCTGGTTGGCCAGGGCTGTGGAGTCCTACCTGCGCTGTCAGGGTGCCTATTGCGATCAGGTAAGGTAGAAGACGCGAAAATCTAACCGAAATCGACCCGAAATTTTCATCCAAAAATATAGTCCTAACATTGTGTTGGATCTACCCCGAATATCAATCAGAAACTATCCCGAATATCAATCTGAAACTAGCCCGAATATCCATCCGAAACTGGCCCAAATATCTATCAGAAACTATCCCGAATATCAATCTGAAACTAGCCCGAATATCCATCCGAAACTGGCCCAAATATCAATCAGAAACTAGCCCGAATATCAATCAGAAACTAGCCCGAATATCCATCCGAAACTGGCCCAAATATCAATCAGAAACTAGCCCGAATATCAATCAGAAACTAGCCCGAATATCCATCCGAAACTGGCCCAAATATCCATCCGAAACTAGCCCGAAAATCAATCAGAAACTAGCCCGAATATCCATCCGAAACTAGCCCGAATATCAATCCGAAACTGGCCCGAATATCAATCAGAAACTAACCCGAATATCAATCCGAAACTATCCTGAATATCAATCCGAAACTATCCCGAATATCAATCCGAAACTATCCTGAATATCAATCCGAAACTATCCCGAATATCAATCCGAAACTATTCCGAAGAATCCGAATATCAATCTGAAACTATCCCGAATATTAATCCGAAACTATCCCGAATATCAATCCGAAACTATTCCGAAAAACCCGAATATTAATCCGAAACTGGCCCGAATTTCAATCCAAAACTGGCCCGAATTTCAATCCGAAACTATCGCGAATATCAATCCGAACCTATCGCGAATATCAGTCCGAAACTATCGCGAATATCAATCCAAAAGAAATCCCAAAGTTAAGCACCCCAAAATTCTATCCAAAACTTGTCAACTTAATCCCGCTTAATCCCGCCAGGTGTTGCTAATCCGTCGCGGCCTTCTAAGCCACGTGGCTTCAACGCTAATCGACGAGCCGTTCCCCCTCCGCGAGGTGATCCAGTCCGGCTTCGATCTGCTAGCCGAATTGTTAAAATTCAACGAACAGGCTGTGCGCGAATTGGACAAACAGCTTGGCCCAGATGGAGCTGATAAACTGTGCGAATTGGCCAATTCAAATCTAGTGGATTCCAATATGTTTCTGAGGAGTGCCATGCTCAGCATCGATCATTTCAATAGGTTGTCGCCTAGTGCCGCCAATTGGTGCGGTCAGCAGTCTCACCTGCTGGCCAGATGGGTTAGCGACGATGCCAAGGTTAGTCTAAGAATTGGACTTCTGATACAGCTCCATGACTCTTAAATATCATTCAGTGACAGCTGATATCCCCTCAGATCCTTCAGTAACAGCTGATATCCCCTCAGATCCTTCAGTGACAGCTGATATCCCCTCAGATCCTTCAGTAACAGCTGATATCCCCTCAGATCCTTCAGTGACAGCTGATATCCCCTCAGATCCTTCAGTAAC
Source organism: Macrostomum cliftonense (assembly GCA_950096795.1). Classification (NCBI taxonomy): domain Eukaryota; kingdom Metazoa; phylum Platyhelminthes; family Macrostomidae; genus Macrostomum; species Macrostomum cliftonense. The sequence continues at coordinate 839,279 of CATNEM010000171.1, forward strand.
AGCTGATATCCCCTCAGATCCTTCAGTGACAGCTGATATCCCCTCAGATACTTCAGTGACAGCTGATATCCCCTCAAATACTTCAGTGACAGCTGATATCCCCTCAGATCCTTCAGTGACAGCTGATATCCCCTCAGATACTTCAGTGACAGCTGATATCCCCTCAGGTCCTTCAGTGACAGCTGATATCCCATCAAATCCTTCAGTGACAGCTGATATCCCCTCAAATACTTCAGTGACAGCTGATATCCCCTCAGATCCTTCAGTAACAGCTGATATCCCCTCAGATCCTTCAGTGACAGCTGATATCCCCTCAGATCCTTTAGTGACAGCTGATATCCCCTCAGATACTTCAGTGACAGCTGATATCCTCTCAGATCCTTTAGTGACAGCTGATATCCCCTCAAATACTTCAGTAACAGCTGATATCCCCTCAAATACTTCAGTAAAAGCTGATATCCCCTCAGATCCTTTAGTGACAGCTGATATCCCCTCAAATACTTCAGTGACAGCTGATATCCCATCAGATCCTTTAGTGACAGCTGATATCCCCTCAGATCCTTTAGTGACAGCTGATATCCCCTCAGATCCTTTAGTTACAGCTGATATCCCCTCAGATCCTTCAGTGACAGCTGATATCTCCTCAGATCCTTTAGTGACAGCTGATATCCCCTCAGATACTTCAGTGACAGCTGATATCCCCTCAGATCCTTTAGTGACAGCTGATATCCCCTCAAATACTTCAGTGACAGCTGATATCCCCTCAGATCCTTCAGTGACAGCTGATATCCCCTCAGATCCTTTTGTGACAGCTGATATCCCCTCAAATACTTCAGTGACAGCTGATATCCCCTCAGATCCTTCAGTGACAGCTGATATCCCCTCAAATCCTTTATTGACAGCTGATATCCCCTCAGATACTTCAGTGACAGCTGATATCCCCTCAGATCCTTTAGTGACAGCTGATATCCCCTCAAATACTTCAGTAAAGCTGATATCCCCTCAGATCCTTTAGTGACAGCTGATATCCCCTCAAATACTTCAGTGACAGCTGATATCCCCTCAGATCCTTTAGTGACAGCTGATATCCCCTCAGATCCTTTAGTGACAGCTGATATCCCCTCAGATCCTTTAGTTACAGCTGATATCCCCTCAGATCCTTCAGTAACAGCTGATATCCCCTCAGATCCTTCAGTGACAGCTGATATCCCCTCAGATCCTTCAGTGACAGCTGATATCCCCTCAGATCCTTTATGGACAGATGATATCCCCTCAGATCCTTCAGTGACAGCTGACATCCCCTCAGATCCTTCAGTGACAGCTGATATCCCCTCAGATCCTTCAGTGACAGCTGATATCTCCTCAGATCCTTTAGTGACAGCTGATATCCCCTCAAATACTTCAGTGACAGCTGATATCCCCTCAAATACTTCAGTGACAGCTGATATCCCCTCAGATCCTTCAGTGACAGCTGATATCCCCTCAGATCCTTCAGTGACAGCTGATATCCCCTCAGATCCTTTTGTGACAGCTGATATCCCCTCAAATACTTCAGTGACAGCTGATATCCCCTCAGATCCTTCAGTGACAGCTGATATCCCCTCAAATCCTTTATTGACAGCTGATATCCCCTCAGATACTTCAGTGACAGCTGATATCCCCTCAGATCCTTTAGTGACAGCTGATATCCCCTCAAATACTTCAGTAAAAGCTGATATCCCCTCAGATCCTTTAGTGACAGCTGATATCCCCTCAAATACTTCAGTGACAGCTGATATCCCCTCAGATCCTTTAGTGACAGCTGATATCCCCTCAGATCCTTTAGTGACAGCTGATATCCCCTCAGATCCTTTAGTTACAGCTGATATCCCCTCAGATCCTTCAGTAACAGCTGATATCCCCTCAGATCCTTCAGTGACAGCTGATATCCCCTCAGATCCTTCAGTGACAGCTGATATCCCCTCAGATCCTTTAGGGACAGATGATATCCCCTCAGATCCTTCACTGACAGCTGACATCCCCTCAGATCCTTCAGTGACAGCTGATATCCCCTCAGATCCTTCAGTGACAGCTGATATCTCCTCAGATCCTTTAGTGACAGCTGATATCCCCTCAAATACTTCAGTGACAGCTGATATCCCCTCAGATCCTTTAGTGACAGCTGATATCCCCTCAGATCCTTTAGTGACAGCTGATATCCCCTCAGATCCTTCAGTGACAGCTGATATCCCCTCAGATCCTTCAGTGACAGCTGATATCCCCTCAGATCCTTTAGTGACAGCTGATATCCCCTCAGATCCTTCAGTGACAGCTGATATCCCATCAAATCATTCAGTGACAGCTGATATCCCATCAAATCCTTCAGTGACAGCTGATATCCCATCAAATCATTCAGTGACAGCTGATATCCCATCAAATCCTTCAGTGACAGCTGATATCACCTCAGATCCTTCAGTGCCAGCTGATATCCTCTCAGATACTCCAGTACCAGCTGATATCCCCTCAGATCCTCTAGTGACAGCTGATATCCCCTCAGATCCTTCAGTGACAGCTGATATCCCCTCAGGTCCTTCAGTGACAGCTGATATCCCATCAAATCCTTCAGTGACAGCTGATATCTAATCAAATCCTTCAGTGACAGCTGATATCCCATCAAATCATTCAGTGACAGCTGATATCCCATCAAATCCTTCAGTGACAGCTGATATCACCTCAGATCCTTCAGTGCCAGCTGATATCCTCTCAGATACTCCAGTACCAGCTGATATCCCCTCAGATCCTTCAGTGACAGCTGATATCCCCTCAAATCCTTTATTGACAGCTGATATCCCCTCAGATACTTCAGTGACAGCTGATATCCCCTCAGATCCTTTAGTGACAGCTGATATCCCCTCAAATACTTCAGTAAAAGCTGATATCCCCTCAGATCCTTTAGTGACAGGTGATATCCCCTCAAATACTTCAGTGACAGCTGATATCCCCTCAGATCCTTTAGTGACAGCTGATATCCCCTCAGATCCTTTAGTGACAGCTGATATCCCCTCAGATCCTTTAGTTACAGCTGATATCCCCTCAGATCCTTTAGTGACAGCTGATATCCCCTCAGATCCTTTAGTGACAGCTGATATCCCCTCAGATCCTTTAGTTACAGCTGATATCCCCTCAGATCCTTCAGTAACAGCTGATATCCCCTCAGATCCTTCAGTGGCAGCTGATATCCCCTCAGATCCTTCAGTGACAGCTGATATCCCCTCAGATCCTTTAGGGACAGATGATATCCCCTCAGATCCTTCAGTGACAGCTGACATCCCCTCAGATCCTTCAGTGACAGCTGATATCCCCTCAGATCCTTTAGTGACAGCTGATATCCCCTCAGATCCTTCAGTGACAGCTGATATCCCCTCAGATCCTTCAGTGACAGCTGATATCCCCTCAGATCCTTTAGTGACAGCTGATATCCCCTCAGATCCTTCAGTGACAGCTGATATCCCATCAAATCATTCAGTGACAGCTGATATCCCATCAAATCCTTCAGTGACAGCTGATATCCCATCAAATCATTCAGTGACAGCTGATATCCCATCAAATCCTTCAGTGACAGCTGATATCACCTCAGATCCTTCAGTGCCAGCTGATATCCTCTCAGATACTCCAGTACCAGCTGATATCCCCTCAGATCCTCTAGTGACAGCTGATATCCCCTCAGATCCTTCAGTGACAGCTGATATCCCCTCAGGTCCTTCAGTGACAGCTGATATCCCATCAAATCCTTCAGTGACAGCTGATATCTAATCAAATCCTTCAGTGACAGCTGATATCCCATCAAATCATTCAGTGACAGCTGATATCCCATCAAATCCTTCAGTGACAGCTGATATCACCTCAGATCCTTCAGTGCCAGCTGATATCCTCTCAGATACTCCAGTACCAGCTGATATCCCCTCAGATCCTTCAGTGACAGCTGATATCCCCTCAAATCCTTTATTGACAGCTGATATCCCCTCAGATACTTCAGTGACAGCTGATATCCCCTCAGATCCTTTAGTGACAGCTGATATCCCCTCAAATACTTCAGTAAAAGCTGATATCCCCTCAGATCCTTTAGTGACAGGTGATATCCCCTCAAATACTTCAGTGACAGCTGATATCCCCTCAGATCCTTTAGTGACAGCTGATATCCCCTCAGATCCTTTAGTGACAGCTGATATCCCCTCAGATCCTTTAGTTACAGCTGATATCCCCTCAGATCCTTCAGTAACAGCTGATATCCCCTCAGATCCTTCAGTGGCAGCTGATATCCCCTCAGATCCTTCAGTGACAGCTGATATCCCCTCAGATCCTTTAGGGACAGATGATATCCCCTCAGATCCTTCAGTGACAGCTGACATCCCCTCAGATCCTTCAGTGACAGCTGATATCCCCTCAGATCCTTCAGTGACAGCTGATATCTCCTCAGATCCTTTAGTGACAGCTGATATCCCCTCAAATACTTCAGTGACAGCTGATATCCCCTCAGATCCTTTAGTGACAGCTGATATCCCCTCAGATCCTTTAGTGACAGCTGATATCCCCTCAGATCCTTCAGTGACAGCTGATATCCCCTCAGATCCTTTTGTGACAGCTGATATCCCCTCAAATACTTCAGTGACAGCTGATATCCCCTCAGATCCTTCAGTGACAGCTGATATCCCCTCAAATCCTTTATTGACAGCTGATATCCCCTCAGATACTTCAGTGACAGCTGATATCCCCTCAGATCCTTTAGTGACAGCTGATATCCCCTCAAATACTTCAGTAAAAGCTGATATCCCCTCAGATCCTTTAGTGACAGCTGATATCCCCTCAGATCCTTTAGTGACAGCTGATATCCCCTCAGATCCTTTAGTTACAGCTGATATCCCCTCAGATCCTTCAGTAACAGCTGATATCCCCTCAGATCCTTCAGTGACAGCTGATATCCCCTCAGATCCTTCAGTGACAGCTGATATCCCCTCAGATCCTTTAGGGACAGATGATATCCCCTCAGATCCTTCAGTGACAGCTGACATCCCCTCAGATCCTTCAGTGACAGCTGATATCCCCTCAGATCCTTCAGTGACAGCTGATATCTCCTCAGATCCTTTAGTGACAGCTGATATCCCCTCAAATACTTCAGTGACGGCTGATATCCCCTCAGATCCTTTAGTGACAGCTGATATCCCCTCAGATCCTTTAGTGACAGCTGATATCCCCTCAGATACTTCAGTGACAGCTGATATCCCCTCAGATCCTTTAGTGACAGCTGATATCCCCTCAAATACTTCAGTGACAGCTGATATCCCCTCAGATCCTTCAGTGACAGCTGATATCCCCTCAGATCCTTTTGTGACAGCTGATATCCCCTCAAATACTTCAGTGACAGCTGATATCCCCTCAGATCCTTCAGTGACAGCTGATATCCCCTCAAATCCTTTATTGACAGCTGATATCCCCTCAGATACTTCAGTGACAGCTGATATCCCCTCAGATCCTTTAGTGACAGCTGATATCCCCTCAAATACTTCAGTAAAGCTGATATCCCCTCAGATCCTTTAGTGACAGCTGATATCCCCTCAAATACTTCAGTGACAGCTGATATCCCCTCAGATCCTTTAGTGACAGCTGATATCCCCTCAGATCCTTTAGTGACAGCTGATATCCCCTCAGATCCTTTAGTTACAGCTGATATCCCCTCAGATCCTTCAGTAACAGCTGATATCCCCTCAGATCCTTCAGTGACAGCTGATATCCCCTCAGATCCTTCAGTGACAGCTGATATCCCCTCAGATCCTTTATGGACAGATGATATCCCCTCAGATCCTTCAGTGACAGCTGACATCCCCTCAGATCCTTCAGTGACAGCTGATATCCCCTCAGATCCTTCAGTGACAGCTGATATCTCCTCAGATCCTTTAGTGACAGCTGATATCCCCTCAAATACTTCAGTGACAGCTGATATCCCCTCAAATACTTCAGTGACAGCTGATATCCCCTCAGATCCTTCAGTGACAGCTGATATCCCCTCAGATCCTTCAGTGACAGCTGATATCCCCTCAGATCCTTTTGTGACAGCTGATATCCCCTCAAATACTTCAGTGACAGCTGATATCCCCTCAGATCCTTCAGTGACAGCTGATATCCCCTCAAATCCTTTATTGACAGCTGATATCCCCTCAGATACTTCAGTGACAGCTGATATCCCCTCAGATCCTTTAGTGACAGCTGATATCCCCTCAAATACTTCAGTAAAAGCTGATATCCCCTCAGATCCTTTAGTGACAGCTGATATCCCCTCAAATACTTCAGTGACAGCTGATATCCCCTCAGATCCTTTAGTGACAGCTGATATCCCCTCAGATCCTTTAGTGACAGCTGATATCCCCTCAGATCCTTTAGTTACAGCTGATATCCCCTCAGATCCTTCAGTAACAGCTGATATCCCCTCAGATCCTTCAGTGACAGCTGATATCCCCTCAGATCCTTCAGTGACAGCTGATATCCCCTCAGATCCTTTAGGGACAGATGATATCCCCTCAGATCCTTCACTGACAGCTGACATCCCCTCAGATCCTTCAGTGACAGCTGATATCCCCTCAGATCCTTCAGTGACAGCTGATATCTCCTCAGATCCTTTAGTGACAGCTGATATCCCCTCAAATACTTCAGTGACAGCTGATATCCCCTCAGATCCTTTAGTGACAGCTGATATCCCCTCAGATCCTTTAGTGACAGCTGATATCCCCTCAGATCCTTCAGTGACAGCTGATATCCCCTCAGATCCTTCAGTGACAGCTGATATCCCCTCAGATCCTTTAGTGACAGCTGATATCCCCTCAGATCCTTCAGTGACAGCTGATATCCCATCAAATCATTCAGTGACAGCTGATATCCCATCAAATCCTTCAGTGACAGCTGATATCCCATCAAATCATTCAGTGACAGCTGATATCCCATCAAATCCTTCAGTGACAGCTGATATCACCTCAGATCCTTCAGTGCCAGCTGATATCCTCTCAGATACTCCAGTACCAGCTGATATCCCCTCAGATCCTCTAGTGACAGCTGATATCCCCTCAGATCCTTCAGTGACAGCTGATATCCCCTCAGGTCCTTCAGTGACAGCTGATATCCCATCAAATCCTTCAGTGACAGCTGATATCTAATCAAATCCTTCAGTGACAGCTGATATCCCATCAAATCATTCAGTGACAGCTGATATCCCATCAAATCCTTCAGTGACAGCTGATATCACCTCAGATCCTTCAGTGCCAGCTGATATCCTCTCAGATACTCCAGTACCAGCTGATATCCCCTCAGATCCTTCAGTGACAGCTGATATCCCCTCAAATCCTTTATTGACAGCTGATATCCCCTCAGATACTTCAGTGACAGCTGATATCCCCTCAGATCCTTTAGTGACAGCTGATATCCCCTCAAATACTTCAGTAAAAGCTGATATCCCCTCAGATCCTTTAGTGACAGGTGATATCCCCTCAAATACTTCAGTGACAGCTGATATCCCCTCAGATCCTTTAGTGACAGCTGATATCCCCTCAGATCCTTTAGTGACAGCTGATATCCCCTCAGATCCTTTAGTTACAGCTGATATCCCCTCAGATCCTTCAGTAACAGCTGATATCCCCTCAGATCCTTCAGTGGCAGCTGATATCCCCTCAGATCCTTCAGTGACAGCTGATATCCCCTCAGATCCTTTAGGGACAGATGATATCCCCTCAGATCCTTCAGTGACAGCTGACATCCCCTCAGATCCTTCAGTGACAGCTGATATCCCCTCAGATCCTTTAGTGACAGCTGATATCCCCTCAGATCCTTCAGTGACAGCTGATATCCCCTCAGATCCTTCAGTGACAGCTGATATCCCCTCAGATCCTTTAGTGACAGCTGATATCCCCTCAGATCCTTCAGTGACAGCTGATATCCCATCAAATCATTCAGTGACAGCTGATATCCCATCAAATCCTTCAGTGACAGCTGATATCCCATCAAATCATTCAGTGACAGCTGATATCCCATCAAATCCTTCAGTGACAGCTGATATCACCTCAGATCCTTCAGTGCCAGCTGATATCCTCTCAGATACTCCAGTACCAGCTGATATCCCCTCAGATCCTCTAGTGACAGCTGATATCCCCTCAGATCCTTCAGTGACAGCTGATATCCCCTCAGGTCCTTTAGTGACAGGTGATATCCCCTCAAATACTTCAGTAAAAGCTGATATCCCCTCAGATCCTTTAGTGACAGGTGATATCCCCTCAAATACTTCAGTGACAGCTGATATCCCCTCAGATCCTTTAGTGACAGCTGATATCCCCTCAGATCCTTTAGTGACAGCTGATATCCCCTCAGATCCTTTAGTTACAGCTGATATCCCCTCAGATCCTTCAGTAACAGCTGATATCCCCTCAGATCCTTCAGTGGCAGCTGATATCCCCTCAGATCCTTCAGTGACAGCTGATATCCCCTCAGATCCTTTAGGGACAGATGATATCCCCTCAGATCCTTCAGTGACAGCTGACATCCCCTCAGATCCTTCAGTGACAGCTGATATCCCCTCAGATCCTTCAGTGACAGCTGATATCTCCTCAGATCCTTTAGTGACAGCTGATATCCCCTCAAATACTTCAGTGACAGCTGATATCCCCTCAGATCCTTTAGTGACAGCTGATATCCCCTCAGATCCTTTAGTGACAGCTGATATCCCCTCAGATCCTTCAGTGACAGCTGATATCCCCTCAGATCCTTTTGTGACAGCTGATATCCCCTCAAATACTTCAGTGACAGCTGATATCCCCTCAGATCCTTCAGTGACAGCTGATATCCCCTCAAATCCTTTATTGACAGCTGATATCCCCTCAGATACTTCAGTGACAGCTGATATCCCCTCAGATCCTTTAGTGACAGCTGATATCCCCTCAAATACTTCAGTAAAAGCTGATATCCCCTCAGATCCTTTAGTGACAGCTGATATCCCCTCAGATCCTTTAGTGACAGCTGATATCCCCTCAGATCCTTTAGTTACAGCTGATATCCCCTCAGATCCTTCAGTAACAGCTGATATCCCCTCAGATCCTTCAGTGACAGCTGATATCCCCTCAGATCCTTCAGTGACAGCTGATATCCCCTCAGATCCTTTAGGGACAGATGATATCCCCTCAGATCCTTCAGTGACAGCTGACATCCCCTCAGATCCTTCAGTGACAGCTGATATCCCCTCAGATCCTTCAGTGACAGCTGATATCTCCTCAGATCCTTTAGTGACAGCTGATATCCCCTCAAATACTTCAGTGACGGCTGATATCCCCTCAGATCCTTTAGTGACAGCTGATATCCCCTCAGATCCTTTAGTGACAGCTGATATCCCCTCAGATACTTCAGTGACAGCTGATATCCCCTCAGATCCTTTAGTGACAGCTGATATCCCCTCAAATACTTCAGTGACAGCTGATATCCCCTCAGATCCTTCAGTGACAGCTGATATCCCCTCAGATCCTTTTGTGACAGCTGATATCCCCTCAAATACTTCAGTGACAGCTGATATCCCCTCAGATCCTTCAGTGACAGCTGATATCCCCTCAAATCCTTTATTGACAGCTGATATCCCCTCAGATACTTCAGTGACAGCTGATATCCCCTCAGATCCTTTAGTGACAGCTGATATCCCCTCAAATACTTCAGTAAAGCTGATATCCCCTCAGATCCTTTAGTGACAGCTGATATCCCCTCAAATACTTCAGTGACAGCTGATATCCCCTCAGATCCTTTAGTGACAGCTGATATCCCCTCAGATCCTTTAGTGACAGCTGATATCCCCTCAGATCCTTTAGTTACAGCTGATATCCCCTCAGATCCTTCAGTAACAGCTGATATCCCCTCAGATCCTTCAGTGACAGCTGATATCCCCTCAGATCCTTCAGTGACAGCTGATATCCCCTCAGATCCTTTATGGACAGATGATATCCCCTCAGATCCTTCAGTGACAGCTGACATCCCCTCAGATCCTTCAGTGACAGCTGATATCCCCTCAGATCCTTCAGTGACAGCTGATATCTCCTCAGATCCTTTAGTGACAGCTGATATCCCCTCAAATACTTCAGTGACAGCTGATATCCCCTCAAATACTTCAGTGACAGCTGATATCCCCTCAGATCCTTCAGTGACAGCTGATATCCCCTCAGATCCTTCAGTGACAGCTGATATCCCCTCAGATCCTTTTGTGACAGCTGATATCCCCTCAAATACTTCAGTGACAGCTGATATCCCCTCAGATCCTTCAGTGACAGCTGATATCCCCTCAAATCCTTTATTGACAGCTGATATCCCCTCAGATACTTCAGTGACAGCTGATATCCCCTCAGATCCTTTAGTGACAGCTGATATCCCCTCAAATACTTCAGTAAAAGCTGATATCCCCTCAGATCCTTTAGTGACAGCTGATATCCCCTCAAATACTTCAGTGACAGCTGATATCCCCTCAGATCCTTTAGTGACAGCTGATATCCCCTCAGATCCTTTAGTGACAGCTGATATCCCCTCAGATCCTTTAGTTACAGCTGATATCCCCTCAGATCCTTCAGTAACAGCTGATATCCCCTCAGATCCTTCAGTGACAGCTGATATCCCCTCAGATCCTTCAGTGACAGCTGATATCCCCTCAGATCCTTTAGGGACAGATGATATCCCCTCAGATCCTTCACTGACAGCTGACATCCCCTCAGATCCTTCAGTGACAGCTGATATCCCCTCAGATCCTTCAGTGACAGCTGATATCTCCTCAGATCCTTTAGTGACAGCTGATATCCCCTCAAATACTTCAGTGACAGCTGATATCCCCTCAGATCCTTTAGTGACAGCTGATATCCCCTCAGATCCTTTAGTGACAGCTGATATCCCCTCAGATCCTTCAGTGACAGCTGATATCCCCTCAGATCCTTCAGTGACAGCTGATATCCCCTCAGATCCTTTAGTGACAGCTGATATCCCCTCAGATCCTTCAGTGACAGCTGATATCCCATCAAATCATTCAGTGACAGCTGATATCCCATCAAATCCTTCAGTGACAGCTGATATCCCATCAAATCATTCAGTGACAGCTGATATCCCATCAAATCCTTCAGTGACAGCTGATATCACCTCAGATCCTTCAGTGCCAGCTGATATCCTCTCAGATCCTCTAGTGACAGCTGATATCCCCTCAGATCCTTCAGTGACAGCTGATATCCCCTCAGGTCCTTCAGTGACAGCTGATATCCCATCAAATCCTTCAGTGACAGCTGATATCTAATCAAATCCTTCAGTGACAGCTGATATCCCATCAAATCATTCAGTGACAGCTGATATCCCATCAAATCCTTCAGTGACAGCTGATATCACCTCAGATCCTTCAGTGCCAGCTGATATCCTCTCAGATACTCCAGTACCAGCTGATATCCCCTCAGATCCTTCAGTGACAGCTGATATCCCCTCAAATCCTTTATTGACAGCTGATATCCCCTCAGATACTTCAGTGACAGCTGATATCCCCTCAGATCCTTTAGTGACAGCTGATATCCCCTCAAATACTTCAGTAAAAGCTGATATCCCCTCAGATCCTTTAGTGACAGGTGATATCCCCTCAAATACTTCAGTGACAGCTGATATCCCCTCAGATCCTTTAGTGACAGCTGATATCCCCTCAGATCCTTTAGTGACAGCTGATATCCCCTCAGATCCTTTAGTTACAGCTGATATCCCCTCAGATCCTTCAGTAACAGCTGATATCCCCTCAGATCCTTCAGTGGCAGCTGATATCCCCTCAGATCCTTCAGTGACAGCTGATATCCCCTCAGATCCTTTAGGGACAGATGATATCCCCTCAGATCCTTCAGTGACAGCTGACATCCCCTCAGATCCTTCAGTGACAGCTGATATCCCCTCAGATCCTTTAGTGACAGCTGATATCCCCTCAGATCCTTCAGTGACAGCTGATATCCCCTCAGATCCTTCAGTGACAGCTGATATCCCCTCAGATCCTTTAGTGACAGCTGATATCCCCTCAGATCCTTCAGTGACAGCTGATATCCCATCAAATCATTCAGTGACAGCTGATATCCCATCAAATCCTTCAGTGACAGCTGATATCCCATCAAATCATTCAGTGACAGCTGATATCCCATCAAATCCTTCAGTGACAGCTGATATCACCTCAGATCCTTCAGTGCCAGCTGATATCCTCTCAGATACTCCAGTACCAGCTGATATCCCCTCAGATCCTCTAGTGACAGCTGATATCCCCTCAGATCCTTCAGTGACAGCTGATATCCCCTCAGGTCCTTCAGTGACAGCTGATATCCCATCAAATCCTTCAGTGACAGCTGATATCTAATCAAATCCTTCAGTGACAACTGATATCCCATCAAATCATTCAGTGACAGCTGATATCCCATCAAATCCTTCAGTGACAGCTGATATCACCTCAGATCCTTCAGTGCCAGCTGATATCCTCTCAGATACTCCAGTACCAGCTGATATCCCCTCAGATCCTTCAGTGACAGCTGATATCCCCTCAAATCCTTTATTGACAGCTGATATCCCCTCAGATACTTCAGTGACAGCTGATATCCCCTCAGATCCTTTAGTGACAGCTGATATCCCCTCAAATACTTCAGTAAAAGCTGATATCCCCTCAGATCCTTTAGTGACAGGTGATATCCCCTCAAATACTTCAGTGACAGCTGATATCCCCTCAGATCCTTTAGTGACAGCTGATATCCCCTCAGATCCTTTAGTGACAGCTGATATCCCCTCAGATCCTTTAGTTACAGCTGATATCCCCTCAGATCCTTCAGTAACAGCTGATATCCCCTCAGATCCTTCAGTGGCAGCTGATATCCCCTCAGATCCTTCAGTGACAGCTGATATCCCCTCAGATCCTTTAGGGACAGATGATATCCCCTCAGATCCTTCAGTGACAGCTGACATCCCCTCAGATCCTTCAGTGACAGCTGATATCCCCTCAGATCCTTCAGTGACAGCTGATATCTCCTCAGATCCTTTAGTGACAGCTGATATCCCCTTAAATACTTCAGTGACAGCTGATATCCCCTCAGATCCTTTAGTGACAGCTGATATCCCCTCAGATCCTTTAGTGACAGCTGATATCCCCTCAGATCCTTCAGTGACAGCTGATATCCCCTCAGATCCTTTTGTGACAGCTGATATCCCCTCAAATACTTCAGTGACAGCTGATATCCCCTCAGATCCTTCAGTGACAGCTGATATCCCCTCAAATCCTTTATTGACAGCTGATATCCCCTCAGATACTTCAGTGACAGCTGATATCCCCTCAGATCCTTTAGTGACAGCTGATATCCCCTCAAATACTTCAGTAAAAGCTGATATCCCCTCAGATCCTTTAGTGACAGCTGATATCCCCTCAAATACTTCAGTGACAGCTGATATCCCCTCAGATCCTTTAGTGACAGCTGATATCCCCTCAGATCCTTTAGTGACAGCTGATATCCCCTCAGATCCTTTAGTTACAGCTGATATCCCCTCAGATCCTTCAGTAACAGCTGATATCCCCTCAGATCCTTCAGTGACAGCTGATATCCCCTCAGATCCTTCAGTGACAGCTGATATCCCCTCAGATCCTTTAGGGACAGATGATATCCCCTCAGATCCTTCAGTGACAGCTGACATCCCCTCAGATCCTTCAGTGACAGCTGATATCCCCTCAGATTCTTCAGTGACAGCTGATATCTCCTCAGATCCTTTAGTGACAGCTGATATCCCCTCAAATACTTCAGTGACGGCTGATATCCCCTCAGATCCTTTAGTGACAGCTGATATCCCCTCAGATCCTTTAGTTACAGCTGATATCCCCTCAGATCCTTCAGTAACAGCTGATATCCCCTCAGATCCTTCAGTGGCAGCTGATATCCCCTCAGATCCTTCAGTGACAGCTGATATCCCCTCAGATCCTTTAGGGACAGATGATATCCCCTCAGATCCTTCAGTGACAGCTGACATCCCCTCAGATCCTTCAGTGACAGCTGATATCCCCTCAGATCCTTTAGTGACAGCTGATATCCCCTCAGATCCTTCAGTGACAGCTGATATCCCCTCAGATCCTTCAGTGACAGCTGATATCCCCTCAGATCCTTTAGTGACAGCTGATATCCCCTCAGATCCTTCAGTGACAGCTGATATCCCATCAAATCATTCAGTGACAGCTGATATCCCATCAAATCCTTCAGTGACAGCTGATATCCCATCAAATCATTCAGTGACAGCTGATATCCCATCAAATCCTTCAGTGACAGCTGATATCACCTCAGATCCTTCAGTGCCAGCTGATATCCTCTCAGATACTCCAGTACCAGCTGATATCCCCTCAGATCCTCTAGTGACAGCTGATATCCCCTCAGATCCTTCAGTGACAGCTGATATCCCCTCAGGTCCTTCAGTGACAGCTGATATCCCATCAAATCCTTCAGTGACAGCTGATATCTAATCAAATCCTTCAGTGACAGCTGATATCCCATCAAATCATTCAGTGACAGCTGATATCCCATCAAATCCTTCAGTGACAGCTGATATCACCTCAGATCCTTCAGTGCCAGCTGATATCCTCTCAGATACTCCAGTACCAGCTGATATCCCCTCAGATCCTTCAGTGACAGCTGATATCCCCTCAAATCCTTTATTGACAGCTGATATCCCCTCAGATACTTCAGTGACAGCTGATATCCCCTCAGATCCTTTAGTGACAGCTGATATCCCCTCAAATACTTCAGTAAAAGCTGATATCCCCTCAGATCCTTTAGTGACAGGTGATATCCCCTCAAATACTTCAGTGACAGCTGATATCCCCTCAGATCCTTTAGTGACAGCTGATATCCCCTCAGATCCTTTAGTGACAGCTGATATCCCCTCAGATCCTTTAGTTACAGCTGATATCCCCTCAGATCCTTCAGTAACAGCTGATATCCCCTCAGATCCTTCAGTGGCAGCTGATATCCCCTCAGATCCTTCAGTGACAGCTGATATCCCCTCAGATCCTTTAGGGACAGATGATATCCCCTCAGATCCTTCAGTGACAGCTGACATCCCCTCAGATCCTTCAGTGACAGCTGATATCCCCTCAGATCCTTTAGTGACAGCTGATATCCCCTCAGATCCTTCAGTGACAGCTGATATCCCCTCAGATCCTTCAGTGACAGCTGATATCCCCTCAGATCCTTTAGTGACAGCTGATATCCCCTCAGATCCTTCAGTGACAGCTGATATCCCATCAAATCATTCAGTGACAGCTGATATCCCATCAAATCCTTCAGTGACAGCTGATATCCCATCAAATCATTCAGTGACAGCTGATATCCCATCAAATCCTTCAGTGACAGCTGATATCACCTCAGATCCTTCAGTGCCAGCTGATATCCTCTCAGATACTCCAGTACCAGCTGATATCCCCTCAGATCCTCTAGTGACAGCTGATATCCCCTCAGATCCTTCAGTGACAGCTGATATCCCCTCAGGTCCTTCAGTGACAGCTGATATCCCATCAAATCCTTCAGTGACAGCTGATATCTAATCAAATCCTTCAGTGACAACTGATATCCCATCAAATCATTCAGTGACAGCTGATATCCCATCAAATCCTTCAGTGACAGCTGATATCACCTCAGATCCTTCAGTGCCAGCTGATATCCTCTCAGATACTCCAGTACCAGCTGATATCCCCTCAGATCCTTCAGTGACAGCTGATATCCCCTCAAATCCTTTATTGACAGCTGATATCCCCTCAGATACTTCAGTGACAGCTGATATCCCCTCAGATCCTTTAGTGACAGCTGATATCCCCTCAAATACTTCAGTAAAAGCTGATATCCCCTCAGATCCTTTAGTGACAGGTGATATCCCCTCAAATACTTCAGTGACAGCTGATATCCCCTCAGATCCTTTAGTGACAGCTGATATCCCCTCAGATCCTTTAGTGACAGCTGATATCCCCTCAGATCCTTTAGTTACAGCTGATATCCCCTCAGATCCTTCAGTAACAGCTGATATCCCCTCAGATCCTTCAGTGGCAGCTGATATCCCCTCAGATCCTTCAGTGACAGCTGATATCCCCTCAGATCCTTTAGGGACAGATGATATCCCCTCAGATCCTTCAGTGACAGCTGACATCCCCTCAGATCCTTCAGTGACAGCTGATATCCCCTCAGATCCTTCAGTGACAGCTGATATCTCCTCAGATCCTTTAGTGACAGCTGATATCCCCTTAAATACTTCAGTGACAGCTGATATCCCCTCAGATCCTTTAGTGACAGCTGATATCCCCTCAGATCCTTTAGTGACAGCTGATATCCCCTCAGATCCTTCAGTGACAGCTGATATCCCCTCAGATCCTTTTGTGACAGCTGATATCCCCTCAAATACTTCAGTGACAGCTGATATCCCCTCAGATCCTTCAGTGACAGCTGATATCCCCTCAAATCCTTTATTGACAGCTGATATCCCCTCAGATACTTCAGTGACAGCTGATATCCCCTCAGATCCTTTAGTGACAGCTGATATCCCCTCAAATACTTCAGTAAAAGCTGATATCCCCTCAGATCCTTTAGTGACAGCTGATATCCCCTCAAATACTTCAGTGACAGCTGATATCCCCTCAGATCCTTTAGTGACAGCTGATATCCCCTCAGATCCTTTAGTGACAGCTGATATCCCCTCAGATCCTTTAGTTACAGCTGATATCCCCTCAGATCCTTCAGTAACAGCTGATATCCCCTCAGATCCTTCAGTGACAGCTGATATCCCCTCAGATCCTTCAGTGACAGCTGATATCCCCTCAGATCCTTTAGGGACAGATGATATCCCCTCAGATCCTTCAGTGACAGCTGACATCCCCTCAGATCCTTCAGTGACAGCTGATATCCCCTCAGATTCTTCAGTGACAGCTGATATCTCCTCAGATCCTTTAGTGACAGCTGATATCCCCTCAAATACTTCAGTGACGGCTGATATCCCCTCAGATCCTTTAGTGACAGCTGATATCCCCTCAGATCCTTTAGTTACAGCTGATATCCCCTCAGATCCTTCAGTAACAGCTGATATCCCCTCAGATCCTTCAGTGGCAGCTGATATCCCCTCAGATCCTTCAGTGACAGCTGATATCCCCTCAGATCCTTTAGGGACAGATGATATCCCCTCAGATCCTTCAGTGACAGCTGACATCCCCTCAGATCCTTCAGTGACAGCTGATATCCCCTCAGATCCTTTAGTGACAGCTGATATCCCCTCAGATCCTTCAGTGACAGCTGATATCCCCTCAGATCCTTCAGTGACAGCTGATATCCCCTCAGATCCTTTAGTGACAGCTGATATCCCCTCAGATCCTTCAGTGACAGCTGATATCCCATCAAATCATTCAGTGACAGCTGATATCCCATCAAATCCTTCAGTGACAGCTGATATCCCATCAAATCATTCAGTGACAGCTGATATCCCATCAAATCCTTCAGTGACAGCTGATATCACCTCAGATCCTTCAGTGCCAGCTGATATCCTCTCAGATACTCCAGTACCAGCTGATATCCCCTCAGATCCTCTAGTGACAGCTGATATCCCCTCAGATCCTTCAGTGACAGCTGATATCCCCTCAGGTCCTTCAGTGACAGCTGATATCCCATCAAATCCTTCAGTGACAGCTGATATCTAATCAAATCCTTCAGTGACAGCTGATATCCCATCAAATCATTCAGTGACAGCTGATATCCCATCAAATCCTTCAGTGACAGCTGATATCACCTCAGATCCTTCAGTGCCAGCTGATATCCTCTCAGATACTCCAGTACCAGCTGATATCCCCTCAGATCCTTCAGTGACAGCTGATATCCCCTCAAATCCTTTATTGACAGCTGATATCCCCTCAGATACTTCAGTGACAGCTGATATCCCCTCAGATCCTTTAGTGACAGCTGATATCCCCTCAAATACTTCAGTAAAAGCTGATATCCCCTCAGATCCTTTAGTGACAGGTGATATCCCCTCAAATACTTCAGTGACAGCTGATATCCCCTCAGATCCTTTAGTGACAGCTGATATCCCCTCAGATCCTTTAGTGACAGCTGATATCCCCTCAGATCCTTTAGTTACAGCTGATATCCCCTCAGATCCTTCAGTAACAGCTGATATCCCCTCAGATCCTTCAGTGGCAGCTGATATCCCCTCAGATCCTTCAGTGACAGCTGATATCCCCTCAGATCCTTTAGGGACAGATGATATCCCCTCAGATCCTTCAGTGACAGCTGACATCCCCTCAGATCCTTCAGTGACAGCTGATATCCCCTCAGATCCTTCAGTGACAGCTGATATCTCCTCAGATCCTTTAGTGACAGCTGATATCCCCTCAAATACTTCAGTGACAGCTGATATCCCCTCAGATCCTTTAGTGACAGCTGATATCCCCTCAGATCCTTTAGTGACAGCTGATATCCCCTCAGATCCTTCAGTGACAGCTGATATCCCCTCAGATCCTTTTGTGACAGCTGATATCCCCTCAAATACTTCAGTGACAGCTGATATCCCCTCAGATCCTTCAGTGACAGCTGATATCCCCTCAAATCCTTTATTGACAGCTGATATCCCCTCAGATACTTCAGTGACAGCTGATATCCCCTCAGATCCTTTAGTGACAGCTGATATCCCCTCAAATACTTCAGTAAAAGCTGATATCCCCTCAGATCCTTTAGTGACAGCTGATATCCCCTCAAATACTTCAGTGACAGCTGATATCCCCTCAGATCCTTTAGTGACAGCTGATATCCCCTCAGATCCTTTAGTGACAGCTGATATCCCCTCAGATCCTTTAGTTACAGCTGATATCCCCTCAGATCCTTCAGTAACAGCTGATATCCCCTCAGATCCTTCAGTGACAGCTGATATCCCCTCAGATCCTTCAGTGACAGCTGATATCCCCTCAGATCCTTTAGGGACAGATGATATCCCCTCAGATCCTTCAGTGACAGCTGACATCCCCTCAGATCCTTCAGTGACAGCTGATATCCCCTCAGATTCTTCAGTGACAGCTGATATCTCCTCAGATCCTTTAGTGACAGCTGATATCCCCTCAAATACTTCAGTGACGGCTGATATCCCCTCAGATCCTTTAGTGACAGCTGATATCCCCTCAGATCCTTTAGTGACAGCTGATATCCCCTCAGATCCTTCAGTGACAGCTGATATCCCCTCAGATCCTTCAGTGACAGCTGATATCCCCTCAGATCCTTTAGTGACAGCTGATATCCCCTCAGATCCTTCAGTGACAGCTGATATCCCATCAAATCATTCAGTGACAGCTGATATCCCATCAAATCCTTCAGTGACAGCTGATATCCCATCAAATCATTCAGTGACAGCTGATATCCCATCAAATCCTTCAGTGACAGCTGATATCACCTCAGATCCTTCAGTGCCAGCTGATATCCTCTCAGATACTCCAGTACCAGCTGATATCCCCTCAGATCCTCTAGTGACAGCTGATATCCCCTCAGATCCTTCAGTGACAGCTGATATCCCCTCAGGTCCTTCAGTGACAGCTGATATCCCATCAAATCCTTCAGTGACAGCTGATATCTAATCAAATCCTTCAGTGACAGCTGATATCCCATCAAATCATTCAGTGACAGCTGATATCCCATCAAATCCTTCAGTGACAGCTGATATCACCTCAGATCCTTCAGTGCCAGCTGATATCCTCTCAGATACTCCAGTACCAGCTGATATCCCCTCAGATCCTTCAGTGACAGCTGATATCCCCTCAAATCCTTTATTGACAGCTGATATCCCCTCAGATACTTCAGTGACAGCTGATATCCCCTCAGATCCTTTAGTGACAGCTGATATCCCCTCAAATACTTCAGTAAAAGCTGATATCCCCTCAGATCCTTTAGTGACAGGTGATATCCCCTCAAATACTTCAGTGACAGCTGATATCCCCTCAGATCCTTTAGTGACAGCTGATATCCCCTCAGATCCTTTAGTGACAGCTGATATCCCCTCAGATCCTTTAGTTACAGCTGATATCCCCTCAGATCCTTCAGTAACAGCTGATATCCCCTCAGATCCTTCAGTGACAGCTGATATCCCCTCAGATCCTTCAGTGACAGCTGATATCCCCTCAGATCCTTTAGGGACAGATGATATCCCCTCAGATCCTTCAGTGACAGCTGACATCCCCTCAGATCCTTCAGTGACAGCTGATATCCCCTCAGATCCTTCAGTGACAGCTGATATCTCCTCAGATCCTTTAGTGACAGCTGATATCCCCTCAAATACTTCAGTGACAGCTGATATCCCCTCAGATCCTTTAGTGACAGCTGATATCCCCTCAGATCCTTTAGTGACAGCTGATATCCCCTCAGATCCTTCAGTGACAGCTGATATCCCCTCAGATCCTTTTGTGACAGCTGATATCCCCTCAAATACTTCAGTGACAGCTGATATCCCCTCAGATCCTTCAGTGACAGCTGATATCCCCTCAAATCCTTTATTGACAGCTGATATCCCCTCAGATACTTCAGTGACAGCTGATATCCCCTCAGATCCTTTAGTGACAGCTGATATCCCCTCAAATACTTCAGTAAAAGCTGATATCCCCTCAGATCCTTTAGTGACAGCTGATATCCCCTCAAATACTTCAGTGACAGCTGATATCCCCTCAGATCCTTTAGTGACAGCTGATATCCCCTCAGATCCTTTAGTGACAGCTGATATCCCCTCAGATCCTTTAGTTACAGCTGATATCCCCTCAGATCCTTCAGTAACAGCTGATATCCCCTCAGATCCTTCAGTGACAGCTGATATCCCCTCAGATCCTTCAGTGACAGCTGATATCCCCTCAGATCCTTTAGGGACAGATGATATCCCCTCAGATCCTTCAGTGACAGCTGACATCCCCTCAGATCCTTCAGTGACAGCTGATATCCCCTCAGATCCTTCAGTGACAGCTGATATCTCCTCAGATCCTTTAGTGACAGCTGATATCCCCTCAAATACTTCAGTGACAGCTGATATCCCCTCAGATCCTTTAGTGACAGCTGATATCCCCTCAGATCCTTTAGTGACAGCTGATATCCCCTCAGATCCTTCAGTGACAGCTGATATCCCCTCAGATCCTTTTGTGACAGCTGATATCCCCTCAAATACTTCAGTGACAGCTGATATCCCCTCAGATCCTTCAGTGACAGCTGATATCCCCTCAAATCCTTTATTGACAGCTGATATCCCCTCAGATACTTCAGTGACAGCTGATATCCCCTCAGATCCTTTAGTGACAGCTGATATCCCCTCAAATACTTCAGTAAAAGCTGATATCCCCTCAGATCCTTTAGTGACAGCTGATATCCCCTCAAATACTTCAGTGACAGCTGATATCCCCTCAGATCCTTTAGTGACAGCTGATATCCCCTCAGATCCTTTAGTGACAGCTGATATCCCCTCAGATCCTTTAGTTACAGCTGATATCCCCTCAGATCCTTCAGTAACAGCTGATATCCCCTCAGATCCTTCAGTGACAGCTGATATCCCCTCAGATCCTTCAGTGACAGCTGATATCCCCTCAGATCCTTTAGGGACAGATGATATCCCCTCAGATCCTTCAGTGACAGCTGACATCCCCTCAGATCCTTCAGTGACAGCTGATATCCCCTCAGATCCTTCAGTGACAGCTGATATCTCCTCAGATCCTTTAGTGACAGCTGATATCCCCTCAAATACTTCAGTGACAGCTGATATCCCCTCAGATCCCTTAGTGACAGCTGATATCCCCTCAGATCCTTTAGTGACAGCTGATATCCCCTCAGATCCTTCAGTGACAGCTGATATCCCCTCAGATCCTTCAGTGACAGCTGATATCCCCTCAGATCCTTTAGTGACAGCTGATATCCCCTCAGATCCTTCAGTGACAGCTGATATCCCATCAAATCATTCAGTGACAGCTGATATCCCATCAAATCCTTCAGTGACAGCTGATATCCCATCAAATCATTCAGTGACAGCTGATATCCCATCAAATCCTTCAGTGACAGCTGATATCACCTCAGATCCTTCAGTGCCAGCTGATATCCTCTCAGATACTCCAGTACCAGCTGATATCCCCTCAGATCCTCTAGTGACAGCTGATATCCCCTCAGATCCTTCAGTGACAGCTGATATCCCCTCAGGTCCTTCAGTGACAGCTGATATCCCATCAAATCCTTCAGTGACAGCTGATATCTAATCAAATCCTTCAGTGACAGCTGATATCCCATCGAATCATTCAGTGACAGCTGATATCCCATCAAATCCTTCAGTGACAGCTGATATCACCTCAGATCCTTCAGTGCCAGCTGATATCCTCTCAGATACTCCAGTACCAGCTGATATCCCCTCAGATCCTTTAGTGACAGCTGATATCCCCTCAGATCCTCTAGTGACAGCTGATATCCCCTCAGATCCTCTAGTGACAGCTGATATCCCCTCAGATCCTCTAGTGACAGCTGATATCCCCTCAGGTCCTTCATGTTTTGTTGTTGCTATCCCCTCAGGCACTTCTATGTTAGTTTATTTTTCAACAGACTTAACGCTTAAATTTCAGGCTAAAGTTGCGTTTCGAATGTTGCGCCTATTGTGTCTAAACAGTCTCACCCAGGAGAATGTGAGCTGTCTGAACACTGGCCTAGTTGTGCTAGTTTACGCTCATCGAGCTCGCAAACTGCCTGCTTATCTTGCCGCGCTCAAACGAATGGACACGCTGGTAAGTTTTAAATCTTAAATTAAAGCTGCCTTCACCTTTATCCCATATTCTCGGTTCGTTAATCCGTCACCTTTATCCCATATGCTCGGCTTGATAATCCGTCACCTTATCCCAGATGCTTGGCTTGATAATCCGTCACCTTTATCCCAGATGCTCGGCTTGTTAATCCGTCACCTTTTTCCCATATGCTCGGCTTGATAATCCGTCACCTTTATCCCATATGCTCGGCTTGATAATCCGTCACCTTTATCCCATATGCTCGGCTTGATAATCCGTCACCTTTATCCCATATGCTCGGCTTGATAATCCGTCACCTTTATCTCATATGCTCGGCTTGATAATCCGTCACCTTTATCCCAGATGTCAGATTGTTAATCCGTCAACTTTATCCCAGATGCTCAGTTTGTTAATCCGTCACCTTATCCCAGATGCTTGGTTTGTTAATCCCTCACCCTTTGAATCCCCATGATTTCAGACCGAGCGTCACCGAGTATTCCCAAACATGACATTGGCCGACTGCTCCAATCTCAAGCCAATCATGGCCAACCTGCTCGACCTGCTGTCGTTCTGGTCCGAGCACTACTTGAACAAAGACCGCGACTCCAACGCACTAGAGAAAAGTTCGCGCATTATTTTTGACGAATGGAAGGCCATTGTTGGCACGTTGAGCAGGCGCGATGCCAGCCTGAATACTAGCGTGGCGCACTACCTATCCGCTTCTGTCACTGTCGCTTAGTCATACAATGCTTATCGATTTGACTGGCCTAAAGAGCCATTAGTCTTTGTCCGAAACTGATTTTTTGTCAGGTTTAAGTTATCTATTTACCCGTTTATTTCCCTGTTGGTCTTTCAAGCCTTAAGGGGTTGTTTATTTGTATTGCTTTATTTTTTTCCTATTCTAAGTTTAAAACAATTGTTTACGCTACATATCGGAGATTCACTCATTTCTACACCTGTAAGAATTTGCTAAAAGTACTTTAGGTAATGTCACACATTGGTTTCCAGAAAATACTTTTTTTAATTGTTTACGCTACATATCGCTAAGCCAATCTCTCTCATTCTTTCCCACCGTTTATTTTTCAGCATGTGAAAGGCATCTTTAGCTTTTATATTAAGCATTTGTCAGGCTTTTTATTTATAACATGCAGTGCTCTGGCCAGCTCTATTTATTAATACGTTTTACTTCATAAGCTGCGCTCAAAATCAATTTAGTATGGAGCAGTCTTTTTACGAGTGCATTTAGCAACTCCAGGCGTCATGAGTTAATTATCAATTTGTGCTTCGCCACCAAAACAAGCTTTTTCTTGTCCAGTCATTGTTATAACGTGTGCCGTTTCGCTTTATTGGCAGTATTCTTCTTGTTGCTGGATAATTCATTGAAACGTTAATGATTTACAATTGGCACTCTTGGCTTTGTGTGGTTAAATAAATAACTCCTAATACTCGTCAATTACGAAAGTAACTAAGCTTAGTCGCTACTCAATCTGTTTTTTATAGTTGTAATTGGTTAACCGCATTTTTAGTAATGATCAAAAGAAGGCATAGTCTGCAAATTTCAATTTTTTCCCCTAATTACTTGTTCTTTAACTGGCCGTTATAATTTTTAGTGCTACAACTTTTTAAAGAAATATAAAACAAATATCTTAGTTATTACCAAATTTTTGCTGCAATTTTATTTCATTACTTCGCACTGTTGTGATTTATGTATTAGAGAATTTTAGCTTCTTAAGTACTTAATACGAGCTAGATTAATTCTATCAGTGAATCTATCTACATGTATCTTTCCACCATATGTCTATCTATCCATCTGTCTATCTATTTATTTATTTATTTATCTATCTATCTATCTATCTATCTATCTATCTATCTATCTATCTATTTATCTACATATATCTATCTATTTATCTAGGCGTCATCTTGCACCTGTTTTAGCTTAGTTTAAGTATATATGATTAAAAAGCACCGCCAATCTTATGCAAATCTCATTTCCTGAATTTCAGCCTCTAGAGTGTTGCCAATTATTTTAATAAAATGATAAAAAACTCCTCTATCAAAGCCGAGGAAGCAGTCGGCAACAACACGGAGGAGGACGATGAAGAAATTCTTCCCGCCAATTCTCCCCTGGGGTTATACGCTGCCGAAGTGGGATTAAGCGAGGCTGTCACTCATGATTTGCAGTTGGCCGACAATGAAATCGCACCACCCAGCGAGGAGAAAAATGGGATTTTCTATGAGGAAAATAGATCAGTTGGTGCGTTAGAGTATCTATCTCGACTGCTCGTTTCCCGAGTTGTCGCTAGCAATGCCGCTTCGCTGCGTCGCCTACTTGATGAAGACGATATGCGTTTGCTGCTATTGGCATTGTCTGAAACTCATAAAGATACTGGCCTAGGCATTCGACTCCTTAGACAGTGCTTATTTGTATCTCTTCCTGTACTACTTCTGGTATTTGCTGTATTGTACCGTCTGGTCACTGAGTTCACTTGCTTCCTAGTCATTTCTGTTGGCTTGGTAGCTTTTTTAATTGTGATGCCTTGGCTGTTTTTGCGAGTGTTATCGCGTTGGTTTGCCTCGCTATTGATTGCAGTCGATCGTTGCCTAGGCAACCAACGAGCTTGCCTTCGTCTAGCTAGGGAGCGCCTACAAGTGGAACGCGGTTTCACTCTTATCCGGGGTACATCCGGCTCGGCTGAGACCAGAGACCCTAACGGTCTTAAAGCTCCGGCATTAAATCACGCCGCTTTCGAAT
The DNA here is from genome assembly GCA_950096795.1 of Macrostomum cliftonense. Lineage (NCBI taxonomy): Eukaryota > Metazoa > Platyhelminthes > Macrostomidae > Macrostomum > Macrostomum cliftonense. The sequence goes on from CATNEM010000171.1 coordinate 864,844, forward strand.
CCGCGCGTCGATTGACGCATTCGATTCGTCAGCTGGCTCGCAGCGTCGAGCTTGGCGGTCTTGCCTCGCTGACTGACGATGCCGAATTTGGCGAGGCTTTCAAAATCGACTTGACACTGTCTGAGTTGACGTTGGCAACGGATGGGTTTGCACCGACGGCTCTGGCCTCAATGGCCGGTCTATTGCAGATGCATTTGTCGGATGTTTTGCTTAGACTGTTGCTTGCTTTAGCCGGTTGTTCCCATGGCAACCGAAATGGCTATTCGAATCTGATTTTGCTCCTAAGCTCGATTGCTAGTCTTAAACGAGAACTGTTATTCGAGGTTGGCGAGCTTGAAATTCGATTAGATCGTCATCGTAGACGCGAAGCATCCGACGTTGACACACTGTTAGAAGAATTTCTAGGCACCTCGGCCAGCTCTGAACTCTCCTTGAAGTCGTGTTCCAATGACAATAATAGCGTGAAAACTACGCCATTGCAAGCGGCTGCTAGAAGTTTGCGTCTCCAAGCTGAAGCGCTGCTTGTTAAAGCGGCAATTGCTGAACGTTCGGCTTCCAATGAGGATATTGATATGGCCGAACTAGCTGCTGAGGCGCGCGTCTATGCCACCAACGCCGTGGCCTGTTGCGATGAAATTGAAATGGCGCTTAAACCGTCGGCGAGTAAGCAGTCGGCATCTGAGCCGACTTTGAAGTTGCCGTCGTCGGAAGAGATTGATCGTCCTGTCGTGTTGGTGTCGTCAGCAGACTGTCCCGTTATTGAGGACGAGTTTCTTGAAGGTTTAGTACCTGAAAGTGGCAATGATCCAGACGCTGACAAAGACTCTGCCGCCATTGTCGATGACAAAGACCAGTACAACGACGAAGCGACGCGTCGAGCTGCCACTCGTCGCGTACTTGGCGAGCTCGACTCGGTGATTCTCCAACGTCGACGACTGTTTCGTCAACGCGAACAGGCGGCCAGAATGAGGCGCGGTCTGCCGCCGTTGGAGTTAGAAGGCGACGATGATATCGATGACAAGACGGTCGAACATAGCGGCGACAGTTCCGATTCTCGACCTCGTTGTCGTAGACGAATCGTCTGGCACGGAGATCTTGAAGGTGACGGCGACGGGGAAGGCGGCAGCCAATTTGTCAAGCCCCAGTCTCTCTTGGCATCAATTGGAGCCTCGCCGTCGACATTCGCTGCTGCTGCATTGGCCGCTCGGCGGGTCCGAGGCATTCAGCTGAATGAAGAGGCATTCGGCGATGATGAAGACGCTGAATGCGATGGAGATGAAGTTTGTTAAAAATTTTCTAGATAAGAAAATCGTGTGTCAATTATCAATTGATTGCATTTCTCGTATTGTGTAAAAATAGCCAAATATAATGGTTGCAATTTTGCATTTGTACATACTCGTACCTTTGAACAGTTGTTTCGCATTAGCTTAATTAAATTGTGTTATAATAAGCCTATCCCTTATTATTTCCTGTATTTAATTAAAATTAAATCTTAACGATTATTTCCAGCTTCGTTATAACAAGGTTTCAATCGCCTTCTATCTGTTGGATATCTAAATAGAAAGTATAATTCAGTTTGAAAGAAAACAAGCAAAAACATGTCGTCCTCAAAAATCGAACAAGAAATCGACCGATGCACCGACGAGAAGAACACTAAAGACGATTGGAATCAGATCTACGAATGCGTCGATCAAGTCAAAGCTTCTAGGCGTCAAAAAGACGCCCTGAAAATTCTTCTGCGCAAACTGCGTCATCGTAATCCGCACGTGTCCATGCAAGCTCTCACCCTGATGGATTGTTGCGTAGCCAATTGCGGCCACGAGTTCCATCGCGAATTGTGCTCGAAAAATTTCTGCACCGAGGCTAAAAACATTTTAGGTCTGAAATCGATTAATCCGCAAGTGCAGCAGAGATTTGCTTTCCTATTGCGCAAATGGTCGCAAATGGACGAGATTCGCAAAGATTCGTCACTAGGTTTACTAGCCGATTTAGTCTCGGATCTTCGCGCCTCGGGTGTTTCATTCGATTATGAAAATAAGTGAGTCACCTACCTCTCACCCTGCGGCCAAGAGCCTGTTACAACTTACTGATATAAAGTAACTTGGGTTTAGTGCTAAGAATAAGTCATCCACCTCAAATGGGCGCTGATTAGTGGAACAGTGTCACCCACCTCATGCCCTAACGATTAAAAACAATTTTAAATCTAAAATTAGGCGCTGATCGGTTGGAGTTGAGCGCCCACCTCACGCCCTAGCAACCAGCACCCTATTTTCTATCCACAATTGGGCGCTGATTGGTTGGAGTTTAGCGCCAACCTCACGCCCTACCAAGCAGCACCCTATTGTCTATCCACAATTGGGCGCTGATTGGTTGGAGTTGAGCGCCCACCTCACGCCCTAGCAACCAGCACCCTATTTTCTATCCACAATTGGGCGCTGATTGGTTGGAGTTGAGCGCCCACCTCACGCCCTAGCAACCAGCACCCTATTTTCTATCCACAATTGGGCGCTGATTGGTTGGAGTTTAGCGCCCACCTTACGCCATACCAAGCAGCACCCTATTGTCTATCCACAATCGGGCGCTGTTTGGTTTTAGTTTAGCGCCTACCTCACGCACTACCAACCAGCACCCTATTTTTCGATCCACGATTGGGCGCTGATTGGTTGGAGTTTAGCGCCCACCTTACGCCCTACCAAGCAGCACCCTATTGTCTATCCACAATCGGGCGCTGTTTGGTTTTAGTTTAGCGCCTACCTCACGCACTACCAACCAGCACCCTATTTTTCGATCCACGATTGGGCGCTGATTGGTTGGAGTTTAGCGCTCACCTCACGCCCTGCCGATCAACACCCCACATTAAATCTTTAATCGGGCGCTGATTGGTTGGACTTTGTTACCCACCTCACGCCGTGTCGCTCAAGACTTATTTTCATCCTTTGGCTTTCCTAATTAAATAATGTTAACAATTTGATAATTGCACTTTTCAGAACTGGCAATCTCGAAGCTGCTGTCGGCAAAAGCAAGTCAAGCAGCCTCGGTGGCGGCGCTGTCAGCAGCGGACGATCTGGCGGCACCGGCGGCGGCGGCGGTGGAAGCCGCGGCTCTGGCAGCCAGAAAAACTCGGACCCTTCGGCGGCGATCAGCAAGGAGGACGAGGATTTGGCCAAAGCTATCGCTTTATCTTTGCAGGAGCAGCAGCAGCAGCAGCAGCAGCGCTCGGCTTCTCCTAGAGGAGGCGGCGCGGCCGCCAGTGGTGCCAGCAGAGGCGGAAGCGGCGCAGGCCTCTACCCAATGATGATGGCAACCGACAATTTCTCTAGCGGCCCGTCAGCCGCCTACAGCATGGCCGGCGCTGGCCAGATGAGCTCCGCTCCGCCGCCCCCTGTACTGAAACGCGTTCGCGCTTTGTACGATTTCGAAGCGGCCGAGGATAACGAATTAACTTTCCACACGGGCGACGTGATTCTGGTTGACGATTGTTCCGATCCTAATTGGTGGCACGGGTCGACGCTTGGAGGCGGTTCTGTCGGCTTGTTTCCAGCCACCTTTGTTGAGGAGGACACCGGGCCGAAGGTTGAAGAGGCTCCCGCTGGCAAAGCCGTCGCTTTTAATGACCAGGTATAGGAACTCAAAATTGATAGTCACTGTTTCTTGCTGTACAGGTTTATTTACGACACACCATTTGAAAGTTTTTCTGTATGACCGACTTGTCATTTGATGGGTTTCTGTATGACCCTCATTGGACAGGTTTCTGTATGACCCTCATTGGTTAGGTTTCTGTATGACCCTCATTGGACAGGTTCCTGTATGACCCTCATTGGTTAGGTTTCTGTATGACCCTCATTGGACAGGTTTCTGTATAACCCTCATTGGTTAGGTTTCTGTATGACCCTCATTGGTTAGGTTTCTGTATGACCCTCATTGGTTAGGTTTCTGTATGACCCTCATTGGACAGGTTTCTGTATAACCCTCATTGGACAGGTTTCTGTATGAACCTCATGGGATAGGTTTCTGTATGACCCTCATTGGACAGGTTTCTGTATGACCCTCATTGGACAGGTTTCTGTATGAACCTCATTGGACAGGTTTCTGTATGACCCTCATTGGACAGGTTTCTGTATAACCCTCATTGGACAGGTTTCTGTATGACCCTCGTTGGACAGGTTTCTGTATAACCCTCATTGGACAGGTTTCTGTATGAACCTCATTGGACAGGTTTCTGTATGACCCTCATTGGACAGGTTTCTGTATAACCCTCATTGGACAGGTTTCTGTATGACCCTCATTGGACAGGTTTCTGTATGACCCTCATTGGACAGGTTTTTGTATGACCCTCATTGGACAGGTTTCTGTATGACCCTCATTGGACAGGTTTCTGTATGACCCTCATTGGACAGGTTTCTGTATGACCCTAATTCGGCATGTTTGTGCATGAGCCTTATTTATCCGTCACAATTAAAATCACTCACTAAAACATCACACAGGTGTCCGTCAAGCTAATCGAAGATCCCGTCACAATCGACCCGGCCCAAATCGACGAATGCCTTGCCCAGTTGGAGAACTGCGACCCAACTGGCGATCCAAATCGTCCCGATCCGCCTGAACTGCCCCACCTGGAAGAGCGCTGCCGCCAGATGGCGCCTCTAATTGACGCCGAAATTGAACAATTTGATAGGAAATACCTGGAACTGCACCAGTTAAATACGCGCCTATCTGAAGCATTTCAAATGTATCACAATTTGATGAGCGCTTCGGCTCCGCCGCCTCCGCCGCCGATGCCGCAGCAGCAGCCGCAGCAGATGTACTATCCAGCTGGTTCTACAGCTCCGAATGGCTACGGAGGCTACCCTGGCCAGCTGGTGCCTCCGCCGGTGTCGTCGACGGCTTTCAGCGGGGCCAGTGCCGACCCGCAGCAGCACGCCGCCTATCTGCAGCTGCAGCAGCACATGATGCAGCAGCAGCAGCAGCAACTGCAACAACAACAGCAGCCGCAGCAGCCCCAGCAGCAGCCGCAGCAGCAACAGATGCCACCAACTCACGGAGGTTACAATCAATATAATCAGCACAATATTGATCCGCAGCAGTACCCGCCGCCGCTACAGCAGCAGCAGCAACAGCCGCTGCTTTAAATATTGAACTAACACAAAAAGATTTGCTAGTGGGAATTATACCCTATTATACCTACTATTTGCCTATTCGTGTATAATTAATTCGTGTATTTTTTTTAAATCGCCACTCGTCTCGTTGCTGCTCGAATCGAAAATTTTCGAATGTAATAATCTTATCTAATAAATTTGGTAGTGACGTGTTTTTGTGTTTTTTGATGTATCGTATATAGACACCTATTTTATTCCGCTTGCAATGATTTTTAATAGCATTGCATGTCATACTAATACTAGTTGTATTATGTTGGAATAATAACTAAGGGGAGTCACAAAACATCTTACTGTTTAAAGCTGTGTAAAAAAGGACCGTTTGTTTATGTTTTGCATCGATAATATAAACACGGATTTAATATTAGTTTCGCTACATATCGGTAGCGTCCAGTCGACAGGTTTAATAAGCTACTTTCTATCTGATAATAACTTTGTAAAAATGCTTCTTTTGGTCGCTTAAGTTGATGAATTTGTTTATTCAGATACTATAATATAATCAATAAATTTTTTTTAACTTCGCTAATGTTAATTATCCATCTTAATTATCCTAAATTAACCTAGTCACTAAACCGTATTGTTCAACTGTAGTACGTACATGTAATCTTACTGTGAATCATCTTTTTTAACTAGTTTTATACCCCGAACGATTGATTGCTAAAACTTCTATCCAGCTTATGGCTTATTGTTTTTATCGAAGCCTAACCATCTGATGAAATTTATTCAGTTGGTTTCTGTTTTAAAAGAAAAAAACAGCGACACATTTCCAGAGTAATCCCGTCGTTTATTTGCCGACTTCATCTTGTACTAATTAAAATATCACCATTGTAATATCTAATATTCATTCTTAATAGTAGTTTGACTATGCCGTCTGTGAATCGTAAGCAAACTCCCAAAGCTCCTATGGTTTAATTTTTATTTAAAAAAGCTAAGTTTTTCATTGCTGATTGCAATCGTTTAAATGAGATTGTCTTTTTGATTTAAAATTTCCATACACATTAATTCGTGTGTAATGTTTCTTGCTTCACTTGTGTGTCATTTTTGTATTAAGGGCTACTGTAAAGAGAGTTAATATTCGATAACGCTTATTCCTGAAGAATCTATATTTGATATAACTATAATTAAATTTAAAAAATTTCAGTTCATTATCAACGATTCATTGCCCGAGGCATTTTTATCTTCGTGATTTCAACTCGAATAATTGGCTAGCTTTTGAAGCATGTCTTCCTAACCCTAATTGGCTAGATTTGGTGGTTGTACGCCTTCCTAACCTAACTTGACGTTTATTGGCTAGCTTGGGTCGCCTGTCTTCTAATTCTAACCCTAAATTAACCCTAATTGGCTAGCTTTGGTTGCACGCCTTCTTACCCTAACTTGACGCTTATTGGCTAGCTGTGGTCGCCCGTCTTCTAATTCTAACCCTAAATTGACGCTAATTGGCTGGCTTTGGTGGCACGCCTTCCTACCCTAACTTGACGCTTATTGGCTAGCTTTGGTCGCCCGTCTTCTAATTCTAACCCTGAATTGACGCTAATTGGCTGGCTTTGGTTGCACGCCTTCCTACCCTAACTTGACGCTTATTGGCTAGCTGTGGTCGCCCGTCTTCTAATTCTAACCCTAAATTGACGCTAATTGGCTGGCTTTGGTGGCACGCCTTCCTGCCCTAACTTGACGCTAATTGGCTAGCTGTGGTCGCCCGTCTTCTAAACCTAAATTGACGCTAATTGGCTAGCTTTTGTGGCACATCTTCCTACCTTAATTTAGCGCTAATTGACTAGTTTTGGTGGCCACCTCTTTTTACATAAATAAATATCATTGCTAAAGTTTTGTTCTGCACATTAACTGCACATTAACTAATTACACAAAAGTAATGCGACAAATGCTAATTTTCCAGGTCACACATGCCTCTAGGATTGTTATGGCGTTGGTATTCCCGTGCCATTGTTACTAGGCCTATGCTGACTCAGTCCCTATCTGCCGGTTTCGTCATGGGACTTGGTGACGCTACTGTTCAGTGCGTGACCCTGATTCGCCTACAACCAGCAGTTGAACAGGAATCGTCCAATTCAAAGCTGTCTTTCGTTTTAGATAGACTTGATTATTCGCGAACATTTCGTTATTTTTTGCTTAATTCAGCAATAATTGGTCCTGGCTTGCGTTATTGGTTCCTATTTTTATCGCGTCGATTTGAACGGGTCGCAGCTGGATGACTAAAAATGCTAATCACTGATCAGTTGGTGATGCCTCCAATTCTGTGGCTTACCTTTCTTAGCTACACGTCGGTTGTGGTTCGTGGCGATTGCACGCCCGCTTCAGTCGGTGAGTTTGTGCTCAACAGACTGCCAGGCATGGTGGCCAATTCTTACAGAGTTTGGCCTCTAGTTCAGGCAATTAACTTTTATTTAGTGCCGTTGCATTTTCGTCTGGTATACGTTAGCTGTATTGGCTATTTCTGGAATTGTTATATTTGTTGGCATTCTAATGCGCCTAATTAGTTTGGTTGCTAAGGTTTTTTTAATTAGTGCAGTGGTGCTTTATATCCAGCGTATTCTGTGATCAAAATAGCAAATATCAGATTTTACTTCTATTTTCTAATCGCACCATGCAGTAGGCAAATTTTTAATAAACGTTGTCTTTGATTTTTTTTTTCTTGTTGCCTTGATAACGTACTTTTTAAGATAGTTATTATACAGATATTTGTTATATTAGTATCTGACCCTTTATTGATCAGGTGTCACTTTCCATTGACGTATTTTTTATGTGAACGCTGTTAATGATGACAATAAAGTTCTGCTTGATTCATTTTGATTTTTTGAGAATTATTTTTATTAGTAGCTGTCAATATATAGCTACAGTAATAAAATTAATGCGTTTCTAATTTCAATAAATCTTCAAAAAATTGATTTTCAGTTTTTTTCAAATCTGTTTTTAGATTTATACTATATTCCTGTTAGATATTTTGACTTCATATAAAGTTTAGTTTCATAAAAGTGGCACACTGTTAAAGCTATTCCGATATAAGTGAGCCGAATCTTGCAGATCGAGTCCCATAGAAGGGAGCGGACTCTCACAGATGGAGTCCCATTGAAGACTCTTATAGATGGAGTCCCATTGAAGGCTCTTGCAGATGGAGTCCCATTGAAGGCTCTTACAGATGGAGTCCCGTAGAAGAGAAGACTCTTACAGATCAAGTCCAATAGACGACTCTTACAGATGGAGTCCCATAGAAGACTCTTACAGATGGAGTCCCATAGAAGACTCTTATAGATGGAGTCCCATAGAAGACTCTTACAGATGGAGTCCCATAGAAGACTCTTATAGATGGAGTCCCATTGAAGGCTCTTACAGATGGAGTCCCATTGAAGGCTCTTACAGATGGAGTCCCGTAGAAGAGAAGACTCTTACAGATCAAGTCCAATAGACGACTCTTACAGATGGAGTCCCATAGAAGACTCTTACAGATGGAGTCCCATAGAAGAGAAGACTCTTACAGATCGAGTCCCATTGAAGGCTCTTACAGATGGAGTCCCATTGAAGGCTCTTACAGATGGAGTCCCGTAGAAGAGAAGACTCTTACAGATCAAGTCCAATAGACGACTCTTACAGATGGAGTCCTATAGAAGAGAAGACTCTTACAGATCGAGTCCCATTGAAGGCTCTTACAGATGGAGTCCCATAGAAGAGAAGACTCTTACAGATCAAGTCCAATAGACGACTCTTACAGATGGAGTCCCTATAGAAGACTCTCACTGATGGAGTCTCATAGAAGACTCTCACAGATCGAGTCCCTATAGAAGACTCTCACAGATGGAGTCCCATAGAAGACTCTTACAGATGGAGTCCCTATAGAAGACTCTCACAGATGGAGTCCGATGGAAGACTCTAAAAGTGCAGCCAATCATTAAAACAAAAATTTCAGGCAAAAATGCACCGCTGCGCCTTGCAATTCTGTCGCAGCTACAGTCGCCTACTAATTAGTCGCAGTAATCAAGCACAACAACGTCGTTGTTTGTTAAGTCTCGGCGACAGACAATGGCCGCAGTCGGAATTGACAACAGAAATGCGACTGCGTATTGAATCCGTTTGGTCTGAACGTTTATCCGCATTAGAGACTAGCAGAAGCAGCAGCGGCAGCAGAGATAGTGACAAAGAAAAATTCTACGTACTATGCATGTTCCCTTATCCCAGTGGCAGGCTGCACATGGGCCATCTGCGTGTCTACACGTTAGGCGACGTTGTCACTAGATATCAGCGTTGCTTGGCCGGACGGGAGGTTCTGCATCCCATTGGTTGGGACGCATTCGGCTTGCCAGCTGAGAATGCCGCCAGAGATCGGGGCTTGCCTGCCGAGGCGTGGACTAGGGATAATATTGATGCTATGCGTCAGCAGTTGAAAGAAATGCAACTAGCGTTCGATTGGAGTAGGGAGTTTGCCACTTGCGATCCGGAGTACTATCGGTGAGTGCTGCAGATTTTTTTAAGTTTATTAGATATGGTCTTAGCGATGTTTATTGGATTCGTGCTTTTCTGTCAAGAAAAGTGCCTTTTCTGGATCAGACCTTTAGTTCTGCTAAAATCTTTCAAAAACTTGCTCTAATTGGCTTTAAGTCTCAATCCTCTTTCAATTTACCATCAAATCGTCCCTAAATCTCACTTAGAATCGTCCCTAAACCCCCCTTAGAATCGTCCCTAAATCCCTCTTAGAATCGTCCGTAAATCCATCTTAGAATCGTCCCTAAATCCCTATTAGAATCGTCCCTAAATCCCTATTAGAATCGTACCTAAATCCCTATTAGAATCGTACCTAAATCCCTATTAGAATCGTACCTAAATCCCTATTAGAATCGTCCGTAAATCCATCTTAGAAACGTCCTAAATCCCTATTAGAATCGCCCCTAAATCCCTATTAGAATCGTCCGTAAATCCATCTTAGAAACGTCCCTAAATCCCTATTAGAATCGTCCCTAAATCTCCCTTAAAATCGTCCGTAAGTCTCCATTCGAATCTTTTCAGAATCTTCATTAGATTAATCCCTTAATCCATTTGATTAAGGGATAATTAAATCCCTTAATCCATCCCATATCCCTAAAATTCCGATTAGAATCTTCTCCTAACCCTCGCTTATCTTAAATACCTAAAACTGATTAAAACTTAATTACCTAAATTTGAATTTATCCCTAACAGTCAAAACTGTCTCTGAAAATGCCAATCGCTTCTAAAGTCTCAATTGAAGTCTGACTCAAATCTTTAATGTTGTTTCTAAGAATCAGCCTTAAGATACAAAATTTCAAATCAGTATAGGTATTGTAGATTGAAATAGATTCAATTCGTCCTTAACTCGATTTCGGTGCTACTTTCATTGCCTACAGCTGGACTCAGTGGCTATTCGTCCAACTGCACAAAGCTGGCCTATGCTATCGTCGCAAAGCATTCGTCAATTGGGATCCCGTAGATCAGACTGTACTAGCCGACGAGCAAGTCGACGCCGATGGTCGTTCTTGGCGATCCGGTGCTATTGTTGAAAAACGTCCCCTAACTCAATGGTTTGTCCGAGTGTCAGCTTTCTACGAATCATTATTGGCCGGCTTGGACACTGTGCGCTCTGATCAGTGGCGCGAAGTGGCCAGAATGCAGCGCGGCTGGCTAGGAAAACTAGACGGCACCTGGATTCAGTTTGCCCTGGTTGACCTGGATGGAAAGCGTGAGTTGGCTGTCATTGGTTCAGTTTAGGGTGTTCAATATTGCTCAATGGAATTTAAGTGTGTTGCTTCATAAGGTGTAAAGTGAGGGAAGGTGTGAAGTGTGTTGCTCAATAAGCTTTGAAGTGTGTTGCTCAATAAGGTGTTAATTTTTCTGCTTAAAGAGGTGTGAAGTGCGTTGCTCAATGAGGCGTGAATTGAGGGAAGGTGTGAAGTGCGTTGCTCAATGAGGTGTAAAGTGAGGGAAGGTGTGAAGTGCGTTGCTCAATAAGGTGTGAAGTGAGGAAAGGTGTGAAGTGTGTTGCTCAACAAGGTGCGAAGTGTGCTGCTTGATGAGGTGTGGTTTGAGATCTACCGCTTGAGGTCTTAAAACCGTTAACTTCAATCCTCAATAGCGCTCGACGAAGATCTCCAGGTGTTCACCAGTCAGCCTGCCAGCCTGCGAGCCGTCAGCCACCTGGAAGTCTCCCGCGACAGCTGTCTAATGCATCGATTTCCCAACTTGATGTCGCCGCCAGCTTCTTCCGAGTGCGACGTTTTACTCCCAGTTCGGGCTATTAATCCGGTTACTAGGGAAACGATAAGCGTTGTTTATCGACCTTCTTTGACCTTTCCGCTCGAGGAAGCGGCCGATTGTCGAGCTGTTGCGCCGGAATTTGAGCCGGTCGACTCTCTGGACAACCTTGTCGATAGGCTTGGCATTCACAAGCCGACGCCAATTCTCACCAAGGAATCGACTTCCGACGATTCTGTTTGTCGATTCCGGCACGACATCGGCGGCGGTCTGGCCGGCCTTCCAGCCAATTCTCCCGAAGCTTTCGAAGCCGCTTTAGTTGAATTGCGCAGTCTGGGCGTTGGCGGGTATCGTTGCAGCTCGCTCCGACGCGATTGGCTCGTGTCCAGGCAGCGGCGTTGGGGGACGCCGATTCCTGTGCTGCACTGCGATCAGTGCGGCCCAGTTCCGGTAAGTGACCTTCCTTGTCACTTTCATAAGCATCTACAATACGTATGAGTTCTAAAAATATTCTTGTAAATAAAAGGCTTTTAAAAACGAATAAGTTTTATTCAATCAATCTTAGGTACCGGAATCGGATCTTCCAGTTCGATTAGACGCGCAACCAACCGCTCCGTGTCCCAAATGCGGCCAATTAGCCGAAAGAGATCGGGAAACATTGGACACGTTTGTCGATTCTTCTTGGTATTATTTGAGATTTTTAGATCCGACAAATCAGAAAGAATTGTGCGATAAAGACGAAGCGAAAAGAATGATGCCCGTTGATTTGTATATCGGCGGTATGGAGCACGCGGTGCTTCATTTGTACTATGCTAGGTGAGTTTGAATGGGTGGAGTAAGCGTAGCACTTGTTTCTAAAAATAGAAACGCCTGTATCTTTTACGCGAGTATTCCCTGATAAATTAGATTCTTGGTTCTAAAAATAGAAACCCGCAAGCATTCTCCGTAATCTATTGTGCGAGGATTCCCTCATAAACTCAAGGCTTGTTTCTAAAAATAGAAACCCACAAGCATTCTCTGGAATCTATTGTGCGAGGATCCCCTTATAAACTCGACGCTTGTTTCTAAAAATAGAAACCCGCAAGCATTCTTCGCAATCTATTGTGCGAGGATTCCCTCATAAAATCAACGCTTGTTTCTAAAAATAGAAACCCACAAGCATTCTCTGGAATCTATTGTGCGAGGATCCCCTTATAAACTCGACGCTTGTTTCTAAAAATAGAAACCCGCAAGCATTCTCTGGAATCTATTGTGCGAGGATCACCTTATAAACTCGACGCTTGTTTCTAAAAATAGAAACCCGCAAGCATTCTTCGGAATCTATTGTGTGGGGATTCCCTTATAAACTCAACGCTTGTTTCTAAAAATAGAAACCCACAAGCATTCTCTGGAATCTATTGTGCGAGGATCACCTTATAAACTCGACGCTTGTTTCTAAAAATAGAAACCCGCAAGCATTCTTCAGAATCTATTGTGTGAGGATTCCCTTATAAACTCAACGCTTGTTTCTAAAAATAGAAACCCGCAAGCATTGTTCGAGGAATCTCCGGTAACCTCACCAATTTTTTCTAAAAATAGAAACTAGGAAGCCTGCGAGAAATCTGAGGCAAAATTATTTCTAAAAATAGCAAGCCCAGAAATCCAAGATGACTTGCTTCTAAAAATAGAAACCGATTTATTTCAACCTTTATCGAAACGTTTCTAAAAATAGCTTCTCTGGATCGCCGTTAAAGTTATCTGTCGTTTTTAGAGCAGCTAGCATTCTGTATTATAATAATGCAATATATAGCTTATCATAAAAATAGATACAAATTTTAAATTCTTTCAGATTCGTCAGCCACTTTCTTCATCGAATTGGCGTCACTTCCGTACCGGAACCATTTGATCAGTTCCTTCCGGTTGGTCTGGTGCTTGGCCAGACCTGTCAACTACCCAACGGTCGATACGTTCCGCCCGACGAAGTTGACTTTGACAAGGGCGTCCATTTGCCCACTGGTCAGTCTGTCACAATCACGCAGGAAAAGATGAGCAAATCTAAGCTGAACGGCGTCGAGCCTGGGGATGTTCTCAGACGGCTCAGCATCGACACCACCCGGCTGTGCCTGCTGTCAAGCACGGCGCCGCAGAGCGATCGAGTCTGGGACGAATCCGGCATTTTGACCGGCGTTATTAACTGGCAGAGACGGCTGTGGCGTCTCGTGTCGGAATTGCACGCTGTCGGAGCGGAGGTAGGTTAACCGGTAATTTTGCATGTACTATTGAATTGTGCGTTCTACTGACCCGTTTGAGTTTATTTTTGTCCGCCTCTGCTGTTTGTCTATTTAGATGGATTTTTCTAAATGGGTTTCTCGTTTCTGTCCGTCTTTCAGTTTGTCTGTTAGTTTGACTGCCTGCCTCTCTGCTTTTATGTTTGTATGTATGTCTGTCTGTCTGCATGTATGTCTGTTTTTCCGTCTGTCTGTCTGTTTTTCCATCTGTCTGTGTGTCCGTCTGTCTGCCTTTCTCTGTCTGTTTTTCTACCTGTCTATTTTTCTGTCTATCTGTATGCGTCTTCATGTCTATCCTATTTGTGTCTATATGTCCTCTACAATTTTGTTTCTGGGCTTCTGTTTCTAAGTACGTATAATTATCATTGTTTACAATACGTTTATTACACTCTGGATTTCCCTGTCATTTCATTTTACATATCCAGCCCATCGATCCAACAATTGACAATGTGAACAATGCGGACAATGCCAGACTAATCAAAGAGCGTCGAAGAGCTGTGTCGGCTGCGCTGCTCGCGTACGAGTCGACGTACGCTTTCAGCATCGCCATCGCCCGCCTACAGTCGCTAACCAGTTTGTTACTGAAAGCAACGCCTCAGCAACGGCGTGCCAGCCCGTTGCGTTTAGAATCATTGTGCCTATTGATTTATCTGCTGTCTCCTATGGCGCCAATGTTTACTAGCGAGCTCTGGCTCGGCCTAGCCTCGTGTCTTGGTGCCAGCAGCGACGTTGTAAAATTATTCGACAGAAAATTTCGCTTCGATAGAGGCGTTGTTGAACAGTTGCCAAGTGAAGCGCTGGCCTTTGCCAGATTGGTTGCCGGGGCTAGTAGCAATAACATTGCTGCTGGAAATCGAAACGATAGGAGAGCTGAGCAGTGATTTTTTTTACTGTTTTCGTTGCTTTATTGCGTACTTGGTTTTTTAATTAGGCGTTGCGTATGTGAGTTTGAGTTTATTTGTGTAGGCAAAAACTAGTTAAGTAAGAGAAGTCTTAGCGGAAAATTATCAAATTTGCGAGGAACAACAGCTTTCAAAGGCTGCCACGTGCATAACAAACTTAAGTATGTGCCAGACAGAATGGTGTGAAAATAGTACCGTAAAAAATGAACTGACAGCGCTGAATAACAACTAGCACATCCCCGCTCATGAAGGGCCCACACAGATATGATCTTTCATATGTTACTTTTTTAAGAATCCTAAATAATTAACATTTGATTTGTGTTTATTCATTGGCGGAGTGAGGTGGGTGCAGGGCGGAGTGAGGTGGGGGTTGAATGAGTAATGTGGGGGGTTTTGTTGGAGTTTTAATCTTAGTTAATGTGTTGCAAACCTTGAATTCAAATATGGGGCGACAGTTTTATTTTGTCCTATCGATGCTGTTTAGAAATTAATTTTCAAACTTATATAACAGATTTTTTATAATCAAAATAAAAAGCTGCATTTTAGTACTTCTTTGTGAAAGTGTTTTCCAACTGACTGCGACTTTTATCGTTTTTTTGTATAAAATTTATGTTTTTTCATTTTTTATATTACGTATCAAAATTTAAAATAACTTGCTTTCGTCATTCCAGCCTAAAATCACTGCTTCAAGGATAAAATTCCCGCGAACTACGAAGAGGAGAGTGAAGTGACTGACATGTTTGGCAGGCAGCAGCAATCGCCTAGAAACATTTTATTTGGCGCCTCTGGACCGAGTCAGCTATGGAAATCAAAGAATCCTCATTCGTTGGAGTATCTGAAATACCTGTACGGCGTGTTGTGCAAAAATCAGACAGTAACTGAGCACAATTCCAGCCTGTTAGTTGAAGCGCTTCGCTCCATGTCCGAGATATTGATCTGGGGCGATCAGAATGACGACACTGTGTTCGACTTTTTCTTAGAAAAAAGCTTGCTTTCCTTCTTTCTTGGCTACATGAAGCAGAAATCTGGCGGCTACATATGCGTACAACTGCTACAAACTTTAAACATATTGTTCGAGAATATCAGCAAGGAGGCTTCAATCTATTATTTATTGTCGAATAATCACGTTAATTCAATCATATCGCATCGGTTTGATTTTTCGGATGAAGAGGTTTGTTTTGACTGACAATTATTGCGAATGAAAGAATTTATTAGAAAAAAGGCAACTGACACATTAAGCATCACAAAAGTATAAAAAACATTGCGCTAAAGATCAGATGTACTAAAGCAATTATCGGCACATCAGTATCAAATAAACTGCCAATTTTGGCGTTGAGTAAGTGTCAGATTTGCTAAAATATTAAGCGTCATGAAGGCATCAAATTAAATAACACATTTAGGCTGATTTAGCGTTACTTAACTGTCAAATTAATCGACATATTTAGCCATAAAATTATTAAATCAACTAGCACATTTAGAGTCAATTAAGTTTCAGATTAACTGACAAATTTAGCGTCATAAAAGGATCAAGTCAACTGACAATTTTAGGGTTAACAGACATATCTAGCATCAGGAAAGGTCAAATCAACTGACACTTTTAGGGTCACATAAATGTCAGGTTAACAGACATCTAGCATCAGGAAAGGTCAAATCAACTGACAGTTTTAGGGTCACATAAATGTCAGGTTAACTGACATATCTAGCATCAGGAAAGGTCAAATCAACTGACACTTTTAGGGTCACATAAATGTCAAATTAACAGACATATCTAGCATCAGGAAAGGTCAAATCAACTGCCAATTTTAGGGTCACATAAATGTCAAATTAACTGACATATCTAGCGTCACGAAAGGTCAAATCAACTTACAATTAGCTTCACGTTTGTCTCAGATTAGCTGACACATTTATCGTCATTTAAGTGATGAATGAATAAATTTAGTGTCACAAGAGGGTCATTTTAACGGGCCTATTTATTTATTTTTATTTTACTATGTAAGCGTTAACTGAACTAACACTAGTAAGTGGTAAAAAAATAAGGCAATATAGCGTCACGTGAAGTAATGTACCTGTGTGTTCTCTTTGTCGCAGGTGATGGCCTACTACATATCATTTTTGAAGACGCTGTCACTCAAACTCAACCGGCACACTATTCACTTCTTTTATAACGAGCACGCCCGAGAGTTTCCACTCTACACGGAAGCCGTCAACTTTTTTAATCACTCGGAGAGCATGGTTAGAATAGCGGTTCGAACCATCACACTAAATGTATTCCGTGTTGAAGACAAAGCACTAATTAGATTTGTATGCGATACAACAGCTGTTGGATATTTCCCTGAGCTGGCCGCTTGCATTGGCAAACGAAGCTTTGAATTGGACTCGTGCGTTAGAAACGATGCTGAGCACAGTAGTCGGGGTAGGCTGTCCGACTTGCTGTGCGAACATGTCGATCATTTGCACTATATTAGCGACATATTCAGACTGGGAGTTGAACCGCTGTCTGATCTGCTAACAGATTTGCTACTTCAATCGCTGTTTATTCCTATTCACGTTCGATCCTTGCTAGCTAGCTGTCAGGCTAAGTCCCAGTATCAGCAACTTCGGCCTCATCATTTGAGTCAAATACAGCAACAGCAGTGTGGAGAATTTTCATTGCCTGGTAAACGACTATTGCCAAAATCTTTTAGTTTTAAACTTACTAGCCACTAGTGTTTAAAAGTAAAAGTTTTTAAGCTTGCATTCTTGGATGAGTTCTTGGCTCATTATGTTAATTAGAAATCGGTCCTAAACTTATGTACGAGCTAATAATGCTTGGCTGATAGCTACTGAGTTTTCCTTTCGTATTGTAGTATAAAGTCCTAAAGTATAATAGAAAGAGAAAGGAATAGAAATGAGTCCGACACTTAGCTGAACAGTGTTTTAAAATAAAAATCCATTAAGTAGATAGCTAGGTAAGAGAAAAATAGTTAAGCTAGACCTACAGTCTGGTAAATAAGCTGTAATAAGTTGATTGTGTGATCTTATCGAAGTTCCGCGCTACAATTTTTAGTGCCGAATCATCCATCATCAGCCACAGCAGCCGCAGTTGCGTCGCCTCCAATCAGTCCCAATCTTGCTCTGTACTTACTTGTCCACGTGTTTCTTGCTGTACAGCATCCGCCGTTGGTGCGTCAGCTACTAGCTGCCGTCCTGCCGGAATACCAGCCAGATCAGTTGGAGATGCTGGTTGATAATGCCGGAGATAAGATAGTTAATAATGGCGATGATAGTAGCGATGAATTCAACACTGGCGATGCCAATGCGTCAGACGAAGACAAACTTCATCGACGCAAGCTTCGTTATTGTCAGCGTCGTCAGCTTGGGGTCCTGCTAGATTTATTGAAACCGCCGCCGCCATCGGTGGCTACTAACGATTCGGCTGCACTGTTTAGCTTGTCTTTTATCATTGCCGTTCGTCGAAATTCCGGTCTACCAAGTCAGTCAATTTTACAATTGCCTTATTCGGCTCATTTAATATCGAGTCGATTGTTGCGTCTGTTGGCTTACGCCTGCTGCGAGCCCAGAACCGCGCCGAGAATTCGTCCGGTTACCGCCGAATTAGCAGCTCAACTGCTCACTGATTTCGTCCTTAACGACGCGAGAACATTGAGCGACGGTCAGTGGGCCATTCTCGAAGGTGCTCGAGAAGACAGCGCCCTGTCGTTGCGCGAATGCTTTCGCAATGAAGATCTATTTTTAGATCAATTTGAAGACGAATGGCGCTATTTAGAATCTGGTCCGGTTAATATTGAACAATTGATGATGGATTCTAGTTTGCTATTGGCGCCAGCTGGTACACCGCTGACTGGTATTGAGTTTGGGCGTCGATTGCCCTGCGGAGAGGTACGGTCGTGTGTCGGTTCCAACTATTGGAAAGGGGGCATGAACAAGGCGGAGAGATTTGGGTGAAGGTATAGCTGTTTTAATGTAAGGAAACGGGTTTAGAAATAAAAAAGACGGGTAAGGTTTTCAGGCCAAGGAAAAAAGAGGGATAGAGAGTCAAGGCAGAAGGATAGAGAGTCGATGCAGAGGAACAGAGAATCAAGGCAGAAGAAGAGAGTCAAGGCAGAGGGATAGAGAGTCAAGGCATAGGGATAGAGAGTCAAGGCAGAGGGATAGAGAGTCAAGACATAGGGATAGAGAGTCAAGGCAGAGGGATACAGAGTCAAGACAGAGGGATAGAGAGTCAAGGCATAGGGATAGAGAGTCAAGGCATAGGGATAGAGAGTCAAGGCATAGGGATAGAGAGTCAAGGCAGAGGGATACAGAGTCAAGACAGAGGGATAGAGAGTCAAGGCATAGGGATAGAGAGTCAAGGCATAGGGATAGAGAGTCAAGGCATAGGGATAGAGAGTCAAGGCAGAGGGATAGAGAGTCAAGGCATAGGGATAGAGAGTCAAGGCATAGGGATAGAGAGTCAAGGCAGAGGGATAGAGAGTCAAGGCATAGGGATAGAGAGTCAAGACATAGGGATAGAGAGTCAAGGCAGAGGGATACAGAGTCAAGACAGAGGGATAGAGAGTCAAGGCATAGGGATAGAGAGTCAAGACAGAGGGATAGAGAGTCAAGGCATAGGGATAGAGAGTCAAGGCAGAGGGATAGAGAGTCAAGGCAGAGGGATAGTGAGTCAAGGCAGAGGGATAGAGTCGAGTCAGAAGGGGCTGTCTAATCTAGGTGGAATAAAATGGATTAAAATAAGACTTAGGGATATACATTAGCCTGATGTTTAACGACTCAACCTTATAGAACGCGCAAGCTATAAATAACTGAAACGCATCATGCAATCATCACTACACAGACAGAACGAGTACGTCGTTCAATCCGCATGTTCCTACTATTGCGCCGCCTGTGCTACAGTCTTCGACGCGAGCAGGATCCCGAACTGCCGCTATTGTCTTCTCCATCTAGCTGCAGAGCCGGCGAAGCTTCAATTAGTTTAGGCGACTCTTTAGATCTGAATAATAGCGATCTGATTGGTTGTCGAGTTGAACGAACAGTTGTATCAGGGGTTAAACCGCCAGCCGAGAGACGATTTCTAGCCGTGGACACTAGCCGGCATCAGGCTGTGCTAGTTGAACCGGATTCTAAACGCCTTGGCTGGGGTCTGGCTAGATTTGTTGGCGAACTGCAATACGCCGAGGCTACGCCCGATAGGGAGGACTCGCGCTCTTTGCACGTTGTTTTTCACAATCCCGGGGGCCCACCGGCTCCTAGGAGTGTGACACGGCCGCCCCTGCTGACGGCTAAGTGAGTTCAGTGATATGAGGATGCGATTAGCTGAAGAACTAACTCCGAAATCCCATTCTAAGGAGCTAAAAAATCATTTCGAAATCCCCTTCTAAGGAGCTAACTAATTACTCGGAAATCCTCTTGTAAGGAGCTGAGAATCAGTTGGAAATCCCATTCTAAGACGCTAAGAATAACTCGGAAATCCCATTCTAAGGAGCTCAAGAATCACTCCGAAATCCCCTTCTAAGGAGCTCAAGAATCACTCCGAAATCCCCTTTTAAGGAGCTGAAGAATCACTCCGAAATCCCCTTCTAAGGAGCTGAAGAATCACTCCGAAATCCCCTTCTCAGGAGCTGAAGAATCACTCGGAAATCCTCTTCTAATGAGCTGAAGAATCACTCGGGAATCCCCTTCTAAGGATCTGAAGAATCACTCGGAAATCCCCTTCTAAGGAGTTAAAGAATCACTTGGAAATCCCCTTCTAAGTAGCTGAAGAATCACTCGGAAATCCCCTTCTAAGGAGCTAAGAATCACTGGGAAATCCCCTTCTAAGGAGCTAAGAATCACTCGGAAATCCCATTCTAAGGAGCTCAAGAATCACTCGGAAATCCCATTCTAAGGAGCTACGAATCACTCGGAAATCCCCTTCCAATGAGCTAAGAATCACTCGGAAATCCCCTTCCAGTGAGCTAAGAATCACTCGGAAATCCCCTTCCAATGAGCTAAGAATCACTCGGAAATCCCCTTCTAAGGAGCTAAGAGCCAGTCCTCAACCGCTCGTCCCTCCAGATTCGTATTCGACGATCACATTCGTTGCATGGCAGCCAAACAACGCCTAGCAAAGGGTCGCCAACTGGTTCGAACAGAAAAAATGGCCGCCATAGGTCAGATGTTGGAATTTCCCGACTCGGTGATTGACACCATTTCGCCGGGTCATTCAGCTAAAAAAATGGCGGCAGCGGCGGCAGCTGCAAAGGCTCGATCTGTCAGCGCTGCATCCTCTAGTTCGTCAAATCTGCAGTTCGATTCGTTGCCAAGGCTACCAACAGAAGAGTCCACTCTGTCAACAGATGATGTTTCTGGACTAGAAGAACAGGTGGTCACTGTTGACAGCAGCTCGAAAACTGTGGTAGTTCAGCAGCCAATGATTTCTAATCAATTGTCATCGAGCAGTCAAGGCGGCTTGGATCATGAAGATCGCGAATCTGGCGATTCTTGATTATCCTTAATTTATTTTAATGTTTGTCAAAGAAATTCTTTCTGTGCCACGAACAACTTAAACAGTCTTCACTGGGTTTAAAGCTGTGATTGTTATTCTCCAATCAATCGTTTTTCCCCTTAACTTGCTTTAAGGCATAATACGAGCTAATCTTCCAATATATTAAGGCTTTAGATTCAAGAAGATCACCAGTAATTCCATTGATAATTCACCCGGATCTATTTTTTGCTATTCATCTCTAGTCACAATCATAAAAATCGCATGTGTAAAAAATACTCTCGGATTGAGGCTCTTAGACTTGTACAAAGCTTAACATTGTCAGTTTCATTATTTTTCAATGAACAATCTCGTTATTAATTTGCAGATATTTGTATTTTTGATTCTTACAAAATTCTTTTTCTACTAGCTGAGAAAGGATATAGAAAATCAAGTGTACGTCAAGTGTAAAATTCCACCAAATATTGCTTATTGATTTGATACCAAAAAGTACTTGCCTTGTAAACCTGGCATTAGGTTTAATAATTGTTTAATTATGATTTTGTATCATTTTTTCATTCAAAGCTTTCAATTTTTAAAATAATTTTCTGCCAAGTTGCATTGATTTGCCCAAGTACACTGTTGCACAGTAAGACATACTCCATTTTGTTTATATCTTAGTTCCCAGTTCTTTAGATTAAGCTGTACGGTTAGATAATCTTAGAATGATTAGTCAATACGAATAGTAACCAAGTAAAAATCACCCCACCTTTCCTGACTTATTTCTGCGAACTTATCTGCAGTGTACGTTCACCCGGACAGCTTCCACAATATATTTCTACCTCTAAAATGTACATACACTCGCACTAAACGTGGTAGTCAATACATCTCTACCCTAGGGTGTACACTTCTCCTACTTAAATTTCTAACCCAAATGTACATTAGTCCCAACCGGAACGTATTTTCCTTAGTTTATTTTTAGCACGAAATGTACACCCCTTATTTCTAGCTTGTTTTCTCTCCTCTAATGTACACTAAAAAATTGAGCTTAGCCTATACAGTTTACATTTTAACGAAACACTGCACAATTAATTCTCTTACAGAGCCTGCAATAATATTCTACTTAGGCTACGTCCCGACTACACAAGTCGAAGTTTGCATGGCGTACGATCTAGGCTCAGGCTACGAAGACGGTAGATTTGGCTACGCACACGACGAGCCCGAAGACGCACTAATGCTTGACGATGCCAACTTGCAGTCGCCTAATTCTAGTAATCAGCGTCAAGTAGCTGCTGGGGCAGGCGAAGTAGACACTGTTGCTGACGAAGAGGATGACAATGATGATGATGACGAAGAGTATAGCTGCTGTAAAAGCCGATGTCGATCGTCCTGTCAGAAGTATCAGCGTTGTTGCCGTCCCAGCGGCAACAGCCTATTAGCTATAACTGGACTATCTGCGCTGTTAGGGGGTCTAACATTCGGCTACGATCTCGGCGTTATTGGCGACGCTTTATTGGCGTTAAGGCCGGAATTCTCACTCACCTGTCCGCAGCAGGAGCTGATTGTGTCGGCCCTGCCCTTAGGCGCATTCGCCGGCTCCATATTAGTTAGTCCGCTGATGGATCGTTGGGGTAGGCGACGGATTTTGCAAATCAATTGCGCTCTGTTGATTGGCGCCAGCGCCGCTTTGACTATGGCGCCGGGTCTGTGGCTACTGCTGGCTGGCAGGCTGCTGCTTGGCGTGGGAGTTGCCGTCTGCGCCACTGGCGAGTGTCTGTACGCGTCTGAGGTGGCTGCGCCGAAACGTAGGGGAGCTCTTGTGTCGGCTAATGAGTTGGGTATTACGTTGGGTGAGTCAGTGTGACTACTGTTAGTAAGGTTTTTTAAGTAGTGATTGTAGCTCGTGTGATCGTCTCAAGTCAGTGAGGAAGGCGATTCTCAAGTCTAATAGGGAGGCGATTCTCAAGTCAGTGAGGGAGGCGATTCTCAAGGGAGTGAGGGAGGCGATTCTCAATGGAGTGAGGGAGGCGATTCTCAAATCAGTGAGGGAGGCGATTCTCAAATCAGTGAGGGAGGCGATTCTCAAATCAGTGAGGGAGGCGATTCTCAAATCAGTGAGGGAGGCGATTCTCAAGTGAGTGAGGGAGGCGATTCTCAAGTGAGTGACGGAGGCGATTCTCAATGGAGTGAGGGAGGCGATTCTCAAGTCTGTGAGGAAAGCGATTCTCAAGTGAGTGAGGTAGGCGATTCTCAATGGAGTGAGGAAGGCGATTCTCAAATCAGTGAGGGAGGCGATTCTCAATGGAGTGAGGGAGGCGATTCTCAAATCAGTGAGGGAGGCGATTCTCAAATCAGTGAGGGAGGCGATTCTTAAGTGAGTGAGGGAGGCGATTCTCAAGTGAGTGAGGGAGGCGATTCTCAAGTGAGTGAGGGAGGCGATTCTCAAATCAGTGAGGGAGGCGATTCTCAAATCAGTGAGGAAGGCGATTCTCAAGTGAGTGACGGAGGCGATTCTCAATGGAGTGAGGGAGGCGATTCTCAATGGAGTGAGGGAGGCGATTCTCAAGTGAGTGAGGGAGGCGATTCTCAAATCAGTGAGGGAGGCGATTCTCAAATCAGTGAGGGAGGCGATTCTCAAGTCTGTGAGAAAAGCGATTCTCAAGTGAGTGAGGGAGGCGATTCTCAAATCAGTGAGGGAGGCGATTCTCAAATCAGTGAGGGAGGCGATTCTCAATGGAGTGAGGGAGGCGATTCTCAAGTGAGTGAGGGAGGCGATTCTCAAGGGAGTGAGGAAGGCGATTCTCAAGGGAGTGAGGAAGGCGATTCTCAAGTGAGTGAGGAAGGCGATTCTCAAGTGAGTGAGGGAGGCGATTCTCAAGTGAGTGACGGAGGCGATTCTCAAGTGAGTGAGGGAGGCGATTCTCAAGTGAGTGAGGGAGGCGATTCTCAAGTGAGTGAGGGAGGCGATTCTCAAATCAGTGAGGGAGGCGATTCTCAAGTGAGTGAGGGAGGCGATTCTCAAGTGAGTGAGGGAGGCGATTCTCAAATCAGTGAGGGAGGCGATTCTCAAATCAGTGAGGGAGGCGATTCTCAAATCAGTGAGGGAGGCGATTCTCAAATCAGTGAGGGAGGCGATTCTCAAGTCTGTGAGGAAAGCGATTCTCAAGTCAGTGAGGGAGGTGATTCTTTAAGGCAAATTTTTTATTTTAAAATTTTGGATAAAAATCAATTTGAATAAAAAATGCGATACATATCGGTAGATAGCTAATTCTAGCGTAATTTTTCATAAAAACCCAGGCCTTCTCCTAGCCTACGCCTGCGGCTATCTGCTCCTGCCTAACTGGCGTCTTTTATTCGGCCTACCGGGCCTCCTGGCCCTGCTCCAGCTGGCCTGCCTGCAGCCGCTGCCCCCCAGTCCCCGCTACCTTCTAGCCAGCGGTCATCGGTCCCAAGCCGAGTCGGTGCTTCGTCGGCTTCGTCGCGGTCAGCTTGCCGAGACGGACATCGCCAGCGAGTTGTTGGGAATTGAACGGGCGGTCAGGCTGGAAACCGGTCGGACTGTGTTCGATCTGATTCGCTCCGATGCTTACGGCGGCTATCGGCGCCGATTTCTGATTGGCTGCTGTCTGGTGCTGCTGCAACAGCTCAGCGGCCAATCATGTTTGTTGTATTACGCGCCTACGGTGCTTATGGCTGTGGGATTTCGCACCGCCAAGGATCAGACACTGGCTGCAATGGGTGTCGGTGCAGTTAAGGTTAGATTTTTAATCAGTGATTTTTGTACGCACATCAATTCATGTAGTGTGCGCCCATATGCTGTGCATTTTTGTGGATTCTCCAGTAATTATGAAGAACAATGGGCAGATAGAAAGACAGACTGACTGACGGAAACAGACAGACAGACAGACAGACCGAGAGACAGACAGACACACGGACAGACAGACAGACAGACAGACAGACAGACAGACAGACAGACAGACAGACTGACACACAGACAGACAGACAGACAGACAGACAGACAGACAGACAGACAGACAGACAGACAGACAGACTGACACACAGACAGACAGACAGACAGACAGACAGACAGACAGACAGACAGACTGACACACAGACAGACAGACAGACAGACAGACAGACAGACAGATAGACACACAGACAGACAGAAAGACAGACAGACAGACAGACGGACACACAGACAGACAGACAGACAGAAACGAAAGCCCCAAATCTCACCCCGGGCCGCAGGTGCTCAGCTGCGTATTCGCTCTGGCCTTCGTCGATCGCATCGGCCGGCGCCGCATTTTAATCGCCGGCAGCGGCCTAATGGCCCTCGCCCTGGCCGCATTCTCAATCGTGTCCACCCTGTCCAAAGATTTCAATAGCGACAGCAATTCCACAGTTGGAATATGTTTAGAAACGATAAGCAGTCGTTACCACAGCAACAGTAGCGTCAACAGCGACAATTCGACGTCGATATTGTTGAGCAATTTGGCATCAACGTCGCCCGACGGATTCGTCGCTTTAGCAGCTCTGCTAGTCTTTGTTGCCGCCTACAGCGCCAGCTTCGGCCCAGTAGCCTGGCTGGTGCTGTCCGAGATTTTCCCGGCCAGCTTGCGGGCCCGCGCTGTGGGCGCCTGTTCCAGTTTAAACTGGCTAGCGGGCCTGGCCACATCCGTGTCCTTCCTTAGCCTGCTGCAAGGCCTCGGCGCTGCCGGCACTTTCGGCTTGTACTGCGGCGTCTGCTGCCTCGCTGTGGCCTTCTCGGCTGTCTTGGTGCCGGAGACGAGCGGCAAATCGTTGGAACGAATCGGTCGAGAGTTTGAACGGTCGCGACGCGGCGGCGGCGGCGGCGGTTTTGGTCGGTTGCGCGGTTGGCTAGCTTCGGCTACTGCGGCAGCGAGGGGAAGTCGGACTGGTTCGAGTGCTGATGGGCGGCAGCAGCTGCTGCTGGTGCCCATTGTTGAGGATTAGGATTTTTTGGAATGTCACAGATACGCATAAAAAATCAGCACCTCAAATCTCAAAATTTTACAATGGCTTTTCACAGACACCCATCTCAGATGTGACACACAATTTCACTGACACCCATCTCAGATGTGACACACAATTTCACTGACACCCATCTCTGATGAGACACCCCATTTCACAGACACCCATCTCAGATGTGACACACAATTTCACTGACACCCATCTCTGATGAGACACCCCATTTCACAGACACCCATCTCAGATGTGACACACAATTTCACTGACACCCATCTCTGATGAGACACCCCATTTCATAGACACCCATCTCAGATGAGACACCCATTTCACAGACGCCCATCTCAGATGAGACACCCATTTCACAGACACCCATCTCAGATGAGACACCCATTTCACAGACGCCCATCTCAGATGAGACACCCATTTCACAGACACCCATCTCAGATGAGACACCCCATTTCACAGACACCCATCTCAGATGAGACACCCATTTCACAGAGACCCATCTCAGATGAGACACCCATTTCATAGACACCCATCTCAGATGAGACACCCATTTCACAGACGCCCATCTCAGATGAGACACCCATTTCACAGACACCCATCTCAGATGAGACACCCATTTCACAGACACCCATCTCAGATGAGACACCCATTTCATTCAATTGACTGTGATATTATACTATATTTGGTGTATGGTAAATGTGTTTACTTTTATATATTTAAACACAATAAGAGTGTCACACTTTACTAATGCATTACTAAACAGCTGCGGTGTAGGTAAAAATTAATTTAAACTTCGAAATCTCTTATTTAAATCCTCGCATTCAAAATTGTTTATAAATGATTTTTTATACTATTTGTGTTGAATTAGATTTTTTTGTTCCTTACGGACTTGCAACCATCGACCTACTCGTAATTATACTCGTATAAAGTTGAATTAAGTACTTTTTTTAAAAAGTATAAATTTTAAGCCCTCGTTCGATTGTAGCACAAT
Organism: Macrostomum cliftonense; assembly: GCA_950096795.1. NCBI lineage: Eukaryota > Metazoa > Platyhelminthes > Macrostomidae > Macrostomum > Macrostomum cliftonense. Next base: position 891,825 of record CATNEM010000171.1, read on the forward strand.
TGTTATTTTTCTTTATCTTAAAAGCCATTTCTTAGGTGAGATTTTTCAGGCACGTTGTATCCCTATGACTTGCTTCAGATCCCCTTCAATCTACTTTAAATCCCTTTGAATTGCTTTAGAGCCCATTTAACCTACGTGAAATCCCTATGAATTGTTTCAGATGCCCTTTAACCTACTCTAAATCCCATTGACTCGCTTCAGATCCCCTTCAACCTACTCTAAATCCCATTGACTCGCTTCAGATCCCCTTCAACCTACTCTAAATCCCATTGACTCGCTTCAGATCCCCTTTAACCTACTCTAAATCCCTTTGACTTTGTTCAGGTCCCCTTCAACCTACTCTAAATCCCTTTGACTTGGTTCAGATCCCCTTTAACCTACTCTAAATCCCATTGGCTCGCTTCAGATCCCCTTCAACCTACTCTAAATCCCATTGACTCGCTTCAGATCCCCTTCAACCTACTCTAAATCCCATTGACTCGCTTCAGATCCCCTTTAACCTACTCTAAATCCCTTTGACTTTGTTCAGATCCCCTTCAACCTACTCTATATCCCTTTGACTTTGTTCAGATCCCCTTTAACCTACTCTAAATCCCTTTGACTTTGTTCAGATCCCCTTCAACCTACTATATATCCCTTTGACTTTGTTCAGATCCCCTTTAACCTACTCTAAATCCCTTTGACTTTGTTCAGATCCCCTTCAACCTACTTTAAATCCCTTTGACTCGCTTTCGATCCCCTTTTACCTATCTAACATTCATTTGACATACATTCAGTTTTTTTGAACCTACGTGTTGTCAGCTAAGTTGAATCGTTAAAAACTGGCTTAAAAATTTTCCCACAGAATCATTTTTCGTATTTGGGTACTAAATTAAAACCATAAAATAGATAAAAAGAAGAATACAGGTGCCAATGAGTCATTGAGCAGTCGTGCCACCCAATGAGTTCAACCAGCGACGCCCAATCGTCCAAGTCAACGACGACGACAATTGCTCGGCAGCGCTGGCGCCTGCTGTCCCGGGCTGTAGCCAACTATGGCCAGGGAAAATCTGTCAGCCTTGCGGAGCTGAACTCGCTGACCACTGTGCGCCAATTCTGCCAATTTGGACTGTTTAACATCACCCAGCCGCTTGGCGATCAGAGTGATCGGGATGAATTTGTTGAACAGGTGGGGAAACGCAGTCTGGCTGTACTTTTGTGATCAGATCACGCACAGCCCCATCTGATATCCCCAGATTGATCAGATCACACACAGCCCCATCTGATATCCCCAGATTTTGGAACAATATTATCTAATCCCTAGATACTCAATATCATTTATTTAACCTCCATAAATACTTGCTGAACCGCAGGTCTGGCAGCACGTGGACCACTCAAATATTCGACTTCGCCTGTATTTACGCCAGCGCTTGCCGACTAGCGCTTGCCTGTCGCCCCTGTTTACTGCAAAAAGTACTGCAGGCGACGGCAATAACAACAGTAAGAATGAAAGCAGCGGCAACAATAACAACACGGGTAACATATGCGTCTGGCCTAGCGAAGAAGTACTAGCTCATTACGTCATAGTTCAGTCGCGCTTAGGCAAACTATTGCCCAGTGAATTTAGCAACGTATCGAATATTAGAGTCTGCGAGCTGGGCGGCGGGCTCACCTGTTTGGCTGGTCTGGCGGCCGGAGTCGTGCTGGGCGATCGGCTGAGTCATCTTTTATTAACTGACGGAGATCAACTGGCTCGTGAAAATGCCGCCAGGTGTCTAACAGCCAATAGAAACCTTCTAGCCAGCGGCTGCGACGCTAAAGTGGCTCAGCTAGCTTGGGAGGACGCCGATTTTGAACGGACAATCACTGATAAGAGCGATCGTTATCACCTCGTGCTGTGCGCCGATTGTTTGTTCTTTCGCGAGTCGCATCAATCGCTATTAAACACGTTGGATAAGCTTTTGATCTTGCCGACAATAGATGGTAAAAGCTGCGGCGGCGGCCTCGCTTTGATCTGCGCGCCCAGCCGGGGTAGAAGTGTCGAAGATTTTGCCCGGCTAGCCGAGGCGGCCGGCTTTGATGTCAAATTGTCGGCTAATTACGATTCCAAAGTTAGCCAGGTGGCGGAGTCGGTGGCTTCCTTTGTGCCGGACTTGCACCTGCCTCTGATGCTCAGGTTAACCAAAAATTATGGCGTTAATTAATCCTTGATTATTTAGCCGTTGATGCTACTACTGCGCCTCACGACGTTAGTAGTAGGTATAGGTTTTTTTAATACAGTAATTGCTAATCGATTTTTGCTTTTTACCCTCGATTTACCTTGACTTGAACTATTCCTGAGCTGGCTATGCTGCGAGCTGGTTCTGTAGTCCTTATTAGTTTGTAAGTTAATTAGATAGAAAACTACATTCTTTTCCTAAGTGTTTTTTTACTTTCCACAATTTTTTCCTGTGCACAGAAAAAATCCTTTCCTTACTACTGATGCCGCTAGTAACATTAGAAAAAAACATTTAATTTTATGTCGAAATTCTGCCATTCCCTAGCTATATTTGTAGTGATAAGTTTTCGAACTGTATTGCAAAAATTTTTACTTGCCTTAAAATGTGACTAACATCTTGTCGTTACTAATTTTTTTCCTTTAGTTATTAACAATTTACTTTTTTTTCACTGAAATTTTACGCTTTAGTCGCGTGCAATAAATTTTACTTCCTGTATCCTATTTTCAATTCATAATCATTTATATTTTACGTAGAACTAAATGAATACATAAATAATGTAGTGAAACTTATTACGAGCTAGACTTTTCATTCCACAGTTTCCCAACATTTTTAGTTTCTCTGTTATTGAATATAGAACTCTAATAGCCATTTGGTTTTGTTTTTACATACCGCATACTCGAAAAAAATTATTAGCTACAGCCGCATACTTTTTACCGCTTTTTGTTTTCTAACCTCTTGAGTCTCTTGTAACCTTGTAACTTATCTTAGTAAGAAATTATTAATAACTAATTAGTTTTTTTTTACAGATGTGTTAAAATTAAAATGAGTGATGTTAAAGGTTATTTTAGTTGTTTTCGTCTTCAAATTTTTTATATTATTTAGATTCTAGGACATAGTGCTTGCTTCAATAGATAGGAGAAACTCACTGATGCTATTTTTAGATCTGTTTCAGAGCCTTGGCGGGCATTCTGGATATTCAGTGTACGAATGTACATTGGACATTTGTGCTTGCTTCAATTGATAAGAGAAACTCACTGATGCTATATTTAGAACAGTTGGAGAGCCTTGTCTGGCACTCTGTATATTCAGTGTACGAATGTGCATTCACAGTGTACAGTGAGAATGTCTGTGAAATTGCGCATTCTATTCTCCTTTAATAACTTTTAATCATCGGCATTTTGATTTTCAGGCGTCCGCCAGTGCAGCATCAGATCGTCGGCATCACCGGTCAGCGGCTGCCTACCAGCAGCAGCAGCAGCCGCGCCACCATTATGACGCCGACCTGCCAGACGATAGACAACGCAACGACGACGAACCGTTGCAGCTGGTTGACATGTACAACGCCGAGGATGTCAATGCCCAGCTGAACGATCGGCTTGGCGGAGGCGTCAGCAGGAGTCGACATCCGGCAGCTTCAGCGCCGTCTCCGCCGCATCAACCAACCGGCGCCACCGCCGCCCAATCATCCGCAGGCGTCGCCACCCTCCTAGCCGAGCTGGAATCGGCGGGCGCCGAAATCGCCAATCTACGCCGTCGAGTGGCCGCCCTAGAAGCCGACAACGATCGTCTACGTCGCGAGCTCGATTCCCAACGCGTCGAGGCCGAAGCTCTGGCCACTAGTCGCGCCTTCGATCTAGTTGAAAGCCTTCAACGCGATCAGCGCACTCGCGACCAGGCCGCTGTACAGCGGATCCGCCTAGCCAATACGGAGCGCGATCTGGCACTTGAACGGGCCGAAGCTCTCGCTGCCGGTGGCCCCGCCGACCCCGAACCCTGGCCGGCCGCGTATCGCAACGTCGGCGAAGTCGACAACAACGACGAAGCAGACGATGTGGACAGTCTGCTGGCCAGGCTGGAGGCTGCCGATGCTGGCGAAATTATTCAACAACAGCAGCAACGAAGACGTCGTCGACGCAGTGTCGATGATTTCGACGATGTCGTTGACTTTGACGCCGACAACGGCGATGTTGACGATGCCGACGTTCAGCCAACTGAAGGTCGGCATCAGCTGATGCAGGCGAACGCCGCCCTGTCCGCCAGATGCCGCCAGCTCGAGGAGGAGCTGGAAAGCGCCAGGATTTTGTATTCGATGCAGCGCGCGTTGGCTGGCGGCGTCGGGCAAGTCAACAACAACGAAGCTGACGACGCCTACGAGGACGAGACAGCGGACGAGGCCGAGCGTCTCGGTGAGGCCAGCAACGAAACCGAATTGCGCGCCAAATTCGAGTCCACCCTGGCGCTCATAGAAGAGGAAGCGAGAATGCGCGACGCTCAGGAGGCCCGCCTAGCTGAACAGCTGCGCGCCGCCGAGGCCAGGGCCGAGAAAGCCGAGGCTCAGTTGGCGGCGGCTACAGCGGCGGCCGCTTCTGCTAGACGAGCGACTAACGGCGGCGTTGCTAGTTGGAGACGCGAAACCTGAACTCGTAAAGCTTTTTATGCGGTTGATTCAATCTAGTTAATGATAAAATATCGAAAAACTCAATTGATACTACTGTTATGAAAAAAAGTTTTGAGGACATGTTTTTTGTAATTCTATCGTAAAATATCGAAAAAACTCTATTGATACTACTTGGTGAAATAAAAGTTTTCATGTCGTGTTTTTAATAATTCTATCGTAAAATATCGAAAAGCTCTAATCATGCTACTGATATCTGAAACTCCAAGAATTTTTTAAGCTAATGCATAAATTAGATTTGCATAGATTTTTTTAATAAACTGTGATTCTAGACCAGGGTATTACTTTTTTTGACGCGGAACAATTTGTCTTTTGTTCGATAGTTTTTAACTGCCGTTGCAGGAAAAAAATATTCTTTAGTTTTAAGCGCTATAATTTTTATGTTTACTATTTATTACTGCTACTAGCTTGGTTCTAGTAGTATGCCTTGAACTTTTTTTTACTTTTTTCTATGTACATTCTCTAGCCGTATACAGTGTGTAGGTAATAATTGTTGTAAAACTCTATTTCGTCTTTTGCATTTTTTGTTTCTTCTCTGGTTATGGCTGATCATAAATTTTAGAGGTAATTTTGGCTCCACATTTTGTTTTATTTTTAAGTTTGGTTGATGATGAATAAGCGCTTCCTTTTAGTATGAAATACATATAAAACTACAACTATACATTCCTTAGGCAAACAAAAAATAAAGGAACCAAATAACAAATTTTATAATTTCTTTGCGTTCTTAAATATTGAAATCTACAAAAAAACAATGATCTCTGCATTCGGTGCAACTGTACATAAACAGTGCCAACAATTAATAATCCTCAGTTCAGTGCTGTAGCTGACTCCACTCCCGTCTGTATGTCTGTCTGTCTAACTCGCCATATAGCCTCTGATCAAACAATCGCTCCCACTTTTCGCGTCCTATTTCTCCCAGGAAACAGGCTGTCTATACGGTGTGTTTTTCCCATATCCCAAACCCTTGGAAAGCGCGCGCTTTAGTGAATAGGCCAGTTAGTGTTCTAGCCCAGTTCAACACACACGCATTGCAATGGTTATGCATGGCAGAGCGTAAATTAATAAAAAATCCACATTGCTCAACATAGAGAGGCAGCCCCTGTGCACCGCTGCGCTGCGCTCTGCCGTAGAGACAGACAGACAGACAGACCGAGAGAGAAATCAGTTTGCTGCGCTTTGAATCCCGATCGATTGATCAATAAGCGAGGAGCAAAAGCTACACTTTGATTTGTCCTAAACAGGCTGCTATGGCAAGCTTAAGGAATTCTTTAGCCCAAACAGCCGAAAAACAATGATTCATCCGTGACCGTAAGTTTAGCCTATTTAAATAGCAATGTAATAATCCGACAATCAAAAACAGATGCTTCTATTAGTTTTATATTTCAATAGCCAATAATTAATTATTCAATAGTGTCAACATTTTCTATGAAAAAACTTTGATTCCGACAGTTTTACAAATAGTACATGTAGAAACGTAAATAAATATAATCATAGTTATTAATATCTTTTATACTAAGTAAGCGACGAGTTGCACGAGCACGCTCAACCAAAATAAAAGCAAAAAAACAAACAGCAGTTGGTGAGACAAAGACAACAGAACAAAGACCTAAAACGCTGGTAAAAACTGGAGTAAGTTAAAAACATTGACAGAAAAAAACACCAAGGTGTTGTAAAGCAGCAGAATACCGATCTTAGTAAATAAATTAATTCTCATTGATTAAAACAAATGTTAAAAAGAGCATTATAACAAGCTAATTAGCATAATATCAGCAACTGCAACCAGCAGCAGTTATCAATCTATTTCACATTTTATCAGCCGAAACAAAATAAAAAGATTAAAGTGGAGCTGGAAGATTAGAAGGAGATCAACTGCCAAGGATTTAAAATTTATTTACAACGAATAATATTTGTTTCAATAATATTTGATAAACAAAAATTTTGATTATAATCGTCCCCGCCAAGCTGTGTCGAATCTTAGAAATTTACCGATATGTTGCGTAGACAACTAATTAGAATTCTAACAATGAACAACATTGAAGCTGAATGATGCGCTAAAAATTCAAAAAAGAGCCAAGAAATTTCATTTAAATGAATTCAACCTAAAATAAGCTGTCATCAGCAAAACTAAATTCAGTGTACAATGGAAGCGATTGTTAATTAATACAGAAGAAAAAGTCAAGAACCGTAAATACATTATTTCATAGTTAATTAAAAGTTTTGTACTGTGAACCAATTTAAATAAAACACCACCTCCTCAATGGCCAAAACAAAACCCTTAGCAGTGCAGACCTACCGATATGTAGCAATAAAAACAAAAAATTTATACCGCCAGGCATTGACAAAATTGCGACGATTGCGAAAAAAACTTGACTACAAGTTATATAAATAAATTGTTTTGATTTTCATCATGGAAGCAAGGTATATCATTCGCTATGCATACTAATAATTAGTAATGTCAATAATGCACAAATTCAAGCGATAAATATGTTTCAATAAAGAAAACAACGAGAGATGGCATGGCAACATCCAGCGAGATGTAGAAAAAAATAATAAATAGCTTGAATACAATGCAAACGGAGCAGTAAATTGCATAGAAAATGATTTATTAATCATATCTTTGTATGAGATGATAGAGACCGAATCCTCTTAGCAAGTAAATTGTTGTTACGTAATTCAGCATATTTAAGACACAGCTGTTACACTACGTAAATAAATAGGAAGCAATACCAAAGACTTAACTAATGACAAAAGTAACTGACTGATAGATTGCACAGATTAACAAACCAAAGCATCAAAACAATTATTTGTTAAAACGACACTGCAGCGATACAGTAAACTGCAATTCTAGAGACATTCTAAAGACACTCGGCGACAGATCTAGCGAACCATTCAACATGTCTAGAGATACATAATGTATATCTAGCTACATATAGCGCCATATCTAGCTACATATAGCAAGATATCTAGCTACATATTCTGCTACATCTAGAAAGACATCTAGCTGCATCTAGCGGCATATCTAGCTACATATCGCGGCATATCTAGCTACATATTCTGCTACATCTAGCGGCATACCTAGCGACACAACACCAAAAGCGACCAAGCAAAAGCAAAAGAACACACGAGACTCACAAGGGAAGTCAACCTGTATTGAAAAAAGAATTTCAAATAATTACGTTTCACGACTGTTGAGTCGCAGTAGCCGGCGAGGCTGAGGTCGCCACCTTGACGGCCTCGGCGCTGCCAGGATTGCCAGCCGCTGCACCGGCGCTGCCGCCACCACCAGCTGGACCCTTTTTAGTAAGCAGAGAATTGAAAAACGTAGCCAACACGCCGTCGTTAGCGTTGGCGGGAATTCCGCCTCGAGCAGCGGCGCCACCCGCGGCGCCGATAGCCGCAGAAGAAGCGCCGGCGCCACCGCCACCGCCGCCGCCGCCTCCGCCAGGTCCCGGAGCGGCTTTAGACAGGCAGGCCTGCAGTCGGCAGAGAAACACCTGCTCATCCTCGGCCAGCTGTTCGGCTTCATCGCCGGCCCCGGCCCGACGCTGCTGCTGTTGCGTCGGATTCGAATTAGAGGCCAAGCTGGCAGCAGCAGCCGCCGGGCCGACAGGTTTCGTCAGCACCTCGTGATAGGGCGAGTCGGCTAGAGAGGCAGCGGGACCGCCAGCTAGGAGCAGGCCGGCTTTGGCTGCACTGTCCCAGCCAGCTGGCACGAACACACAGTCGCGTTCCAGTACGTAGGCTGGCTGGCTGCAGGGCAGGTCGTAGACGCGGTGCAGAAGGTACTGCCTGAGCAGGGTGCAGTTGCGGTCCTCGCGGGCCGAGGTGTACACCAGGGCGGCGCCGTCTGCGTGGTTTTTAACAGAATTCAATCTCCTTAGAGATTATGTCTAGGTAATAAATAGTTTTAGAATGAAACTCAGTAGAGAAGAATATTCTTTCCAGCTTGGTAAATAATAAAGCAGATTGTTAGTAAACTGACACAGTCTCATGTAGACTCTTAGGACGAAGAAAGTGTAAGGAAGATTCTCACAAGACCGATCATAATCTCATGGAGATTCTCGCAAGACCGATCATAATCTCATGGAGATTCTCGCAAGACCCATAACAATTTCATGGAGATTCTCGCAAGACCCATCACAATCTCATGGAGATTCTCGCAAGACCGATCATAATCTCATGGAGATTCTCGCAAGACCCATAACAATCTCATGGAGATTCTCGCAAGACCGATCATAATCTCATGGAGATTCTCGCAAGACCGATCATAATCTCATGGAGATTCTCGCAAGACCCATAACAATTTCATGGAGATTCTCGCAAGACCCATCACAATCTCAGGGAGATTCTCGCAAGACCCATCACAATCTCATGGAGATCTCGCAAGACCCATCACAATCTCAGGGAGATTCTCGCAAGACCCATCACAATCTCAGGGAGATTCTCGCAAGACCCATCACAATCTCATGGAGATCTCGCAAGACCCATCACAATCTCAGGGAGATCTCGCAAGACCCATCACAATCTCATGGAGATCTCGCAAGACCCATCACAATCTCAGGGAGATTATTAAAATTAATAATAAGCACAGGGAAATTCTCAGTGTACCAATAATAATCTTAGGTAGGTTCTCATAATACCGACAATAATCTCAGGGAGATTCTCAGTATACCAGTAACGATTTCAGGGAGATTATCAGAATACCGGTAATAATTTCAGGGAGATTCTCAATATACCGGTAATAATCCCAGGGAGATTCTCAGTATACCGGTAAAAATCTCACGCAGATTCTCAGTATACCGGTAATAATCTCATGGAGATGGGTAATAATCTCAGGGAGATTCTCAGTATACCGGTAATAATCTCATGGAGATTCTCAGTATACCGATAATAATCTCAGGGAGATTCTCAGTAGACTGTAAAAAATCTCAGAACAAATCAATCAAACAAAATCAAGTGCGCAGCTCTCACACTTCAAGCAGAACATGCGCAGATGATACTGCAGATAATCAAATTGCTCCTCTTTATAACCGAAATCGCGTTCCAAACTAGTCGACATGAGGTCGGCCTTGGTGATAACGACAACCAGCGGCAGGCCGCTATTGTTAGTCAGCACTCCGTCAGGCAGGGGCAGCGCCACTTTCTCAGGATCCGCAGGCGGATGGAGCGGATTGGCTCGCTTGGCGTTTGTTCGACGAATTAGATGCGACGATGGATCCTGCTGGAGCGGCGACGTGGCTGCGACGGCGGCTGCGGATGCCCCACTGCCATCGGGAGGGCCGTCGGCGGAGCCTTCAACTTCGGGCTCGGTGTAGTCTAGGAAATGACGGACTAGAGACTCGCGCGCCTCATTCACCTCGTCGGGGTCCAAGCCGAGACGGTCCACGTGCCTTCAGGGAGTAGATTTTTGGGTAGTGAGTGGCGACTCTCAAAGGATTGGAGGGCGATTCCTCAACGGATTGGAGATTTTTAAGGATTGGAGGGCGATTTTCAAAGGATTGGAGGGCGATTCCTCAACGGATTGGAGATTTTTAAGGATTGGAGGGCGATTTTCAAAGGATTGGAGGGCGATTCCTCAACGGATTGGAGATTTTTAAGGATTGGAGGGCGATTCCTCAACGGATTGGAGATTTTTAAGGATTGGAGGGCGATTTTCAAAGGATTGGAGGGCGATTCCTCAACGGATTGGAGATTTTTAAGGATTGGAGGGCGATTCCTCAACGGATTGGAGATTTTTAAGGATTGGAGGGCGATTTTCAAAGGATTGGAGATTTTTAAGGATTGGAGGGCGATTTTCAAAGGATTGGAGGGCGATTCCTCAACGGATTGGAGATTTTTAAGGATTGGAGGGCGATTTTCAAAGGATTGGAGGGCGATTCCTCAACGGATTGGAGATTTTTAAGGATTGGAGGGCGATTCCTCAACGGATTGGAGATTTTTAAGGATTGGAGGGCGATTTTCAAAGGATTGGAGGGCGATTCCTCAACGGATTGGAGATTTTTAAGGATTGGAGGGCGATTTTCAAAGGATTGGAGGGCGATTCCTCAACGGATTGGAGATTTTTAAGGATTGGAGGGCGATTCCTCAACGGATTGGAGATTTTTAAGGATTGGAGGGCGATTCCTCAAAGGATTGGGGATTTTTAACGATTGGAGGGCGATTTTCAAAGGATTGGAGGGCGATTCCTCAAAGGATTGGGGATTTTTAAGGATTGGAGGTCGATTCCCAAAGTATTGGGGATTTTTTAGGATTGGAAGGCGATTTCTAAGAATTGGAGGGCGATTCTCAAGCATAGAAAAACTAATCACAGAATGCTCAAACCGTTTTCAATCTGACGGAGAGCTCACCTATTGAGTATGTCAGCCCATTGTTGCAGCGAATCCAACAAGGCCCAGGGCGCCTCAACACTGCCAACTAGGACAGCCAATGTGTGCTGATAACTGGCCTTGATCAGAGCAAAACGCAGCAAATTTTGATGTCGCGGATCGCCGTCTAGAGTCCACACGCCTAGCCGATTATCGCTGCCATCCATCGAGGCGGGACCGTTGACACCACTGCCTTCTCCTCCGGCGGCGGCGTAGTCGGCGGCTGTAACCTCTAGGCAGTGGTATTCGAGTCCGTGACCTCGCCTAAGATTATCGTCGTTGCCGCGAAGTAGGCGACCAACTAGGGCGGTTTTGCCGCTGCCAATATCGCCCAGCATCAATAGGCTGCATCTTTGGCCGGGCTGTTTGAGCTGGGCATTGGTCTGCACCTCCTCAAGGATGTGAGACCTGTTTTTTGTCAAGTTAGCTGTTAGCAGCATGCTATTTATGTCATATATAAAATATGGATATCAAATAATTAGAAAACTTGCTATCTGATTTAGTACATTTAATTTGTAAATAATGATTTAAATGCCACCACAGTTTATAATTAAATATGTGCAACTTATTCAACCAAAGATCCATGTGTTTTTATATGTTTCTAACAATTAAATGCATGGATAACTTGATATTGGACATAGTCAATAAGTGACTTATATGAAATAATGGATATGTGTATTTTTTTCTATCTAAAACGGTTATATAATCAACCATGTAGCACTAATTATATTATATAAATTGAATACAAATTACTTTCTTAACTTTTTGATATCTTTGAGCTATAAAAATACATTATAAGTAACAATGTCTGTTATGACCAGAGACCAATGGTGATCACTTTTGCCATAGACTCATAGTTTGTATGTCATCATAATTATTTTTTGTCAAAACCATAATTTTTACCATTGTTATATTTATGCCTGCAATAATTATCTTGCTATGAACTTTATTACTTTGAATTGATTTAAACTCAAGGCAATATAATTTTAGAAAAATTTGTTGATTTTGTCATATTTTAATTACATTTTGAATTTTACTTTAATAAACATTTTTCAGACAAAAATTGTGGCAGACAAAATGATTAGCACCCTTTGTTTTTTTATTTTTCATGATTACTGACAAAAATAAATAGACAATATATCTGGATATATTCCTTTATTTATATTTTATATTTAGGATAGCTTTAGTTCATGGATCATGTTATATTATAAAAATAATGGGTTATTAGGTTTTATTGACAATGTTACTAAGATTAGCTATAACAAAGATATTATGTTACAACTTTTTCTTGGGACAATATTTCAAAGCTAGCTATTGTGGCCAAATCTCCCCTTGGCAAAGTAATTACAGTTTGAGTCACTTCCAAAAAGGCAATTGACTATGACAAATGTCTTAGATAGGCAAGTTGACAAAGCAACCTATTTATAAGATTGGTTGATAAAATAATTAGTTTATAAAATCGAAATTGACAAATACAATAGTTTAATAAAGCTAGAAATTTATAGCAAAATTGAAAATCTATTATATTACAAGCTATATACTTCAAATTTGTCATGCTAAAGTACTTTAATTCTAAAAATCATGGCAAGGTACATTTGAGAAATTATTAAACTTTTACAAGATAATTATCTATGAAATAATTCAAGGATTATCCTTATAATATTAAAAAATGAGTGAACAAAATTACACATAACTATAAAATGCTAATGTATATACATACATACATATAACTACTATAAACTAATACTATAACTGCAATTAGCAAATATTATCAATAATTGACATAAATTTAAATGACAAATCAAAAGTAATATACTAGAATCCCAACATATTGTAGTTTTTTCAAACAAACAAATAAGTATAATTAATAGCTTTAAATATAATTTTACATATGAATATATTTTAACAAAATATGAAACTAAATGGATAAATAGTATAAACAAAATTGTAGCTTAGAATTTTATTTAGAACTATTTTATTGTTTTAAGTATCATTAAAGCTGTTACTCTAGCTATTATGGTTTGTCTAGTTAAGTAGGGAAATATATATTTATTACTTGATTGTTAAAAAACAATTGAATAAGTATTGGGCCTCAAATATATAGTTTGCTAGACTAGCAATTCAAATTATCTATTTGAGTCTTGTTTACTTTAAATGCCATATCCTATCATTCATATCATATGGCCTGGGCCTGGGGGCTGTGGGCTTTAATAGTCTGCTTAATAATAAGGGCTTAAATGCACCGATAAATGCTAGAAGAGTTGGCAATGTATTTCAGTGTTCACTTTTAATGTTGCTGGGTCAATGGTTGCTTTTAAAATTGTCGCTTATTATCCAGAATCGCTAGCATTTTTGGCCAATGCCATGCCATCCATGAAAATGTCACTGACAATTAACTTACCAAAGCTGTTTACCATCCTCATCATCAGTGAAGCCGTTTTCCATAGTTTATTAACATTTAGAAAAATACAAGCCACTTAGTATTAGTTTTAATTTAGCGCTTTTTGAACAACACAATAAATAAATCAAATAGTTGTAGGTAAAAAATGAGTCAGGATTGAGGATTTCTAGGAACAAATACATTTAAAATAATAATTTTCGCGTGAAGTATAACTAAATTTTACAATCATATTCACTTAAAAAATATTGGCCTAGCATTCAAGTCCATCATTGTTGGGGTTCAGTTTAAAAAATTATGGGTTAAATCCTAAAGTGCTTTCTTGGGTGACATTTGCCAAATCCTAAGACTCCACGACCGTAATCACATTTGAATTGGACCTTTACCTGGACTTAAAGTAGTACTTGAGTGTCTCTTTCTCTTACTTAGAGCCAAGTTAAGTAGCCTGGCTAAGATCGGTGATACCGTGCATGTATTTAGAATATTAATAGCTTTGCATAGGCAGCAGGAAAGCATATAGAGATGTAAAATCCTTTAAATATTTCAGTTATTTTACCTCCGTTCTCGCCCTATAGATATATTATAGTCCTTATACTCCTTATATATTTATCTCTCCTTATATATTCGGGTCCTATAGTGCTTTTTAAGTTGGATACATACATCACTTATTACTATATTATTCGCTTACACCTACATGAGCATGCACAGATACTGCAGGTGATTCCAATCTATTGTGTATGACGATAAAAGTGTTTCTGGTGGCAGATGACTGGTGGCAGGTCCAGGGTTCGCACCCCAGAATTACCACAGAAAACTCCTGGGCCCAGATAGTGTCACCTTAGCCGCTCAGTCACACCCAAAAATGTACCAATTCATCATCTCGGGGCGGGTTAAGTAAGCTCAGGCAGCACTGACTCAACTGGTGGTCGATCACATCACTAATTAATGATATGAAATTAACGACAGGCACCTGTACATGTAGTTTCTGAGCTAGTATTGCCTTTGACGAGCTAAATAATACCGTGTGAAACAAAAGTCTTGTCGACTTAAAGCAGTAACAGCTCCGCTAAAACTGACCTGCATAATTAAACTTAATTTTACTAATTGATGCTTTAACCATAGACAAACTTACTACGCTGGATGAAGGAAATCAGCGATGGGACATGGGAACCACTTTGCGAAGGTGATCGACACGGCCGGATAAGGTACTCAAGAACAGATGAGATCGATGGCATTGAATGTGAAGCGTTACATGGAAGCCAAAATAGTTACCTAAAGTCAGGACCCAACTAAAGGACAAGTCATACAGTCATGACTTAACTAAATGACCCCCTCAAACAGTCATGAGCGTGGGCCACAAAACCATCCATTCTCGCTTTGGATGTCTAATTCTGATTTAGTGCGTAGTTTGCAAGTAGCGGAAAAGCCAGACATTTTACTTTGTCAAACAAAAATTATTTACTTCTTTAGTTTTCTGGTACAATATGGTAAAAGCTGCATCGATTTTTCCGTTATATTTAACACCCATTAATGCTGCTACATGCTAACATGCATGATTCCAAAAAGCATCCAACGCAATGCTTTTAATCTTTTCCGCCGCTTGCGTCTTTGAAAATCATGCCATTATCTGGGGTGTTGCAACAGGATCTGACAAATTTGAGTCGCCAGCTCATGCTCAAGTAGGCTTGTTTGAGTTCGGTATTGGTTCGGTATGCAGAGATAAAGAAGGGATTTCACAATATTTTTTAGACTTTTTGCATAAGCTCGCACTTGCGTCAAGCTCAAATGCATCTCTGCAATATCGCTCTGACTGCGGTTCTGTTAATTGGTAAGTGACAAATGCCGTTCCCTAGGGAATCGACTTTTTTAATGTTTCTTCAGGACATACTTTGCTGCGAAGCAAACTGATGAGCTGTCTGCAACTTGCACTGATCCCAAGGCCTCACCACCCGCTCCCCAATCCCAGCCTCCCTCGCTCAGGCGCCCCCCTACTGCAGCCGCTTCGTCCGCTCCTCCGGCCCTGTCCTGCTCGACCCCACAGTCAGCAGTCGAGTCGCCAGCGAGGCCAGCTCAGGCCTTGTCCAAGACTGCCTCATCAGCTGCTGGTCGAGGGGCTGCGTCGCAGTCAGCCTGCTGCACATCAGCCGCGTGTGCCAGCTGCTCTTCATCAACGACGCCAGCAGCAGCAGCAGCGGGCCGGCTCACCTGGAGAGCCTCGTGTGGAGGTCGTTGGGATCTGAGGCCGGCGCCGAGGTGTGGAAGGCGATCGACATCGAGAGCGTCATCCAATCGAGGAGGCTGAACGTGTCGGCTCGATTTGAGAGTAAGTCGGTTGGTTTTGTGGTGCAGGATGTGCGAGTGTGTGCGAGTTGGTCAGCTGGTGACATGGTTGGTGGCCCTGGGCGCAGCTGCTTGCCTTTTAAGTAAGTTTGCCTGCTCACCGTCCGTGCAGACTCTCACACGGGCAGCAACGGCTCCATCCGACACCTGTCAATCAATGTGACGGCCTGCTACCGAGTCGAGGCGTGGGGCGCTGCAGGCGGCTCCAACAACTTCACTGGCACAGTCGGAGGCAGCGGAGCGTCGATGTCGGGCCGGTTCAAGCTGACTGCGGGCTCGCAGCTGTCGGTTGTGGTCGGTCAGGCGGGCGGACCGGCAGTGGACGACGAGTGCGGCGGAAGCGACGGCGTTGGTAAAAATCGGCTTCTGGTAGCTGCCGGAGGTGGTGGCGGAGCGTCATTTACTCGCATCTTTGATGGCAAGTTTTTGCATGCGCATAATAAATGCCAAACTGAAACCAAGAACAGCCAAGTCAGAATTTTCTTTCCAGGAATTTCTGGTCAGGGTGGCCCCAACGCCACCAACTCCAACGGAGGAGCCGACTTTCTCGGCATCGGCGGAACCAACGGACAACCGGGATTCAACGATCCCACCAAGACTGGCGAAAAGGCCCACCACGGCGGCTGCGGCGCCGGCTGGCTGGGCAGGCCGCTTAACCCGCGCCGCGGCCCCGACGACGGAGACGGAGGCGGCAGCTTCAACGAAGGCTGGGTCGGCGGCGTCGCCGGTTCAGGAAACACCGGCGTCGGCGGCTTCGGCGGAGGAGGCGGGGCTGGCAGCAGCGGTGCCGGCAAGCAGGGCGCCGGAGGAGGCGGCGGCGGCCTCGGCAGAAATCACGCCGGCGGTGGCGGCGGCTCTGCCTGCTTCGGCGTCGACTGCAGCGGCGTGTCGGGCGGCAACAGCGGCAGCCGTCAGGGCCGAGTGGAGCTGCAGCTGCTGGTGCCGGGGAGTTGCTGATAACTTGAACCCGGATAATCTTGAAGCCCTAATTTCTATGCTATATAGACATAATCCCTGGATGCTAGCAACGATAATCAATCGGCTATATCGGATAATGCCAATTAAAATACTGATTAAAATGATGTCCCATTTTTATGCTACAGATAGTTCTGCACGATATATCCCCTGCTATTATCATAATGCTCGTTAGTAATAATTTTAACACGAATACGAGTAATGATGAAGTTTTTTATTACATCGTGAGCTTATTGTTTTCAAGTTGAATATTTCTTCAATCGTTCGTGGCATGTGAATCCAAATTCACTATTTTATCACCGATGTCTTTTAACATCCAACTGTCACTAGCGTGCTAACTGTTAGAGTGATTGATGGCAACCTAATATTCGACAAGAAATTTCAAGTAAACACAAATACTGTAGTATTTTATTCCTCCAATGCTTATCTGGTGTTGGTATAATTTAACATCATTCAATCACTAAAAATATTTATGTTAAATTGGGAAACTCGTTGGGCCCGAAATCACTTGCACTTTTTGCATTGGCATATAAGTTTTTTCTAGGTCTTTTATCTATTCAGTGCAATTCGACTTTAAGTTTCGGCGCCATAAATAAATAAATTTGGGCTTTCCTTTGTAAGAGTGACCACATTTACAAAAAAATCTCCTTTTACACGCTACTTGCTACTTT
Source organism: Macrostomum cliftonense (assembly GCA_950096795.1). NCBI lineage: Eukaryota > Metazoa > Platyhelminthes > Macrostomidae > Macrostomum > Macrostomum cliftonense. The sequence goes on from CATNEM010000171.1 coordinate 909,227, forward strand.
AGTAGCCAAACTAGATAGTAAGAAAAAACTTTATAAGTCCGAGATTTTTTAGTGTTTTCAGTTTTTTTTCACTTTCCAAGAAGGAATAAGTTAGGAAAGGAACAATTTATTTAAATATATATGTTTATTCTCTATAATTTATACGTTTAATAGTTTGACTTTCTGGCCGTATTATAGTTAAATAAAAGTGCATTAGTCACGTGCCTACAATAACAATGATTAGTGTTAGATATAAAGCTTAGACTATAATAGAACGCGTGTCCGGAAATTTATTTCACACAAAACGGGACAAGCGAAGGGAGGTTGCTACAGACTAGCAAGGGACAGAAAAGATCATTTTCATCTACAACAAAATCATCCATGCCCAATAGCAAATAAAAAAACAGAAACACAACAATAAACAACACCAACTGCAAACAGAAAAGTACAAAGATGGTGTTGTGCGCAATAATGTGTGGGAAATAAAATAGTTAAATATACCGTTTTTGGCTCGAAAAAAATTTGTTTATCTAGCTAATCACTGTATCAATATAAACGTTTTCTAACGTGCAGTGACAGCCACAGTGCGATTCGATATTCCATTTTTAATAACAGAGATATAATGGCTTCAGTGAATAAAACTGGGCAATACGATGTCATAAATAACAAAAAATACGAGTGAACTCTCTAGAATTGAAACTTTTTTTGCATCTGAATATTTTTTGTACTCATAATGATAATGTGATTTTCATAAACAGTAAAACGAAATTTCTCAAATTAAAAAACCTGCAAATAATACCTCGAAAAAATCAAGCCTAACGAAAATTTTTAGTCTACAAATAAGAGGCAATTCTACCCCACAGACACTTGGGGGAAGATTGGTGATTCTACCCCACAGACACTTGGGGGAAGATAGGCGATTCTACCCCTCAGAAACTTGGAGGAAGATGGGCGATTCTTCCCTACAGACACTTAGGGGAAGATGGGTGATTTTACCCCACAGACACTTGGAGGAAGATGGGCGATTCTTCCCTACAGACACTTAGGGGAAGATGGGCGATTCTACCCCACAGACACTTGGAGGAAGATGGGCGATTCTACCCTACAGACACTTGAGGAAGATGGGCGATTCTACCCCACGGACACTGGGGGAAGATGGGCGATTCTATCCCACAGACAAATAGAGGAAAATGGGCGATTCTACCCACAGAAACTTAGGGGAAGATGGGCGATTCTACCCCAGAGACACTTAGGTAAGATGGGCGATTCTACCCCAGAGACACTTAGGTAAGATGGGCGATTCTACCCCAGAGACACTTAGGTAAGATGGGCGATTCTACCCCAGAGACACTTAGGGGAAGATGGGCGATTCTACCCCGGAGACACTTAGGGGAAGATGGGCGATTCTAACCCACAGACACTTGGGGGAAGATAGGCGATTCTACCCCACAGAGACTTGGGGGAGATGGGCGATTCTATTCCACAGACACTTGGGGGAAGATAGGCGATTCTACCCCACAGAGACTTGGGGGGAGATGGGCGATTCTATCCCAAGGGTGATGCTAAATGATGCACAAAAGCAGCTTGAATCCACATCAATCAGTACACAATCAACAACGTAGAAGCTACAGTAGGTTAGTAGGAGAAAGCAGTTAGCATTTGGGCGACAAAATGTTTTAACTGTGACTAGCTAGACGAGTCAGTCAGCTAAACAGGTCAGGCAGGTCAACCCCGGCAAACTTTTTATCCCTGGCCGCCCAATATTCGCGTCGGAATTCCCAAGATTTGTCGGACGACGATTGTCGAAACCAGCGCGGCTGGACGGGTGTCGGACGGGAGCGCTGCTTGTTCTCTAGCCGCAGCTTTTGCGCCTCGGCGTTGTCTAAATCGCCAACCTCCAGTAGGCGCTGATCGGGCCTGAATTGTTTTTAAGTGACCGATATGTATCGATGTTGCTAGAATTATCAATTGTTCAATGAAAATTTAGCTCAGTGGTTAGAGCGTCCAACTTAGAACCGAAAGGTCGGGGGTTCGAGTCTAAATCGGTACAGATAATTTATGCAATTAGAAGATTAGATAAATTATAAAATATTCTGAATATGCAAAAAATATAAATTTGCTGATCCCAATATGTATCAAAAGCAATTCTAATTTGGATGCTTTTAATACAAGTAGCTAATCAAGATAAAAATTATAAAAACGTAAACTACCGATATGTATTGAAAACCATTTATCATACCTTTTCTTAACATAAATAACTACTGAATAAGAAAGTTAGACAAAATCTAAAACTACCGATATGTATCAAAGACAATTTTAATTTGACTAATCAATATGTAAATAAAAATAATCGGTAGATGTGGGAAGCCTATAATTACCGATATGTAACGAAATAAAGTCTATTTTAGAAATTGGAATACGAATAAGTATTCCCGATAAAAATAACAGGATGCCAAAAACTACCGATATGTATCGAAAACAAGTTATTTTCCCTGCTTCAATCGACCCAATAAAAATTCGCTAACTCACCGAAACCGCGTGTCGGTAACGGGCAGCACGTTAACCAACGAGTCTTGCAGTTCGTTCAACTCGATAGCAAACCGGGTGAATCCGTAGTACGAGGCACTGTGCGGCGGCAGGGCGCCGGAGCGCCAAACGCACCGAGCCGTGTGCTCGCGCCCGGCGAACAGGCTCTCGCACCAGCGACCGAACACGGCCGTCTCCGGGCCGTTGCTACCCGCCCGACAGACGCCGGATATGGAGCCGCCTTTGTGAAACGTTAATCGAGCCTGGCAGCCTTGGACTGGGCCCTGTTAGTTCGTCGTTAAAGTTAATTTTATAAATGTTGAAAAATCATTAAAAAGTAACGGAACCTAACGCTGCGTTATTAGCGGGCAAGTAACGATTTAAATTGAAGCACTTAATGGGATCACGAACCTGCACAGTGAGCTCTCCATAATGATCGATATATCTATTCGAGCTGAACAGATTGTAGATACACGTAGTGACCTTGTTCCATTGGTACTGCTCCCCTGTGGCCTTGAATTTCAAACGGACGGCTCCGAGCGGCTGAGCCTCCAAACTCTTGCCCCAGAATTTGTTGCGCAATCGGCAGTCCTGCCAAAGCTCCCAGGCGTCGCTTTCGCAGTGACAGGCCGCCACGGGTGGATGGTGGGACACCTGGAAACAGACAGTGTGACTAGCTGTGACCCAGTCAGTGTGACTAGCTGTGACCCAGTCAGTGTGACTAGCTATGACCCAGTCAATGTCACTAGCTATGACCCAGTCAATGTGACTAGCTAAGACCCAATCAGTGCGACTAGCTGTGACCCAGCCAGTGTGACTAGCTATGACCCAGTCAATGTCACTAGCTATGACCCAGTCAATGTGACTAGCTATGACCCAATCAGTGTGACTAGCTATGACCCAGTCAGTGTGACTAGCTATGACCCAATCAATGTGACTAGCTATGACCCAGTCAGTGTGACTAGCTATGACCCAGTCAGTGTGACTAGCTATGACCCAGTCAGTGTGACTAGCTATGACGCAATTAGTGTGACTAGCTATGACCCAGCCAGTGTGACTAGCTATGACCCAATCAGTGTGACTATCAATGACCCAATCAGTGTGACTAGCTATGACCCAATCAGTGTGACTATCAATGACCCAATCAGTGTGACTATCAATGACCCAATCAGTGTGACTAGCTATGACCCAATCAGTGTGACTAGCTATGACCCAATCAGTGTGACTAGCTATGACCCAATCAGTGTGACTATCAATAAACCAGTCAGTGTGACTAGCTACGACCCAATCAGTGTGACTATCAATGACCCAATCAGTGTGACTAGCTACGACCCAATCAGTGTGACTATCAATGACCCAATCAGTGTGACTATCAATGACCGAATTAGTGTGACTATCAATAAACCAGTCAGTGTGACTAGCTATTTCCAAGCATTTCTATATCGTTAAAACCAACGCAATAAAAACTCAGACCTGCTCAGCCATGAATCGCCAGCCGCGGTCCTCCCTAACGCACTCGTAGGTCTCGCCCAATAGCGGATTAAACGGCTTTTTGGCACTTCTAGAAGCGGAACAGGCGTAGCCAGACACGGCGAAAGCTACGATCAGTACAAGCCGTTCCAACGGGTCCTTGGCCTCAGCGGCCTGGTCAAGCAGGCTGCTGTACTCGAGCTCCTCGCACAGCCGCTGCAACGCGTTCAAAGGCTCGTTAGCGGCAATCGGCATTCGAACGCTAGTGAGATCTTTGCCGATATTGCGGCACAGAATGTTGAACAGGCTCAGGTTGCCGCCGTCTGGCTGCCGCACCGGCAACACCTCACGGCGACCCGTGGTGGCCACTTCGAGACCGCTGCCGACTCCGGCCGCTGATGCGTCTTTGGCGCCGTTGCCGCTTTCACCGCCGCCGGATTCCGCCGCCTCGTCGTCCGCGCTAGCCGCGGCTCCGGACTTGGCGGTTCGAGAGTCCGACGCCGCGGCTTGGTGCTCGTCTTCGTCTGTGAGCTCGTCTTCCGACTGGGGTGTTTGGCATGGTGGTGGGGTTCAATATGATATTGTGGCACTCCTTGAGACACTGAGACACTCACTTGAGGATTACTGCAGACCACTCACTGTGAGTACACTGAGCACACCACTGTGTCACTGATACACTCACTGTGTCACTGAGACACTCACTGTGTCACTGAGACACTCACTGTGTCACTGAGACACTCACTGTGTCACTGAGACACTCACTGTTCACTGAGAGACACTCACTGGGACACTGAGACACTTACTTAGACACTCAATGTGACACTCACTGAGACACTCCTTGAGACACTGAGACACTCCTTGAGACACTGAGACACTCACTGTGTCACTAAGACACTCACTGTGTCACTGAGACACTCACTGTGTCAACTGAGACACTCACTGTGTCACTGAGACTCTCGCTGGGACACTGGACACTTACTTAGACACTCAATGTGACACTCACTGAGACACTCATTGAGATACTGAGTCACTCACTGGGACACTGAGACACTCACTGTGTCATTGAGACACTGAGAAACTCACTGGACACTGACACTCACTGTGACACTCACTGCGACAGACAAAAAAGCACAATGAGAATCATAAAAAAAGATTTTGCACTCTGGGCAAATTACACATCAAACTAGAAAACGAATTTCGAAATTTAACTAAATAAAGCCAACCAACCTCGCTACTAGACAAGTCCAAGCTCAATCTCTCAGCCGCGTCGTGATACTCGGTGATGCTGTCCCTAGACAGGGACGAACTAATATTGGCCGAATCTGGCAGCAGCGCCTGCGGCACAGCCGACACAATGACGGCGGACAAGTCCGAATGGCCGTGTATGATGCTCAATCGTTGGCGAAGGTCCTGATTCTGCCGGCTGAGCTCAGTCACTTGGGCCGTCAATTGGGCGACATCTTCGGCTGTGACGCCGATAGCAGCCGCGCCAGAACTGCCGCCTGTAGCGTCCCCGGAGTCGCCGGATTCAGCGGCAGCCGCGGTGGTGGTGGCTGCGGCTGCTGCTGCGGCGGCAACGGCAGATTGAGCAGAATTTAATATTCGCTGACGCTCGCCAGCCAAATCTAGGCTGGCCTGACGAATAAGCTCCGTAGCAGAGTTCGCTTTCATTAGAAATACGGCTAGAGTGTCGGCAAGATCTTTGGCTTCAAAGGAGCCGCCGCCGCCGCCGCCGCCTCCTCCAACTGGCACGTCCAAAGCTGAATGCCGCTGTTTCACTTTGCTAGACGAACTTGAAACGGATAATTCCTGCAGGTTGGGATTGCTAGACGATTGTTGAAGTCCGCCTTCGCCGGCGCCAACTCCCAGACCAGATGCTGAGGATGAAGACTCTCTGATAGAGACGCCGCCTCCACTGGATTTGCCCTGCGTGGACAGATAAAAACTTTCGGCATGAAATTAGTATAGTAGACTAGCCTAATTGACCCCCCCAAAGTTGGCTCCGCATTAAATTAGTATAGTAGACTAGCTTAATTGACCCCCAAAGTTGGCTCCGCATTAAATTAGTATAGTAGACTAGCCTAATTGACCCCCAAAGTTGGCTCCGCATTAAATTAGTATAGTAGACTAGCCTAATTGACCCCCCAAAGTTGGCTCCGCATTAAATTAGTATAGTAGACTAGCCTAATTGACCCCCAAAGTTGGCTCCGCATTAAATTAGTATAGTAGACTAGCCTAATTGACCCCCCAAAGTTGGCTCCGCATTAAATTAGTATAGTAGACTAGCCTAATTGACCCCCAAAGTTGGCTCCGCATTAAATTAGTATAGTAGACTAGCCTAATTGACCCCCCAAAGTTGGCTCCGCATTAAATTAGTATAGTAGACTAGCCTAATTGACCCCCAAAGTTGGCTCCGCATTAAATTAGTATAGTAGACTAGCCTAATTGACCCCCCAAAGTTGGCTCCGCATTAAATTAGTATAGTAGACTAGCCTAATTGACCCCCCAAAGTTGGCTCCGCATTAAATTAGTATAGTAGACTAGCCTAATTGACCCCCCAAAGTTGGCTCCGCATTAAATTAGTATAGTAGACTAGCTTAATTAGACCCTTCCCTAAAGATTGCTTCGCAAATAAATTAGTATAGCAGACTAGCTTAATTGACCCCCAAAACCCGCACAAAGATTGCTATCATTATTTTTCCAGTTGTGGGTTAACACTTAACAAAAGCTGTAGAAAAATAATAATAACAAATGTATGCATAAATAATTTACAGAGTTAACAAGCAAGCAAAGACTCGATGGAGTGCATACAGAAATAAACAAGCACATGATGAAGTGACTCACTACAGGCACTAGCGTAGCTATGTCGAAAATATATAACTGATTTTTTCACAACACAGATGCAGCAGGAAATGTTTTTAATACCAGAAAAGCTGATTATTTAAAAGCCAGAGTGTGCAACGTGCATGCCTGTCTTTTGAACTGGCGCATAGCAAGAAGTACACGAGCTCAAGACGCTCAAACCCATTGGTTGATTACAGAAGACAGCTAGCAGTTAAGAAAAAGGAACAATACTACTTCTCTATAGCCAAAAAACTTGCTACTAAACCATGTGATACGGAACAGAGGAACAGGTGGACTAACTTCCCTATATTTTAGGTGCCTAGAAAATTTTTTTCAAATCCGGAAACATAAGTATTTGCTCCCAATTTCTCGGCAATGTTTCCTTTTGCTTTACTGCCTACTAAAAGTAATATATTGAAGTATAATTTCTTGAATGCTTTTACTTCTTGAAAATTTCAATATCTCCCTTGTATCATTTTCCATTTATGCATTAATTATTAGCTACGGGCTGAGCCTTTTCTCGATTTGACAAGTTCATCCCTTCTACGTATTCGCATTTTAGCGCTTTCACAGTGCGTCAGAAAGCAAAAACGAGTGCGCAACAAAGGCAACTTAACCACGGGCTATGCATACAACACGTTGAAGGTATAGAGTTTAAAGTATAAATCTATCATTATTATTTAAGTAACCAACACTCATAAAGCATCGCAGACCGACCAAAAAATATTTAAAAAATAAAAAAAGTAAATCTTTTTGCATACTAATAACCAAGATTAATCCACTTGTTCTGCATTAATTCTAGTAAAAGAGATTGGGCACCTTAGACTTGCTACCAAGTCCTTCGGAGCTTCGCTTTCGTTTCAGATGAAAATAGGCGTGCTGACCGCGGCGCCTGCCGCCGCTGCTGCTGCTGCCGCTGCCACCGCTGGCGGCTGAATTAGCAGCAGCAGCAGCGCCACTGTTGGTGGACTGGCTTAGCTGCTGGATTGTCGACAATAGCATACAGGGGCAAAAAATATCAATGCATTTTTTATTAAACTGTCAATCAATTTTTTTAGTGCCAATCTAAGCAAGAAAAGACTAAAAATACATTGAGATAATAATTAATAATAATAATAATTGATTACACCTGTCCCAATCGGCCAGATGTGCAGCCAACAGCGCAGCCGCAGCTATTGCGCGGCGCTTCTGAAGACTGCGTACAGCTGTTCAGTCCATGGACTGGGGGGACGCCACACCCACCTTCAATTACCCCAGCTGATGCTGGTACCCATTTAACAGCTGGGTGAACTGAAGCAATGCAGAGTTAAGTGTCTTGCTAAAGGACACAAATTGTACCTTTGAGATAGGATCTGCATAATACTCGTAAAAGACCACCACATCTACGGTGCTTAGCAAACGGGATTTCCTTTTAAGTTACAAATTACTGCTAAAAATAGATCCACTAGGCGTTGCTTAGCAACGGTATTTCCAAAATTAATAAATATATTCTAAAAATAGATACTACCTGTTTATACTGACAAAAGGGATTCCCCAAATCATACAAATAAATTCTAAAAATAAATCCTTTCGACAGAGGTTAGCAACGGGATTTTCCTCTAAGTACAAATTAATTTCAAAGAATAGATTATGCCTGTTCCCATAGGCAATCGGGATTTCCCTCTGGATAAAAATTACTTCTAAACATATATCCTGTTTAAACAGCTGATAAAAAATTCCTTAGGATACAGCTTCTCTTATTCATAAAAGTTTAATCTTGGGTAGATAATTTACTAATGATTATGGCATGGAAGTTGCCTACTTAATCAATTTTTTGTAATTACGATTTTAATTAGCAAAAACAGACAGTTTATAAATAATTAAAAAAGATTCCGACAAAAGGTCGTCCGATACACATCTCTTAACCTTAAAATAGGCAAATTTGAACACAATTTGGTAAATACGAATTCTGAGCAGGAAATGTTAATGAATCTAGTCTTTTTCTTATTAAAGCTACAAAAATGGTTAGCTAATAATGAAAACACTTCTATATTGTTAAAAAAACTGAGATTAAATCGCTATGAATCGTGTTTAAATGTAGATCAAAATTAAAATTATTCTCCGTTAATTATAATATTATAATTTACCTTGCCATTGTCGGTGAATTTAGAGCAGGAGTCCAACATAGCTTCAATATCGGTTACTAGACCGCGGAGTTTTTGTAATTTATTGGCCACCAGCGTCCCCCGCCGCGGCCGAAGCTGCCGCAGCGGCCGCCGCGGCAGCCGCCGCCGCCGCTTCGGTAGCCGTGGCGCCGCGAAGTCGGCGGAGAGTGGCGGCTGACAGGGCTCCGGGCGGGATGCCGCGAGTTAGGGAGCCGGTGCGAGCGATGGTCAGCGACTTGAGCTTGACGCTTTCTATTAGTGGTAAAGTGGGGTAGAATTTGCTATTATTATTAGTGCACGTGTACTTTACAGTGCGATTGCACTAATGCAAAAGAACTTGAACGTAGTTTTAAAGATGCGATTATTTTACTGGGATTTCCCTTTATCGGTTTTTATTAGTGCATACGTACCTTAAAGTGCAAAAGGTAAAAAAGTACAAAGTAAAAAATCCCAATCCTTTGGAATGTAATGCGCTTTTATTATAGAAGAAAGTGTACTAAAATACATAAAAAGTATTTTATTAACATGAAAAAGCATACTTTAGTCATGAAGTTATAAAAAATCTCTTTTTTATTATTGCTTTCGGCTTCAGACATAAAACATTGTAAAAAAACTGAGTATTACACTGGACTATTTCATAATTCACACTCGGATAATTCCCACAGTAAAAAAGCCGACCGAAACGCAAGCCAAATAACACAGGCTGGCGTTATTTTAATCAAAAAACTCGTCGAAGTGAAGCAAACTAAAGCTGAAGCCTCAGAGTTGCAAATTCCCTCATAGGAAAAGGCACGCAGCCTCAACTTTCTTATATTTCTTTACTCTCATCACGGAATTAGTAGGAAAAAAGCAACATTACGTTGCCCGACAAGGCTGTTGCAACTCTAATTAAAGAGTACAGGCGGCACTCCGACTATGTAATTTGATGCTTTTAGCTTGCGCTGCTGGGGGGATTATAAAGTTCTAAAAGCTAAAGCTTTTCCTAAAGAAGAAATTTAGGAAGCTACAAAAAAACTTCTTAAACCAACAAGAATAAGAAAATTTGAATCGATTTTGCGATATTTAACCTTGAATTCCCCTAGTATAAAGTACACAATAGAAAATTTATTTTTTAGCTATAATCAGGGATAGCAAATACCAATTTCCCACAATCAAGCCAATTAAAAGCAGAACGCTCTATCACGGGTGCTATTAGCATTAAAATGGTAAAAAAATAGTTCAATTCAGACGAAGCTTAACATTTTCTATTGGCATAAAAGCTTCAAGAAAAAGTTTTTTATAATCTGCATAGAAATGACAGACAAGAGTGACAGGAAGAGCGGAAGCATGCGAGCGAGTGACACACTATTAACTTTATAAATATTAACGATTATAAAAATACGTTTAATAGTACACGTGCAAGCTACGCCAGATCTTGAGAAAGAAACGAAGAATCGAAGCTAGCTAGCTAGCTATTTCTTGTAAGGGTGAGAAATAGAGAGGAGAGGGTACTCGGAACAACAATATCGATCTGCCCGCCTGCCTGCCTGCCTTTAGTAAGTCGAATAATTCGAGACATTGAGTAGGACAGGGGACAAGTTCTGCATCGTCGATAGTACTCTAATCTAATCTCAAGATTAGCTAGTGGAGGAGGGGGGCTTTTCCCGGCTAAAAACTACTTTTGCCCCTAAGATTAAACAGCTTACACCGTAATAACTCTATTAGTACACTAGATTAAATAGAAACTGGGTACGTTAGAGTGATTTTCCGTATTAATTCTCAGTTTCCAATAACTATTTTGAAGTCTAAAAACATCATAAATATTAATCAAGATGAATGCATCAGAAAATAACCAGATTGATAATATCATTTCAGACAGCATAGATGCGACTCTTTGACCGGAAACATAATTGACAGATGAAATGAATGTTATGAATTCTATGCATTAGTTGCTAGGGGAGAGGTTGGAATTCGATGAATCAATCAACGCTAATGTAATGAGACGGGCAATAATATTATATATAGTATCTAGATAATTTAAACAGTTTTCTAGTATAGAAAGTCAATCAATCAATCAATCAATCAATTTGTAAATCGATAATGCAACTTGATTTTCAATTTTTTAATTTTTCAAATATGTCTATTTTAGTTAGGAACAAAGAGTACTAGTAGTAACCAATTAATTGGGAAGTCGCGGGTTCGAGCCCAGAGCTCTGGGGAGAAAATTTTTGACCTAGAGCAAGTAGGTACATAATCCCGAATTGCTTCAGTCCACCTAAGTGACTGTTATTAGATTGCTATTATTGTTAGCTAGGAAAATGAAGGGTGGGTGAAAGCGTGAAGCATTTAGAAACGAAGCCTTACCAGCAGGCGACATAGGAACCGTAGGAGCATCCGGAATGTCGATAGCGCCAGTTCTGCCGCTGCTGCACGGCGCCACTTATAGCGGCAACAATAGCCGGCGGCAGAAGCTGCACAGGCAGCGGGGAAGCCACACCAGACGGGAAGTGCGGATTATTAGCTTACGGCGCCGGCTAGCGGCCTGGGGTCTGCAGCTGCAGATGTCGATAAGTTCGATGACAGTTCAACTGGCCAATCCACATTTCGAAATCTTCGTTGCGTTTGCACCGAACGTGATGGACTATTGATCCGGCGTCAATGTGTATGCGGCGTCGGCTGCGTTTGTAGCTAATAAACGAGTTGCCAAGGTCGATGTTGCCATGGTAACGACCTGAAATAAACACAATTGGGTTGGATTTTGTAGTTGTGTTTAAATTGATTCGTATTACTGACAACAGAAAGTGATTACTTTAAAGGTATAAGGTGGTAAATTAACTTAACTTGCTTTACCTGAAGGAGTTAGAGGCAATATCAGAGAGTGCATCAATATTAGAGGATGAAAAAAATTTGGTTATAAAAATACCCATCTTATGGGATTATAGAGGGATTATAGAAGGGAGGGCAATTACAGAGAGCCGTGGGCGAGGGATTAACAAGATTAGAGAGAGCAGAGGGATATTAGAGAGAAGTAGGGGAGAATAGAGAGTAGAGAGAATAGAGGAGTAGAGGGAGATTATAGAGAGTAGAGAGAGATAGAGAGATTAGAGAGTAGTAGAGAGATTCGAGAGAGTAGAGGGAGATTAGAGAGAGCAGGAGATTAGAGAGAGTAGAGAGATTAGACGAGAGGTAGAGAGAGACTAGAGAGAGTAGAGGGAGATAGAGAAGAGTAGAGAGATTAGAGAGAGTAGAGGGAGATTAGAGAGAGCAGAAGGAGATTAGAGAGAGTAGAGAGATTAGAGAGAGTAGAGAGAGACTAGAGAGAGTAGAGGGGAGATTAGAGAGAGTAGAGAGATTAGAGAGAGCAGAAAGGAGATTAGAGAGTAGAGGGAGATTACAGAGAGTAGAATGATATTAAGTATAGGTAGAGGAAGATTAGAAGAGAGAGGAGGGCAATTACAGACGCAAAAAGCGATAACAGACAGGAGCAGGTTAATTACTTGAATTTATTACAGGGCTTAGAGTCCAAACGAACGCTTGGCCTAGCGAAAACTAGTTAATTTACTTTTAGCTATAGAGACAGCAATGTCGAGCATACGGTGCAGTCAGTCTGGCGCAACAGACAGAGAAACAGAACAGACAGTACGCATTCAAATGAATCTATAAAAGAAATACTTTGCATAAAATTTGTAAATATAATGCAGCGCACAGTCATTCGAAAGCCAATAGTAGGATAACAAGAAATTATTATAGTGCAAGCTATTCTACGAGCGTATTATTTATTTAGCTAAACAGTCGCGCCACCTCCAAACAGCGCATCGCGCCACCAATGGAAACCTTCGCCCCTCCGCTCCGTTTTTTTATTTTTGTGTTCTTTTTCGTCTGCGTGAGTCGTGAGCGTGAGCCCTTGGTCTTTCTTTTTTTGGGATTTATTTTATCTAAGAGCAACTCACTGGGCATAGCTGACAAGGCATTTTTTTCAATGTACGCTTTACTGACACATATGACCACAGTAAACTCAGGGGCCTCTGCGGAGTCCTGCACAACTTTTTCTTCTAACCTCTCATTTTGCTGTCTGTCTGCTGCATTGTCTATATCTCTTTTATCTTTAAACTCTTCACTTACTTTCTGTCTCTATAATCAATATGTACTTTATCTATTTTATTTAAATAGTCCCTCCAGCTCTATTCATGCGAGTAATTTTTTTTCATTTTGGTAATTTTCTTTGCCATGCCAGCATATAAAAATCGTGTTCCGATAAACATTTAGGGTCAATGACATGTCACAGGGAAAACTTCCCGTGGTAAAAATCTTGTGCTCCTAAAATTCATTCTGCGCTTTAACTAAATATTAGTTGGGGTTTGGAACGATCGATGGGTGACCTCTTCATTCTCATGTCACTCTTTAAAGACAGATGCGCCTTAGATCCCATCGATTTCGAACCACACCCAGCAACAGCCTTTTAAGCTCACTTTATCTTTCCTTTTTAATGCTTCGAGGCGAAATGCTACGCCTCAGCTGCACCCAGCACAGTCCCCATTTATTCCCTGATGGCTCAGGAGCATTGAGCCATGCAAACGCCCACGCGGTTAGGTCAGAGTTTGCAAATATTATGCAGCTTTTCTTTCTTAGAAATATAGATAACAAATGCGGACATTTTTATTTGCTTTCTTGGATACAAAAACCCAATTAGCATTGATATATTGCTTTTTTGTTTTTGGACTAAAAATGGCATCTAAAATTACAAATCTAACTAACATATTTCCAAATTTTTGAAGGCTAAATTCCTTCTTTAAAGACATTTGAAGACATTGCAATGTTTTTGCATTCCACCTACGTTTTAATACGCAGAAAAATATATAAAGTAATTATATAGACTTGCCCTATATTATATTGACAAAAAGACAGACAGACAGGCAGACTTATAGACAAACAGACTGGCAGACAGGCAGACAGACAAACGGACGGACAGACAGACTGACTGTCAGACACACAGACGGACAGACAGACAGTCAGACAGAAAGACAGACATACAGAAACACAGACAGACACACAGAGAGACAGACAGAAAGACAGACAGAGAGAGAGACAGACAGAAACACAGACAGACAGACAGACAGACACACACAGACAGGCAGAAAGAGGAATCAGTAGAAAAATTAACAGACCAACTAAGTGACAGGCAGATAACAAAACCCATAGAAATAAATACTCATGGACAAAGACAAACAAACAACTAACTCACCCAGAGTTTTCATCTCGTTAGCAGACTTGGCATAGTAGAAGAAACCCTTGTCGCACACGTACCACCTCTTGTGCCAACCTTTCAAAGGAAACGGCGCCGTTTAAAACAGGTAGCCTTCGCATTTGGCGGGCGAGCGAAGCGGCCCACCCGGCTGCAGTTGCGACAGTTGCTGGACAGCGCTAGAGGCATCGGCACCGAACTTGGCGCCCGAACCCGACGCCGCGGTCGTTGAAGCGCCCGAAACTGCGTTTGACGC
>CATNEM010000172.1:0-150000 GCA_950096795.1 Macrostomum cliftonense
GAAAAAAAGAGGGATAGAGAGTCAAGGCAGAAGGATAGAGAGTCGATGCAGAGGAACAGAGAATCAAGGCAGAAGAAGAGAGTCAAGCAGAGGGATAGAGAGTCAAGGCATAGGGATAGAGAGTCAAGGCAGAGGGATAGAGAGTCAAGACATAGGGATAGAGAGTCAAGGCAGAGGGATACAGAGTCAAGACAGAGGGATAGAGAGTCAAGGCATAGGGATAGAGAGTCAAGGCATAGGGATAGAGAGTCAAGGCATAGGGATAGAGAGTCAAGGCAGAGGGATACAGAGTCAAGACAGAGGGATAGAGAGTCAAGGCATAGGGATAGAGAGTCAAGGCATAGGGATAGAGAGTCAAGGCATAGGGATAGAGAGTCAAGGCAGAGGGATAGAGAGTCAAGGCATAGGGATAGAGAGTCAAGGCATAGGGATAGAGAGTCAAGGCAGAGGGATAGAGAGTCAAGGCATAGGGATAGAGAGTCAAGACATAGGGATAGAGAGTCAAGGCAGAGGGATACAGAGTCAAGACAGAGGGATAGAGAGTCAAGGCATAGGGATAGAGAGTCAAGACAGAGGGATAGAGAGTCAAGGCATAGGGATAGAGAGTCAAGGCAGAGGGATAGAGAGTCAAGGCAGAGGGATAGTGAGTCAAGGCAGAGGGATAGAGTCGAGTCAGAAGGGGCTGTCTAATCTAGGTGGAATAAAATGGATTAAAATAAGACTTAGGGATATACATTAGCCTGATGTTTAACGACTCAACCTTATAGAACGCGCAAGCTATAAATAACTGAAACGCATCATGCAATCATCACTACACAGACAGAACGAGTACGTCGTTCAATCCGCATGTTCCTACTATTGCGCCGCCTGTGCTACAGTCTTCGACGCGAGCAGGATCCCGAACTGCCGCTATTGTCTTCTCCATCTAGCTGCAGAGCCGGCGAAGCTTCAATTAGTTTAGGCGACTCTTTAGATCTGAATAATAGCGATCTGATTGGTTGTCGAGTTGAACGAACAGTTGTATCAGGGGTTAAACCGCCAGCCGAGAGACGATTTCTAGCCGTGGACACTAGCCGGCATCAGGCTGTGCTAGTTGAACCGGATTCTAAACGCCTTGGCTGGGGTCTGGCTAGATTTGTTGGCGAACTGCAATACGCCGAGGCTACGCCCGATAGGGAGGACTCGCGCTCTTTGCACGTTGTTTTTCACAATCCCGGGGGCCCACCGGCTCCTAGGAGTGTGACACGGCCGCCCCTGCTGACGGCTAAGTGAGTTCAGTGATATGAGGATGCGATTAGCTGAAGAACTAACTCCGAAATCCCATTCTAAGGAGCTAAAAAATCATTTCGAAATCCCCTTCTAAGGAGCTAACTAATTACTCGGAAATCCTCTTGTAAGGAGCTGAGAATCAGTTGGAAATCCCATTCTAAGACGCTAAGAATAACTCGGAAATCCCATTCTAAGGAGCTCAAGAATCACTCCGAAATCCCCTTCTAAGGAGCTCAAGAATCACTCCGAAATCCCCTTTAAGGAGCTGAAGAATCACTCCGAAATCCCTTCTAAGGAGCTGAAGAATCACTCCGAAATCCCCTTCTAAGGAGCTGAAGAATCACTCCGAAATCCCCTTCTCAGGAGCTGAAGAATCACTCGGGAATCCCCTTCTAAGGATCTGAAGAATCACTCGGAAATCCCCTTCTAAGGAGTTAAAGAATCACTTGGAAATCCCCTTCTAAGTAGCTGAAGAATCACTCGGAAATCCCCTTCTAAGGAGCTAAGAATCACTGGGAAATCCCCTTCTAAGGAGCTAAGAATCACTCGGAAATCCCATTCTAAGGAGCTCAAGAATCACTCGGAAATCCCATTCTAAGGAGCTACGAATCACTCGGAAATCCCCTTCCAATGAGCTAAGAATCACTCGGAAATCCCCTTCCAATGAGCTAAGAATCACTCGGAAATCCCCTTCCAATGAGCTAAGAATCACTCGGAAATCCCCTTCTAAGGAGCTAAGAGCCAGTCCTCAACCGCTCGTCCCTCCAGATTCGTATTCGACGATCACATTCGTTGCATGGCAGCCAAACAACGCCTAGCAAAGGGTCGCCAACTGGTTCGAACAGAAAAAATGGCCGCCATAGGTCAGATGTTGGAATTTCCCGACTCGGTGATTGACACCATTTCGCCGGGTCATTCAGCTAAAAAAATGGCGGCAGCGGCGGCAGCTGCAAAGGCTCGATCTGTCAGCGCTGCATCCTCTAGTTCGTCAAATCTGCAGTTCGATTCGTTGCCAAGGCTACCAACAGAAGAGTCCACTCTGTCAACAGATGATGTTTCTGGACTAGAAGAACAGGTGGTCACTGTTGACAGCAGCTCGAAAACTGTGGTAGTTCAGCAGCCAATGATTTCTAATCAATTGTCATCGAGCAGTCAAGGCGGCTTGGATCATGAAGATCGCGAATCTGGCGATTCTTGATTATCCTTAATTTATTTTAATGTTTGTCAAAGAAATTCTTTCTGTGCCACGAACAACTTAAACAGTCTTCACTGGGTTTAAAGCTGTGATTGTTATTCTCCAATCAATCGTTTTTCCCCTTAACTTGCTTTAAGGCATAATACGAGCTAATCTTCCAATATATTAAGGCTTTAGATTCAAGAAGATCACCAGTAATTCCATTGATAATTCACCCGGATCTATTTTTTGCTATTCATCTCTAGTCACAATCATAAAAATCGCATGTGTAAAAAATACTCTCGGATTGAGGCTCTTAGACTTGTACAAAGCTTAACATTGTCAGTTTCATTATTTTTCAATGAACAATCTCGTTATTAATTTGCAGATATTTGTATTTTTGATTCTTACAAAATTCTTTTTCTACTAGCTGAGAAAGGATATAGAAAATCAAGTGTACGTCAAGTGTAAAATTCCACCAAATATTGCTTATTGATTTGATACCAAAAAGTACTTGCCTTGTAAACCTGGCATTAGGTTTAATAATTGTTTAATTATGATTTTGTATCATTTTTTCATTCAAAGCTTTCAATTTTTAAAATAATTTTCTGCCAAGTTGCATTGATTTGCCCAAGTACACTGTTGCACAGTAAGACATACTCCATTTTGTTTATATCTTAGTTCCCAGTTCTTTAGATTAAGCTGTACGGTTAGATAATCTTAGAATGATTAGTCAATACGAATAGTAACCAAGTAAAAATCACCCCACCTTTCCTGACTTATTTCTGCGAACTTATCTGCAGTGTACGTTCACCCGGACAGCTTCCACAATATATTTCTACCTCTAAAATGTACATACACTCGCACTAAACGTGGTAGTCAATACATCTCTACCCTAGGGTGTACACTTCTCCTACTTAAATTTCTAACCCAAATGTACATTAGTCCCAACCGGAACGTATTTTCCTTAGTTTATTTTTTAGCACGAAATGTACACCCCTTATTTCTAGCTTGTTTTCTCTCCTCTAATGTACACTAAAAAATTGAGCTTAGCCTATACAGTTTACATTTTAACGAAACACTGCACAATTAATTCTCTTACAGAGCCTGCAATAATATTCTACTTAGGCTACGTCCCGACTACACAAGTCGAAGTTTGCATGGCGTACGATCTAGGCTCAGGCTACGAAGACGGTAGATTTGGCTACGCACACGACGAGCCCGAAGACGCACTAATGCTTGACGATGCCAACTTGCAGTCGCCTAATTCTAGTAATCAGCGTCAAGTAGCTGCTGGGGCAGGCGAAGTAGACACTGTTGCTGACGAAGAGGATGACAATGATGATGATGACGAAGAGTATAGCTGCTGTAAAAGCCGATGTCGATCGTCCTGTCAGAAGTATCAGCGTTGTTGCCGTCCCAGCGGCAACAGCCTATTAGCTATAACTGGACTATCTGCGCTGTTAGGGGGTCTAACATTCGGCTACGATCTCGGCGTTATTGGCGACGCTTTATTGGCGTTAAGGCCGGAATTCTCACTCACCTGTCCGCAGCAGGAGCTGATTGTGTCGGCCCTGCCCTTAGGCGCATTCGCCGGCTCCATATTAGTTAGTCCGCTGATGGATCGTTGGGGTAGGCGACGGATTTTGCAAATCAATTGCGCTCTGTTGATTGGCGCCAGCGCCGCTTTGACTATGGCGCCGGGTCTGTGGCTACTGCTGGCTGGCAGGCTGCTGCTTGGCGTGGGAGTTGCCGTCTGCGCCACTGGCGAGTGTCTGTACGCGTCTGAGGTGGCTGCGCCGAAACGTAGGGGAGCTCTTGTGTCGGCTAATGAGTTGGGTATTACGTTGGGTGAGTCAGTGTGACTACTGTTAGTAAGGTTTTTTAAGTAGTGATTGTAGCTCGTGTGATCGTCTCAAGTCAGTGAGGAAGGCGATTCTCAAGTCTAATAGGGAGGCGATTCTCAAGTCAGTGATGGGAGGCGATTCTCAAGGGAGTGAGGGAGGCGATTCTCAATGGAGTGAGGGAGGCGATTCTCAAATCAGTGAGGGAGGCGATTCTCAAATCAGTGAGGGAGGCGATCTCAAATCAGTGAGGGAGGCGATTCTCAAATCAGTGAGGGAGGCGATTCTCAAGTGAGTGAGGGAGGCGATTCTCAAGTGAGTGACGGAGGCGATTCTCAATGGAGTGAGGGAGGCGATTCTCAAGTCTGTGAGGAAAGCGATTCTCAAGTGAGTGAGGTAGGCGATTCTCAATGGAGTGAGGAAGGCGATTCTCAAATCAGTGAGGGAGGCGATTCTCAATGGAGTGAGGGAGGCGATTCTCAAATCAGTGAGGGAGGCGATTCTCAAATCAGTGAGGGAGGCGATTCTTAAGTGAGTGAGGGAGGCGATTCTCAAGTGAGTGAGGAGGCGATTCTCAAGTGAGTGAGGGAGGCGATTCTCAAATCAGTGAGGGAGGCGATTCTCAAATCAGTGAGGAAGGCGATTCTCAAGTGAGTGACGGAGGCGATTCTCAATGGAGTGAGGAGGCGATTCTCAATGGAGTGAGGGAGGCGATTCTCAGTGAGGAGGGAGGCGATCTCAAATCAGTGAGGGAGGCGATTCTCAAATCAGTGAGGGAGGCGATTCTCAAGTCTGTGAGAAAAGCGATTCTCAAGTGAGTGAGGGAGGCGATTCTCAAATCAGTGAGGGAGGCGATCTCAAATCAGTGAGGGAGGCGATTCTCAATGGAGGGAGGCGATTCTCAAGTGAGTGAGGGAGGCGATTCTCAGTAAGGCGATCAAGTGAGTGAGGAGGCGATTCTCAAGTGAGTGAGGAAGGCGATCTAAGTAGTGAGGGAGGCGATTCTCAAGTGAGTGAGAGGCGATTCTCAAGTGAGAGTGAGGGATTCTCAGAATGAGTGAGGAGGGGACATAGTGAAGGCGAGAGTGAGTGAAGGAGGCGATTCTTCTGGAGGAAGGCGAGAAGGGAGTGAGGAGCGATTAGGCGATTCTTGAGTGAGTGGAGGCGATTCTCAAGTGAGTGAGGGAGGCGATTCAAGTGAGTGAGGGAGGCGATTCTCATCAGTGAGTGAGGGAGGCGATTCTCAAGTGAGTGAGGGAGGCGATTCTCAAGTGAGTGAGGAGGCGATTCTCAAATCAGAGGGAGGCGATTCTCAAGTGAGTGAGGGAGGCGATTCTCAGTGAGTGAGGGAGGCGATTCTCAATCAGTGAGGGAGGCGATTCTCAAATCAGTGAGGGAGGCGATTCTCAAATCAGTGAGGGAGGCGATTCTCAAATCAGTGAGGGAGGCGATTCTCAAGTCTGTGAGGAAAGCGATTCTCAAGTCAGTGAGGGAGGTGATTCTTTAAGGCAAATTTTTTATTTTAAAATTTTGGATAAAAATCAATTTGAATAAAAAATGCGATACATATCGGTAGATAGCTAATTCTAGCGTAATTTTTCATAAAAACCCAGGCCTTCTCCTAGCCTACGCCTGCGGCTATCTGCTCCTGCCTAACTGGCGTCTTTTATTCGGCCTACCGGGCCTCCTGGCCCTGCTCCAGCTGGCCTGCCTGGCAGCCGCTGCCCCCCAGTCCCGCTACCTTCTAGCCAGCGGTCATCGGTCCCCAAGCCGAGTCGGTTGCTTCGTCGGCTTCGTCGCGGTCAGCTTTGACCGAGACGAGCATCGCCAGCGAGTTGTTGGGAATTGAACGGGGGCGGTCAGGCTGGAAACCGGTCGGACTGTGTTCGATCTGATTCGCTCCTGATGCTTACGGCGGCTATCGGCGCCGATTTCTGATGGCTGCTGTCTGGTGCTGCTGCAACAGCTCAGCGGCCAATCATGTTTGTTGTAGTTACGCGCCTACGGTGCTTAGATGCTGTGGGATTTCGCACGCCAAGGATCAGACATGGCTGCCAATGGGGTGTCGGTGCGTTAAGGTTAGATTTAATCAGTGATTTTTTGTACGCAACATCAATTCATGTAGTGTGCGCCCATATGCTGTGCCATTTTTTTGTGGATTCTCCAGTAATTATGAAGAACAATGGGCAGATAGAAAGACAGATCTGACTGACGGAAAACAGACAGACAGACAGACAGACCGAGGAGACAGACAGACACACGGACAGAGACAGACAGACAGACAGACAGACAGGACAGGACAGACAGACAGACAGACTGACACACAGACAGGACAGACAGACAGACAGACAGACAGGACAGACAGACAGCGACAGACAGACAGACTGACACACAGACAGGACAGACAGACAGACAGACAGGACAGGACAGACAGACAGCTGACACACAGACAGACAGGACAGACAGACAGACAGACAGACAGATAGACACACAGACAGACAGAAAGTACAGACAGACAGACAGACGGACACACAGACAGACAGACAGACAGACAGAAACGAAAGCCCCAAATCTCACCCCGGGCCGCAGGTGCTCAGCTGCGTATTCGCTCTGGCCTTCGTCGATCGCATCGGCCGGGCGCCGCATTTTTAATCGCCTGGCAGGCGGCCTAATGGCCCTCGCCCTGGCCGCATTCTCAATCGTGTCCACCCTGTCCAAAAGATTTCAATAGCGACAGCAATTCCCAACAGGTTGGAATATGTTAGAAACGATCACGCAGTCGTTACCACAGCACAACAGTAGCGTCAACAGCGACAATTCGACGTCTATATTGTTGAGCAATTTGGCCATCAACGTCGCCCCGACGGATTCGTCGCTTTAGCAGCTTTCTGCTAGTCTTTGTTGCCCCGCCCTTACAGCGCCAGCTTCGGCCCAGTAGCCTGGCTGGTGCTGTCCGAGATTTTTCCCGGCCAGCTTGCGGGCCCGCGCTGTGGGCGCCTGTTCCAGTTTAAACTGGCTAGCGGGCCTGGCCACCTCGTGTCCTTCCTTAGCCTGCTGCAAGGCCTCGGCGCTGCCGGCACTTTCGGCTTGTACTGCGGCGTCTGCCCCCCTGCCTCGCTGTGGCCTTCTCGGCTGTCTTGGTGCGGAGGACGAGCGGCAAATCGTTGGAAACGGAATCGGTCGAGAGTTTGAACGGTCGCGACGCGGCGGCGGCGGCGGCGGTTTTGGTCGGTTTGCGCGGTTGGCTAGCTTCGGCTACTGCGGCAGCGAGGGGAAGTCGGACTGGTTGGGTGCTGATGGCGGCAGCAGCTGCTGCTGGTGCCCATTGTGAGGATTAGGATTTTTTGGAATGTCACAGATACGCATAAAAAATCAGCACCTCAAATCTCAAAATTTTACAATGGCTTTTCACCAGACACCCATCTCAGATGTGACACACAATTTCACTGACACCCATCTCAGATGTGACACACAATTTCACTGACACCCATCTCTGATGAGACACCCATTTCACAGACACCCATCTCAGATGTATGACACACAATTTCACTGACACCCATCTCTGATGAGACACCCCATTTCACAGACACCCATCTCAGATGTGACACACAATTTCACTGACACCCATCTCTGATGAGACACCCCATTTCATAGACACCCATCTCAGATGAGACACCCATTTCACAGACGCCCATCTCAGATGAGACACCCATTTTCACAGACACCCATCTCAGATGAGACACCCATTTCACAGACGCCCATCTCAGATGAGACACCCATTTCACAGACACCCATCTCAGATGAGACACCCCATTTCACAGACACCCATCTCAGATGAGACACCCATTTCACAGAGACCCATCTCAGATGAGACACCCCATTTCATAGACACCATCTCAGATGAGACACCCATTTCACAGACGCCCATCTCAGATGAGACACCCATTTCACAGACACCCATCTCAGATGAGACACCCATTTCACAGACACCCATCCTCAGATGAGACACCCATTTCATTCAATTGACTGTGATATTATACTATATTTGGTGTATGGTAAATGTGTTTACTTTATATATTTAAACACAATAAGAGTGTCACACTTTACTAATGCATTACTAAACAGCTGCGGTGTAGGTAAAAATTAATTTAAACTTCGAAATCTCTTATTTAAATCCTCGCATTCAAAATTGTTTATAAATGATTTTTTTATACTATTTGTGTTGAATTAGATTTTTTTTGTTCCTTACGGACTTGCAACCATCGACCTACTCGTAATTATACTCGTATAAAGTTGAATTAAGTACTTTTTTTAAAAAGTATAAATTTTAAGCCCTCGTTCGATTGTAGCACAATTGTTATTTTTCTTTATCTTAAAAGCCATTTCTTAGGTGAGATTTTTCAGGCACGTTGTATCCCTATGACTTGCTTCAGATCCCCTTCAATCTACTTTAAATCCCTTTGAATTGCTTTTAGAGCCCATTTAACCTACGTGAAATCCTATGAATTGTTTCAGATGCCCTTTAACCTACTCTAAATCCCATTGACTCGCTTCAGATCCCCTTCAACCTACTCTAAATCCCATTGACTCGCTTCAGATCCCCATTCAACCTACTCTAAATCCCATTGACTCGCTTCAGATCCCCTTTAACCTACTCTAAATCCCTTTGACTTTGTTCAGGTCCCTTCAACCTACTCTAAATCCCTTTGACTTGGTTCAGATCCCCTTTAACCTACTCTAAATCCCATTGGCTCGCTTCAGATCCCCTTCAACCTACTCTAAATCCCATTGACTCGCTTCAGATCCCCTTCAACCTACTCTAAATCCCATTGACTCGCTTCAGATCCCCTTTAACCTACTCTAAATCCCTTTGACTTTGTTCAGATCCCCTTCAACCTACTCTATATCCCTTTGACTTTGTTCAGATCCCCTTTAACCTACTCTAAATCCCTTGACTTTGTTCAGATCCCCTTCAACCTACTATATATCCCTTTGACTTTGTTCAGATCCCCTTTAACCTACTCTAAATCCCTTTGACTTTGTTCAGATCCCCTTCAACCTACTTTAAATCCCTTTGACTCGCTTTCGATCCCCTTTTACCTATCTAACATTCATTTGACATACATTCAGTTTTTTGAACCTACGTGTTGTCAGCTAAGTTGAATCGTTAAAACTGGCTTAAAAATTTTCCCACAGAATCATTTTTCGTATTTGGGTACTAAATTAAAACCATAAAATAGATAAAAAGAAGAATACAGGTGCCAATGAGTCATTGAGCAGTCGTGCCACCCAATGAGTTCAACCAGCGACGCCAATCGTCCAAGTCAACGACGACGACAATTGCTCGGCAGCGCTGGCGCCTGCTGTCCCGGGCTGTAGCCAACTATGGCCAGGGAAAATCTGTCAGCCTTGCGGAGCTGAACTCGCTGACCACTGTGCGCCAATTCTGCCAATTTGGGACTGTTTAACATCACCCAGCCGCTTGGCGATCAGAGTGATCGGGATGAATTTGTTGAACAGGTGGGGAAACGCCAGTCTGGCTGTACTTTTGTGATCAGATCACGCACAGCCCCATCTGATATCCCCAGATTGATCAGATCACACACAGCCCCATCTGATATCCCCAGATTTTGGAACAATATTATCTAATCCCTAGATACTCAATATCATTATTTAACCTCCATAAATACTTGCTGAACCGCAGGTCTGGCAGCACGTGGACCACTCAAATATTCGACTTCGCCTGTATTTACGCCAGCGCTTGCCGACTAGCGCTTGCCTGTCGCCCCTGTTTACTGCAAAAAGTACTGCAGGCGACGGCAATAACAACAGTAAGAATGAAAGCAGCGGCAACAATAACAACACGGGTAACATATGCGTCTGGCCTAGCGAAGAAGTACTAGCTCATTACGTCATAGTTCAGTCGCGCTTAGGCAAACTATTGCCCAGTGAATTTAGCAACGTATCGAATATTAGAGTCTGCGAGCTGGGCGGCGGGCTCACCTGTTTGGCTGGTCTGGCGGCCGGAGTCGTGCTGGGCGATCGGCTGAGTCATCTTTTATTAACTGACGGAGATCAACTGGCTCGTGAAAATGCCGCCAGGTGTCTAACAGCCAATAGAAACCTTCTAGCCAGCGGCTGCGACGCTAAAGTGGCTCAGCTAGCTTGGGAGGACGCCGATTTTGAACGGACAATCACTGATAAGAGCGATCGTTATCACCTCGTGCTGTGCGCCGATTGTTTGTTCTTTCGCGAGTCGCATCAATCGCTATTAAACACGTTGGATAAGCTTTTGATCTTGCCGACAATAGATGGTAAAAGCTGCGGCGGCGGCCTCGCTTTGATCTGCGCGCCCAGCCGGGGTAGAAGTGTCGAAGATTTTGCCCGGCTAGCCGAGGCGGCCGGCTTTGATGTCAAATTGTCGGCTAATTACGATTCCAAAGTTAGCCAGGTGGCGGAGTCGGTGGCTTCCTTTGTGCCGGACTTGCACCTGCCTCTGATGCTCAGGTTAACCAAAAATTATGGCGTTAATTAATCCTTGATTATTTAGCCGTTGATGCTACTACTGCGCCTCACGACGTTAGTAGTAGGTATAGGTTTTTTTAATACAGTAATTGCTAATCGATTTTTGCTTTTTACCCTCGATTTACCTTGACTTGAACTATTCCTGAGCTGGCTATGCTGCGAGCTGGTTCTGTAGTCCTTATTAGTTTGTAAGTTAATTAGATAGAAAAACTACATTCTTTTCCTAAGTGTTTTTTTACTTTCCACAATTTTTTCCTGTGCACAGAAAAAATCCTTTCCTTACTACTGATGCCGCTAGTAACATTAGAAAAAAACATTTAATTTTATGTCGAAATTCTGCCATTCCCTAGCTATATTTGTAGTGATAAGTTTTCGAACTGTATTGCAAAATTTTTACTTGCCTTAAAATGTGACTAACATCTTGTCGTTACTAATTTTTTTCCTTTAGTTATTAACAATTTACTTTTTTTTCACTGAAATTTTACGCTTTAGTCGCGTGCAATAAATTTTACTTCCTGTATCCTATTTTCAATTCATAATCATTTATATTTTACGTAGAACTAAATGAATACATAAATAATGTAGTGAAACTTATTACGAGCTAGACTTTTCATTCCACAGTTTCCCAACATTTTTAGTTTCTCTGTTATTGAATATAGAACTCTAATAGCCATTTGGTTTTGTTTTTACATACCGCATACTCGAAAAAAATTTTTAGCTACAGCCGCATACTTTTTACCGCTTTTTGTTTTCTAACCTTTGAGTCTCTTGTAACCTTGTAACTTATCTTAGTGAGACATTATTTATTAAATCTAATTAGATTTTCGCGAATACAGATGTGTTAAAAATTTAAATGAGTGATTTTAAAAGTTGTTTTAGTTGTTTTCGTCCTCATATTTATTTTATATTATTTAAATTCTAGGACATTGTGCTTGCTTCAATAGATAAGAGAAACTCACTGATGCTATTTTTAGAACTGTTTGAGAGCCTAGGCTGGCACACTGGATATTCAGTGTACAAATGTACATTCAGAGTGTACAGTGAGAATGTCTGTGAAATAGCGCATTCAATTCTCCTTTAATTAACTTTTTTAATAATCGGCATTTTGATTTTCAGGCGTCCGCCAGTGCAGCATCAGATCGTCGGCATCACCGGTCAGCAGCTGCCTACCAGCAGCAGCAGCAGCCGCGCCAGTATTATGACGCCGACCTGCCAGACGATAGACAACGCAACGACGACGAACCGTTGCAGCTGGTTGACATGTACAACGCCGAGGATGTCAATGCCCAGCTGAACGATCGGCTTGGCGGAGGCGTCAGCAGGAGTCGACATCCGGCAGCTTCAGCGCCGTCTCCGCCGCATCAACCAACCGGCGCCACCGCCGCCCAATCATCCGCAGGCGTCGCCACCCTCCTAGCCGAGCTGGAATCGGCGGGCGCCGAAATCGCCAATCTACGCCGTCGAGTGGCCGCCCTAGAAGCCGACAACGATCGTCTACGTCGCGAGCTCGATTCCCAACGCGTCGAGGCCGAAGCTCTGGCCACTAGTCGCGCCTTCGATCTAGTTGAAAGCCTTCAACGCGATCAGCGCACTCGCGACCAGGCCGCTGTACAGCGGATCCGCCTAGCCAATACGGAGCGCGATCTGGCACTTGAACGGGCCGAAGCTCTCGCTGCCGGTGGCCCCGCCGACCCCGAACCCTGGCCGGCCGCGTATCGCAACGTCGGCGAAGTCGACAACAACGACGAAGCAGACGATGTGGACAGTCTGCTGGCCAGGCTGGAGGCTGCCGATGCTGGCGAAATTATTCAACAACAGCAGCAACGAAGACGTCGTCGACGCAGTGTCGATGATTTCGACGATGTCGTTGACTTTGACGCCGACAACGGCGATGTTGACGATGCCGACGTTCAGCCAACTGAAGGTCGGCATCAGCTGATGCAGGCGAACGCCGCCCTGTCCGCCAGATGCCGCCAGCTCGAGGAGGAGCTGGAAAGCGCCAGGATTTTGTATTCGATGCAGCGCGCGTTGGCTGGCGGCGTCGGGCAAGTCAACAACAACGAAGCTGACGACGCCTACGAGGACGAGACAGCGGACGAGGCCGAGCGTCTCGGTGAGGCCAGCAACGAAACCGAATTGCGCGCCAAATTCGAGTCCACCCTGGCGCTCATAGAAGAGGAAGCGAGAATGCGCGACGCTCAGGAGGCCCGCCTAGCTGAACAGCTGCGCGCCGCCGAGGCCAGGGCCGAGAAAGCCGAGGCTCAGTTGGCGGCGGCTACAGCGGCGGCCGCTTCTGCTAGACGAGCGACTAACGGCGGCGTTGCTAGTTGGAGACGCGAAACCTGAACTCGTAAAGCTTTTTATGCGGTTGATTCAATCTAGTTAATGATAAAATATCGAAAAACTCAATTGATACTACTGTTATGAAAAAAAGTTTTGAGGACATGTTTTTTGTAATTCTATCGTAAAATATCGAAAAAAACTCTATTGATTACTACTTGGTGAAATAAAAGTTTTCATGTCCGTGTTTTTAATAATTCTATCGTAAAATATCGAAAAGCTCTAATCATGCTACTGATATCTGAAACTCCAAGAATTTTTTAAGCTAATGCATAAATTAGATTTGCATAGATTTTTTTAATAAACTGTGATTCTAGACCAGGGTATTACTTTTTTTGACGCGGAACAATTTGTCTTTTGTTCGATAGTTTTTAACTGCCGTTGCAGGAAAAAAATATTCTTTAGTTTTAAGCGCTATAATTTTTATGTTTACTATTTATTACTGCTACTAGCTTGGTTCTAGTAGTATGCCTTGAACTTTTTTTTACTTTTTTCTATGTACATTCTCTAGCCGTATACAGTGTGTAGGTAATAATTGTTGTAAAACTCTATTTCGTCTTTTGCATTTTTTGTTTCTTCTCTGGTTATGGCTGATCATAAATTTTAGAGGTAATTTTGGCTCCACATTTTGTTTTATTTTTAAGTTTGGTTGATGATGAATAAGCGCTTCCTTTTAGTATGAAATACATATAAAACTACAACTATACATTCCTTAGGCAAACAAAAAATAAAGGAACCAAATAACAAATTTTATAATTTCTTTGCGTTCTTAAATATTGAAATCTACAAAAAAACAATGATCTCTGCATTCGGTGCAACTGTACATAAACAGTGCCAACAATTAATAATCCTCAGTTCAGTGCTGTAGCTGACTCCACTCCCGTCTGTATGTCTGTCTGTCTAACTCGCCATATAGCCTCTGATCAAACAATCGCTCCCACTTTTCGCGTCCTATTTCTCCCAGGAAACAGGCTGTCTATACGGTGTGTTTTTCCCATATCCCAAACCCTTGGAAAGCGCGCGCTTTAGTGAATAGGCCAGTTAGTGTTCT
The DNA here is from genome assembly GCA_950096795.1 of Macrostomum cliftonense. Taxonomy (NCBI): domain Eukaryota; kingdom Metazoa; phylum Platyhelminthes; family Macrostomidae; genus Macrostomum; species Macrostomum cliftonense. Next base: position 14,204 of record CATNEM010000172.1, read on the forward strand.
AGCCCAGTTCAACACACACGCATTGCAATGGTTATGCATGGCAGAGCGTAAATTAATAAAAAATCCACATTGCTCAACATAGAGAGGCAGCCCCTGTGCACCGCTGCGCTGCGCTCTGCCGTAGAGACAGACAGACAGACAGACCGAGAGAGAAATCAGTTTGCTGCGCTTTGAATCCCGATCGATTGATCAATAAGCGAGGAGCAAAAGCTACACTTTGATTTGTCCTAAACAGGCTGCTATGGCAAGCTTAAGGAATTCTTTAGCCCAAACAGCCGAAAAACAATGATTCATCCGTGACCGTAAGTTTAGCCTATTTAAATAGCAATGTAATAATCCGACAATCAAAAACAGATGCTTCTATTAGTTTTATATTTCAATAGCCAATAATTAATTATTCAATAGTGTCAACATTTTCTATGAAAAAACTTTGATTCCGACAGTTTTACAAATAGTACATGTAGAAACGTAAATAAATATAATCATAGTTATTAATATCTTTTATACTAAGTAAGCGACGAGTTGCACGAGCACGCTCAACCAAAATAAAAGCAAAAAAACAAACAGCAGTTGGTGAGACAAAGACAACAGAACAAAGACCTAAAACGCTGGTAAAAACTGGAGTAAGTTAAAAACATTGACAGAAAAAAACACCAAGGTGTTGTAAAGCAGCAGAATACCGATCTTAGTAAATAAATTAATTCTCATTGATTAAAACAAATGTTAAAAAGAGCATTATAACAAGCTAATTAGCATAATATCAGCAACTGCAACCAGCAGCAGTTATCAATCTATTTCACATTTTATCAGCCGAAACAAAATAAAAAGATTAAAGTGGAGCTGGAAGATTAGAAGGAGATCAACTGCCAAGGATTTAAAATTTATTTACAACGAATAATATTTGTTTCAATAATATTTGATAAACAAAAATTTTGATTATAATCGTCCCCGCCAAGCTGTGTCGAATCTTAGAAATTTACCGATATGTTGCGTAGACAACTAATTAGAATTCTAACAATGAACAACATTGAAGCTGAATGATGCGCTAAAAATTCAAAAAAGAGCCAAGAAATTTCATTTAAATGAATTCAACCTAAAATAAGCTGTCATCAGCAAAACTAAATTCAGTGTACAATGGAAGCGATTGTTAATTAATACAGAAGAAAAAGTCAAGAACCGTAAATACATTATTTCATAGTTAATTAAAAGTTTTGTACTGTGAACCAATTTAAATAAAACACCACCTCCTCAATGGCCAAAACAAAACCCTTAGCAGTGCAGACCTACCGATATGTAGCAATAAAAACAAAAAATTTATACCGCCAGGCATTGACAAAATTGCGACGATTGCGAAAAAAACTTGACTACAAGTTATATAAATAAATTGTTTTGATTTTCATCATGGAAGCAAGGTATATCATTCGCTATGCATACTAATAATTAGTAATGTCAATAATGCACAAATTCAAGCGATAAATATGTTTCAATAAAGAAAACAACGAGAGATGGCATGGCAACATCCAGCGAGATGTAGAAAAAAATAATAAATAGCTTGAATACAATGCAAACGGAGCAGTAAATTGCATAGAAAATGATTTATTAATCATATCTTTGTATGAGATGATAGAGACCGAATCCTCTTAGCAAGTAAATTGTTGTTACGTAATTCAGCATATTTAAGACACAGCTGTTACACTACGTAAATAAATAGGAAGCAATACCAAAGACTTAACTAATGACAAAAGTAACTGACTGATAGATTGCACAGATTAACAAACCAAGGCATCAAAACAATTATTTGTTAAAACGACACTGCAGCGATACAGTAAACTGCAATTCTAGACACTCGGCGACAGATCTATCGACCCATTCAACATGTCTAGAATACATATTGCATATCTAGCTACATCTAGCAAGATATCTAGCTACATATCCAGTTACATCTAGCAAGATATCTAGCAACATATTCAGCTACATCTAGAAAGACATCTAGCTGCATCTAGCGGCATATCTAGCTACATATCGCGCCATATCTAGCAACATATTCAGCTACATCTAGCGGCATACCTAGCGACACAACACCAAAAGCGACCAAGCACAAGCAAAAAAACACACGAGACTCACAAGGGAAGTCAACCTGTATTGAAGAAGAATTTCAAATAATTACGTTTCACGACTGTTGAGTCGCAGTAGCCGGCGAGGCTGAGGTCGCCACCTTGACGGCCTCGGCGCTGCCTGGATTGCCAGCCGCTGCACCGGCGCTGCCGCCACCGCCACCACCACCAGCAGGACCCTTTTTAGTAAGCAGGGAATTGAAAAACGTGGCCAACACGCCGTCGTTAGCGTTGGCGGGAATTCCGCCTCGAGCAGCGGCGCTACCCGCGGCGCCCATAGCGGCCGAAGAAACACCGGCGCCACCGCCGCCGCCTCCCCCAGGTGCCGGAGCGGCTTTAGACAGGCAGGCCTGCAGTCGGCAGAGAAACACCTGCTCATCCTCGGCCAGCTGTTCGGCTTCATCGCCGGCTCCGGCCCGACGCTGCTGCTGTTGCGTCGGATTCGAATTAGAGGCCAAGCTGGCAGCAGCAGCCGCGCCGACAGGTTTCGTCAGCACCTCGTGATAGGGCGAGTCGGCTAGAGAGGCAGCGGGACCGCCAGCCAGGAGCAGGCCGGCTTTGGCTGCACTGTCCCAGCCAGCTGGCACGAACACACAGTCGCGTTCCAGTACGTAGGCTGGCTGGCTGCAGGGCAGGTCGTAGACGCGGTGCAGAAGGTACTGCCTGAGCAGGGTGCAGTTGCGGTCCTCGCGGGCCGAGGTGTACACCAGGGCGGCGCCGTCTGCGTGGTTTTTAACAGAATTCAATCTCCTTAGAGATTATGTCTAGGTAATAAATAGTTTTAGAATGAAACTCAGTAGAGAAGAATATTCTTTCCAGCTTGGTAAATAATAAAGCAGATTGTTAGTAAACTGACACAGTCTCATGTAGACTCTTAGGACGAAGAAAGTGTAAGGAAGATTCTCACAAGACCGATCATAATCTCATGGAGATTCTCGCAAGACCGATCATAATCTCATGGAGATTCTCGCAAGACCGATCATAATCTCATGGAGATTCTCGCAAGACCGATCATAATCTCATGGAGATTCTCACAAGACCGATCATAATCTCATGGAGATTCTCGCAAGACCGATCATAATCTCATGGAGATTCTCGCAAGACCGATCATAATCTCATGGAGATTCTCGCAAGACCGATCATAATCTCATGGAGATTCTCACAAGACCGATCATAATCTCATGGCGATTCTCGCCAGACCGATCATAAGTCTCAAGGAGATTCCGCAAGGACCGATCATAATCTCATGGAGATTCTCGCAGACGATCATACTCTCATGGGAGATTCTCACAAGACCGATCATAATCTCATGGATATTCTCGCAAGACCGATCATAATCTCATGGAGATTCTCGCAAGACCGATCATAATCTCATGGTCATGGAGATTCTTGCAAGACCCATCACAATCTCATGGAGATTCTCGCAAGACCCATAACAATTTCATGGAGATTCTCGCAAGACCCATCACAATCTCAGGGAGATTCTCGCAAGACCCATCACAATTTCATGGAGATTCTCACAAGACCCATCACAATCTCATGGAGATCTCGCAAGACCCATCACAATCTCAGGGAGATTATTAAAATTAATAATAAGCACAGGGAAATTCTCAGTGTACCAATAATAATCTTAGGTAGGTTCTCATAATACCGACAATAATCTCAGGGAGATTCTCAGTATACCAGTAACGATTTCAGGAGATTATCAGAATACGGTAATAATTTCAGGGAGATTCTCAATATACCGGTAATAATCCCAGGGAGATTCTCAGTATACCGGTAAAAATCTCACGCAGATTCTCAGTATACCGGTAATAATCTCAGGGAGATTCTCAGTATACCGGTAATAATCTCATGGAGATTCTCAGTATACCGATAATAATCTCAGGGAGATTCTCAGTAGACTGTAAAAAATCTCAGAACAAATCAATCAAACAAAATCAAGTGCGCAGCTCTCACACTTCAAGCAGAACATGCGCAGATGATACTGCAGATAATCAAATTGCTCCTCTTTATAACCGAAATCGCGTTCCAAACTAGTCGACATGAGGTCGGCCTTGGTGATAACGACAACCAGCGGCAGGCCGCTATTGTTAGTCAGCACTCCGTCAGGCAGGGGCAGCGCCACTTTCTCAGGATCCGCAGGCGGATGGAGCGGATTGGCTCGCTTGGCGTTTGTTCGACGAATTAGATGCGACGATGGATCCTGCTGGAGCGGCGACGTGGCTGCGACGGCGGCTGCGGATGCCCCACTGCCATCGGGAGGGCCGTCGGCGGAGCCTTCAACTTCGGGCTCGGTGTAGTCTAGGAAATGACGGACTAGAGACTCGCGCGCCTCATTCACCTCGTCGGGGTCCAAGCCGAGACGGTCCACGTGCCTTCAGGGAGTAGATTTTTGGGTAGTGAGTGGCGACTCTCAAAGGATTGGAGGGCGATTCCTCAACGGATTGGAGATTTTTAAGGATTGGAGGGCGATTTTCAAAGGATTGGAGGGCGATTCCTCAACGGATTGGAGATTTTTAAGGATTGGAGGGCGATTTTCAAAGGATTGGAGGGCGATTCCTCAACGGATTGGAGATTTTTAAGGATTGGAGGGCGATTCCTCAACGGATTGGAGATTTTTAAGGATTGGAGGGCGATTTTCAAAGGATTGGAGGGCGATTCCTCAACGGATTGGAGATTTTTAAGGATTGGAGGGCGATTCCTCAACGGATTGGAGATTTTTAAGGATTGGAGGGCGATTTTCAAAGGATTGGAGATTTTTAAGGATTGGAGGGCGATTTTCAAAGGATTGGAGGGCGATTCCTCAACGGATTGGAGATTTTTAAGGATTGGAGGGCGATTTTCAAAGGATTGGAGGGCGATTCCTCAACGGATTGGAGATTTTTAAGGATTGGAGGGCGATTCCTCAACGGATTGGAGATTTTTAAGGATTGGAGGGCGATTTTCAAAGGATTGGAGGGCGATTCCTCAACGGATTGGAGATTTTTAAGGATTGGAGGGCGATTTTCAAAGGATTGGAGGGCGATTCCTCAACGGATTGGAGATTTTTAAGGATTGGAGGGCGATTCCTCAACGGATTGGAGATTTTTAAGGATTGGAGGGCGATTCCTCAAAGGATTGGGGATTTTTAACGATTGGAGGGCGATTTTCAAAGGATTGGAGGGCGATTCCTCAAAGGATTGGGGATTTTTAAGGATTGGAGGTCGATTCCCAAAGTATTGGGGATTTTTTAGGATTGGAAGGCGATTTCTAAGAATTGGAGGGCGATTCTCAAGCATAGAAAAACTAATCACAGAATGCTCAAACCGTTTTCAATCTGACGGAGAGCTCACCTATTGAGTATGTCAGCCCATTGTTGCAGCGAATCCAACAAGGCCCAGGGCGCCTCAACACTGCCAACTAGGACAGCCAATGTGTGCTGATAACTGGCCTTGATCAGAGCAAAACGCAGCAAATTTTGATGTCGCGGATCGCCGTCTAGAGTCCACACGCCTAGCCGATTATCGCTGCCATCCATCGAGGCGGGACCGTTGACACCACTGCCTTCTCCTCCGGCGGCGGCGTAGTCGGCGGCTGTAACCTCTAGGCAGTGGTATTCGAGTCCGTGACCTCGCCTAAGATTATCGTCGTTGCCGCGAAGTAGGCGACCAACTAGGGCGGTTTTGCCGCTGCCAATATCGCCCAGCATCAATAGGCTGCATCTTTGGCCGGGCTGTTTGAGCTGGGCATTGGTCTGCACCTCCTCAAGGATGTGAGACCTGTTTTTTGTCAAGTTAGCTGTTAGCAGCATGCTATTTATGTCATATATAAAATATGGATATCAAATAATTAGAAAACTTGCTATCTGATTTAGTACATTTAATTTGTAAATAATGATTTAAATGCCACCACAGTTTATAATTAAATATGTGCAACTTATTCAACCAAAGATCCATGTGTTTTTATATGTTTCTAACAATTAAATGCATGGATAACTTGATATTGGACATAGTCAATAAGTGACTTATATGAAATAATGGATATGTGTATTTTTTTCTATCTAAAACGGTTATATAATCAACCATGTAGCACTAATTATATTATATAAATTGAATACAAATTACTTTCTTAACTTTTTGATATCTTTGAGCTATAAAAATACATTATAAGTAACAATGTCTGTTATGACCAGAGACCAATGGTGATCACTTTTGCCATAGACTCATAGTTTGTATGTCATCATAATTATTTTTTGTCAAAACCATAATTTTTACCATTGTTATATTTATGCCTGCAATAATTATCTTGCTATGAACTTTATTACTTTGAATTGATTTAAACTCAAGGCAATATAATTTTAGAAAAATTTGTTGATTTTGTCATATTTTAATTACATTTTGAATTTTACTTTAATAAACATTTTTCAGACAAAAATTGTGGCAGACAAAATGATTAGCACCCTTTGTTTTTTTATTTTTCATGATTACTGACAAAAATAAATAGACAATATATCTGGATATATTCCTTTATTTATATTTTATATTTAGGATAGCTTTAGTTCATGGATCATGTTATATTATAAAAATAATGGGTTATTAGGTTTTATTGACAATGTTACTAAGATTAGCTATAACAAAGATATTATGTTACAACTTTTTCTTGGGACAATATTTCAAAGCTAGCTATTGTGGCCAAATCTCCCCTTGGCAAAGTAATTACAGTTTGAGTCACTTCCAAAAAGGCAATTGACTATGACAAATGTCTTAGATAGGCAAGTTGACAAAGCAACCTATTTATAAGATTGGTTGATAAAATAATTAGTTTATAAAATCGAAATTGACAAATACAATAGTTTAATAAAGCTAGAAATTTATAGCAAAATTGAAAATCTATTATATTACAAGCTATATACTTCAAATTTGTCATGCTAAAGTACTTTAATTCTAAAAATCATGGCAAGGTACATTTGAGAAATTATTAAACTTTTACAAGATAATTATCTATGAAATAATTCAAGGATTATCCTTATAATATTAAAAAATGAGTGAACAAAATTACACATAACTATAAAATGCTAATGTATATACATACATACATATAACTACTATAAACTAATACTATAACTGCAATTAGCAAATATTATCAATAATTGACATAAATTTAAATGACAAATCAAAAGTAATATACTAGAATCCCAACATATTGTAGTTTTTTCAAACAAACAAATAAGTATAATTAATAGCTTTAAATATAATTTTACATATGAATATATTTTAACAAAATATGAAACTAAATGGATAAATAGTATAAACAAAATTGTAGCTTAGAATTTTATTTAGAACTATTTTATTGTTTTAAGTATCATTAAAGCTGTTACTCTAGCTATTATGGTTTGTCTAGTTAAGTAGGGAAATATATATTTATTACTTGATTGTTAAAAAACAATTGAATAAGTATTGGGCCTCAAATATATAGTTTGCTAGACTAGCAATTCAAATTATCTATTTGAGTCTTGTTTACTTTAAATGCCATATCCTATCATTCATATCATATGGCCTGGGCCTGGGGGCTGTGGGCTTTAATAGTCTGCTTAATAATAAGGGCTTAAATGCACCGATAAATGCTAGAAGAGTTGGCAATGTATTTCAGTGTTCACTTTTAATGTTGCTGGGTCAATGGTTGCTTTTAAAATTGTCGCTTATTATCCAGAATCGCTAGCATTTTTGGCCAATGCCATGCCATCCATGAAAATGTCACTGACAATTAACTTACCAAAGCTGTTTACCATCCTCATCATCAGTGAAGCCGTTTTCCATAGTTTATTAACATTTAGAAAAATACAAGCCACTTAGTATTAGTTTTAATTTAGCGCTTTTTGAACAACACAATAAATAAATCAAATAGTTGTAGGTAAAAAATGAGTCAGGATTGAGGATTTCTAGGAACAAATACATTTAAAATAATAATTTTCGCGTGAAGTATAACTAAATTTTACAATCATATTCACTTAAAAAATATTGGCCTAGCATTCAAGTCCATCATTGTTGGGGTTCAGTTTAAAAAATTATGGGTTAAATCCTAAAGTGCTTTCTTGGGTGACATTTGCCAAATCCTAAGACTCCACGACCGTAATCACATTTGAATTGGACCTTTACCTGGACTTAAAGTAGTACTTGAGTGTCTCTTTCTCTTACTTAGAGCCAAGTTAAGTAGCCTGGCTAAGATCGGTGATACCGTGCATGTATTTAGAATATTAATAGCTTTGCATAGGCAGCAGGAAAGCATATAGAGATGTAAAATCCTTTAAATATTTCAGTTATTTTACCTCCGTTCTCGCCCTATAGATATATTATAGTCCTTATACTCCTTATATATTTATCTCTCCTTATATATTCGGGTCCTATAGTGCTTTTTAAGTTGGATACATACATCACTTATTACTATATTATTCGCTTACACCTACATGAGCATGCACAGATACTGCAGGTGATTCCAATCTATTGTGTATGACGATAAAAGTGTTTCTGGTGGCAGATGACTGGTGGCAGGTCCAGGGTTCGCACCCCAGAATTACCACAGAAAACTCCTGGGCCCAGATAGTGTCACCTTAGCCGCTCAGTCACACCCAAAAATGTACCAATTCATCATCTCGGGGCGGGTTAAGTAAGCTCAGGCAGCACTGACTCAACTGGTGGTCGATCACATCACTAATTAATGATATGAAATTAACGACAGGCACCTGTACATGTAGTTTCTGAGCTAGTATTGCCTTTGACGAGCTAAATAATACCGTGTGAAACAAAAGTCTTGTCGACTTAAAGCAGTAACAGCTCCGCTAAAACTGACCTGCATAATTAAACTTAATTTTACTAATTGATGCTTTAACCATAGACAAACTTACTACGCTGGATGAAGGAAATCAGCGATGGGACATGGGAACCACTTTGCGAAGGTGATCGACACGGCCGGATAAGGTACTCAAGAACAGATGAGATCGATGGCATTGAATGTGAAGCGTTACATGGAAGCCAAAATAGTTACCTAAAGTCAGGACCCAACTAAAGGACAAGTCATACAGTCATGACTTAACTAAATGACCCCCTCAAACAGTCATGAGCGTGGGCCACAAAACCATCCATTCTCGCTTTGGATGTCTAATTCTGATTTAGTGCGTAGTTTGCAAGTAGCGGAAAAGCCAGACATTTTACTTTGTCAAACAAAAATTATTTACTTCTTTAGTTTTCTGGTACAATATGGTAAAAGCTGCATCGATTTTTCCGTTATATTTAACACCCATTAATGCTGCTACATGCTAACATGCATGATTCCAAAAAGCATCCAACGCAATGCTTTTAATCTTTTCCGCCGCTTGCGTCTTTGAAAATCATGCCATTATCTGGGGTGTTGCAACAGGATCTGACAAATTTGAGTCGCCAGCTCATGCTCAAGTAGGCTTGTTTGAGTTCGGTATTGGTTCGGTATGCAGAGATAAAGAAGGGATTTCACAATATTTTTTAGACTTTTTGCATAAGCTCGCACTTGCGTCAAGCTCAAATGCATCTCTGCAATATCGCTCTGACTGCGGTTCTGTTAATTGGTAAGTGACAAATGCCGTTCCCTAGGGAATCGACTTTTTTAATGTTTCTTCAGGACATACTTTGCTGCGAAGCAAACTGATGAGCTGTCTGCAACTTGCACTGATCCCAAGGCCTCACCACCCGCTCCCCAATCCCAGCCTCCCTCGCTCAGGCGCCCCCCTACTGCAGCCGCTTCGTCCGCTCCTCCGGCCCTGTCCTGCTCGACCCCACAGTCAGCAGTCGAGTCGCCAGCGAGGCCAGCTCAGGCCTTGTCCAAGACTGCCTCATCAGCTGCTGGTCGAGGGGCTGCGTCGCAGTCAGCCTGCTGCACATCAGCCGCGTGTGCCAGCTGCTCTTCATCAACGACGCCAGCAGCAGCAGCAGCGGGCCGGCTCACCTGGAGAGCCTCGTGTGGAGGTCGTTGGGATCTGAGGCCGGCGCCGAGGTGTGGAAGGCGATCGACATCGAGAGCGTCATCCAATCGAGGAGGCTGAACGTGTCGGCTCGATTTGAGAGTAAGTCGGTTGGTTTTGTGGTGCAGGATGTGCGAGTGTGTGCGAGTTGGTCAGCTGGTGACATGGTTGGTGGCCCTGGGCGCAGCTGCTTGCCTTTTAAGTAAGTTTGCCTGCTCACCGTCCGTGCAGACTCTCACACGGGCAGCAACGGCTCCATCCGACACCTGTCAATCAATGTGACGGCCTGCTACCGAGTCGAGGCGTGGGGCGCTGCAGGCGGCTCCAACAACTTCACTGGCACAGTCGGAGGCAGCGGAGCGTCGATGTCGGGCCGGTTCAAGCTGACTGCGGGCTCGCAGCTGTCGGTTGTGGTCGGTCAGGCGGGCGGACCGGCAGTGGACGACGAGTGCGGCGGAAGCGACGGCGTTGGTAAAAATCGGCTTCTGGTAGCTGCCGGAGGTGGTGGCGGAGCGTCATTTACTCGCATCTTTGATGGCAAGTTTTTGCATGCGCATAATAAATGCCAAACTGAAACCAAGAACAGCCAAGTCAGAATTTTCTTTCCAGGAATTTCTGGTCAGGGTGGCCCCAACGCCACCAACTCCAACGGAGGAGCCGACTTTCTCGGCATCGGCGGAACCAACGGACAACCGGGATTCAACGATCCCACCAAGACTGGCGAAAAGGCCCACCACGGCGGCTGCGGCGCCGGCTGGCTGGGCAGGCCGCTTAACCCGCGCCGCGGCCCCGACGACGGAGACGGAGGCGGCTGCTTCAACGAAGGCTGGGTCGGCGGCGTCGCCGGTTCAGGAAACACCGGCGTCGGCGGCTTCGGCGGAGGAGGCGGGGCTGGCAGCAGCGGTGCCGGCAAGCAGGGCGCCGGAGGAGGCGGCGGCGGCCTCGGCAGAAATCACGCCGGCGGTGGCGGCGGCTCTGCCTGCTTCGGCGTCGACTGCAGCGGCGTGTCGGGCGGCAACAGCGGCAGCCGTCAGGGCCGAGTGGAGCTGCAGCTGCTGGTGCCGGGGAGTTGCTGATAACTTGAACCCGGATAATCTTGAAGCCCTAATTTCTATGCTATATAGACATAATCCCTGGATGCTAGCAACGATAATCAATCGGCTATATCGGATAATGCCAATTAAAATACTGATTAAAATGATGTCCCATTTTTATGCTACAGATAGTTCTGCACGATATATCCCCTGCTATTATCATAATGCTCGTTAGTAATAATTTTAACACGAATACGAGTAATGATGAAGTTTTTTATTACATCGTGAGCTTATTGTTTTCAAGTTGAATATTTCTTCAATCGTTCGTGGCATGTGAATCCAAATTCACTATTTTATCACCGATGTCTTTTAACATCCAACTGTCACTAGCGTGCTAACTGTTAGAGTGATTGATGGCAACCTAATATTCGACAAGAAATTTCAAGTAAACACAAATACTGTAGTATTTTATTCCTCCAATGCTTATCTGGTGTTGGTATAATTTAACATCATTCAATCACTAAAAATATTTATGTTAAATTGGGAAACTCGTTGGGCCCGAAATCACTTGCACTTTTTGCATTGGCATATAAGTTTTTTCTAGGTCTTTTATCTATTCAGTGCAATTCGACTTTAAGTTTCGGCGCCATAAATAAATAAATTTGGGCTTTCCTTTGTAAGAGTGACCACATTTACAAAAAAATCTCCTTTTACACGCTACTTGCTACTTTTAGTAGCCAAACTAGATAGTAAGAAAAAACTTTATAAGTCCGAGATTTTTTAGTGTTTTCAGTTTTTTTTCACTTTCCAAGAAGGAATAAGTTAGGAAAGGAACAATTTATTTAAATATATATGTTTATTCTCTATAATTTATACGTTTAATAGTTTGACTTTCTGGCCGTATTATAGTTAAATAAAAGTGCATTAGTCACGTGCCTACAATAACAATGATTAGTGTTAGATATAAAGCTTAGACTATAATAGAACGCGTGTCCGGAAATTTATTTCACACAAAACGGGACAAGCGAAGGGAGGTTGCTACAGACTAGCAAGGGACAGAAAAGATCATTTTCATCTACAACAAAATCATCCATGCCCAATAGCAAATAAAAAAACAGAAACACAACAATAAACAACACCAACTGCAAACAGAAAAGTACAAAGATGGTGTTGTGCGCAATAATGTGTGGGAAATAAAATAGTTAAATATACCGTTTTTGGCTCGAAAAAAATTTGTTTATCTAGCTAATCACTGTATCAATATAAACGTTTTCTAACGTGCAGTGACAGCCACAGTGCGATTCGATATTCCATTTTTAATAACAGAGATATAATGGCTTCAGTGAATAAAACTGGGCAATACGATGTCATAAATAACAAAAAATACGAGTGAACTCTCTAGAATTGAAACTTTTTTTGCATCTGAATATTTTTTGTACTCATAATGATAATGTGATTTTCATAAACAGTAAAACGAAATTTCTCAAATTAAAAAACCTGCAAATAATACCTCGAAAAAATCAAGCCTAACGAAAATTTTTAGTCTACAAATAAGAGGCAATTCTACCCCACAGACACTTGGGGGAAGATTGGTGATTCTACCCCACAGACACTTGGGGGAAGATAGGCGATTCTACCCCTCAGACACTTGGAGGAAGATGGGCGATTCTTCCCTACAGACACTTAGGGGAAGATGGGTGATTTTACCCCACAGACACTTGGAGGAAGATGGGCGATTCTTCCCTACAGACACTTAGGGGAAGATGGGCGATTCTACCCCACAGACACTTGGAGGAAGATGGGCGATTCTACCCTACAGACACTTGAGGAAGATGGGCGATTCTACCCCACGGACACTGGGGGAAGATGGGCGATTCTATCCCACAGACAAATAGAGGAAAATGGGCGATTCTACCCACAGAAACTTAGGGGAAGATGGGCGATTCTACCCCAGAGACACTTAGGTAAGATGGGCGATTCTACCCCAGAGACACTTAGGGGAAGATGGGCGATTCTACCCCAGAGACACTTAGGGGAAGATGGGCGATTCTAACCCACAGACACTTGGGGGAAGATAGGCGATTCTACCCCACAGAGACTTGGGGGAGATGGGCGATTCTATTCCACAGACACTTGGGGGAAGATAGGCGATTCTACCCCACAGAGACTTGGGGGGAGATGGGCGATTCTATCCCAAGGGTGATGCTAAATGATGCACAAAAGCAGCTTGAATCCACATCAATCAGTACACAATCAACAACGTAGAAGCTACAGTAGGTTAGTAGGAGAAAGCAGTTAGCATTTGGGCGACAAAATGTTTTAACTGTGACTAGCTAGACGAGTCAGTCAGCTAAACAGGTCAGGCAGGTCAACCCCGGCAAACTTTTTATCCCTGGCCGCCCAATATTCGCGTCGGAATTCCCAAGATTTGTCGGACGACGATTGTCGAAACCAGCGCGGCTGGACGGGTGTCGGACGGGAGCGCTGCTTGTTCTCTAGCCGCAGCTTTTGCGCCTCGGCGTTGTCTAAATCGCCAACCTCCAGTAGGCGCTGATCGGGCCTGAATTGTTTTTAAGTGACCGATATGTATCGATGTTGCTAGAATTATCAATTGTTCAATGAAAATTTAGCTCAGTGGTTAGAGCGTCCAACTTAGAACCGAAAGGTCGGGGGTTCGAGTCTAAATCGGTACAGATAATTTATGCAATTAGAAGATTAGATAAATTATAAAATAAAACAATAAAAATATTCTGAATATGCAAAAAATATAAATTTGCTGATCCCAATATGTATCAAAAGCAATTCTAATTTGGATGCTTTTAATACAAGTAGCTAATCAAGATAAAAATTATAAAAACGTAAACTACCGATATGTATTGAAAACCATTTATCATACCTTTTCTTAACATAAATAACTACTGAATAAGAAAGTTAGACAAAATCTAAAACTACCGATATGTATCAAAGACAATTTTAATTTGACTAATCAATATGTAAATAAAAATAATCGGTAGATGTAGGAAGCCTATAATTACCGATATGTAACGAAATAAAATCTATTTTAGAAATTGGAATACGAATAAGTATTCCCGATAAAAATAACAGGATGCCAAAAACTACCGATATGTATCGAAAACAAGTTATTTTCCCTGCTTCAATCGACCCAATTAAAATTCGCTAACTCACCGAAACCGCGTGTCGGTAACGGGCAGCACGTTAACCAACGAGTCTTGCAGTTCGTTCAACTCGATAGCAAACCGGGTGAATCCGTAGTACGAGGCGCTGTGCGGCGGCAGGGCGCCGGAGCGCCAAACGCACCGAGCCGTGTGCTCGCGCCCGGCGAACAGGCTCTCGCACCAGCGACCGAACACGGCCGTCTCCGGGCCGTTGCTACCCGCCCGACAGACGCCGGATATGGAGCCGCCTTTGTGAAACGTTAATCGAGCCTGGCAGCCTTGGACTGGGCCCTGCTTTGTTCGTCGTTAAAGTTTATTTTATAAATGTTGAAAAATCATTAAAAAGTAACGGAACCTAACGCTGCGTTATTAGCGGGCAAGTAACGATTTAAATTGAAGCACTTAATGGGATCACGAACCTGCACAGTGAGCTCTCCATAATGATCGATATATCTATTCGAGCTGAACAGATTGTAGATACACGTAGTGACCTTGTTCCATTGGTACTGCTCCCCTGTGGCCTTGAATTTCAAACGGACGGCTCCGAGCGGCTGAGCCTCCAAACTCTTGCCCCAGAATTTGTTGCGCAATCGGCAGTCCTGCCACAGCTCCCAGGCGTCGCTTTCGCAGTGACAGGCCGCCACGGGTGGATGGTGGGACACCTGGAAACAGACAGTGTGACTAGCTGTGACCCAGTCAGTGTGACTAGCTATGACCCAGTCAGTGTGACTAGCTGTGACCCAGTCAGTGTGACTAGCTATGACCCAGTCAGTGTGACTAGCTGTGACCCAGTCAGTGTGACTAGCTGTGACCCAGTCAGTGTGACTAGCTGTGACCCAGTCAGTGTGACTAGCTGTGACCCAGTCAGTGTGACTAGCTGTGACCCAGTCAGTGTGACTAGCTATGACCCAGTCAGTGTGACTAGCTATGACCCAGTCAGTGTGACTAGCTGTGACCCAGTCAGTGTGACTAGCTATGACCCAGTCAGTGTGACTAGCTATGACCCAGTCAGTGTGACTAGCTGTGACCCAGTCAGTGTGACTAGCTATGACCCAGTCAGTGTGACTAGCTATGACCCAGCCAGTGTGACTAGCTATGACCCAGTCAATGTGACTAGCTATGACCCAGTCAGTGTGACTAGCTATGACCCAGCCAGTGTGACTAGCTATGACCCAGTCAGTGTGACTAGCTATGACCCAATCAATGTGACTAGCTATGACCCAGCCAGTGTGACTAGCTATGACGCAATTAGTGTGACTAGCTATGACCCAGCCAGTGTGACTAGCTATGACCCAATCAGTGTGACTATCAATGACACAATCAGTGTGACTATCAATGACCCAATCAGTGTGACTATCAATGACCCAATCAGTGTGACTAGCTATGACCCAATCAGTGTGACTAGCTATGACCCAATCAGTGTGACTATCAATGACCCAATCAGTGTGACTAGCTATGACCCAATCAGTGTGACTATCAATGACCGAATTAGTGTGACTATCAATAAACCAGTCAGTGTGACTAGCTATTTCCAAGCATTTCTATATCGTTAAAACCAACGCAATAAAAACTCAGACCTGCTCAGCCACGAATCGCCAGCCGCGGTCCTCCCTAACGCACTCGTAGGTCTCGCCCAATAGCGGATTAAACGGCTTTTTTGCGCTTCTAGAAGCGGAACAGGCGTAGCCAGACACGGCGAAAGCTACGATCAGTACAAGCCGTTCCAACGGGTCCTTGGCCTCAGCGGCCTGGTCAAGCAGGCTGCTGTACTCGAGCTCCTCGCACAGCCGCTGCAACGCGTTCAAAGGCTCGTTAGCGGCAATCGGCATGCGAACGCTAGTGAGATCTTTGCCGATATTGCGGCACAGAATGTTGAACAGGCTCAGGTTGCCGCCGTCCGGCTGCGGCACTGGCAGCACCTCACGGCGGCCCGTGGTGGCCACTTCGAGACCACTGCCGACTCCGGCCGCTGATGCGTCTTTGGCGCCGTTGCCGCTTTCACCGCCGCCGGATTCCGCCGCCTCGTCGTCCGCGCTAGCCGCGGCTCCGGACTTGGCGGTTCGAGAGTCCGACGCCGCGGCTTGGTGCTCGTCTTCGTCTGTGAGCTCGTCTTCCGACTGGGGTGATTGGCATGGTGGTGGGGTTCAATATGATATTGCGGCACTCCTTGAGACGCTGAGACACTCACTGTGTTACTGAGACACTCACTGTGTCACTGAGACACTCACTGTGTCACTGATACACTCACTGTGTCACTGAGACACTCACTGTGTCACTGAGACACTCACTGTGTCACTGAGACACTCACTGTGTCACTGAGACACTCACTGTGTCACTGAGACACTCACTGGGACACTGGGACACTTACTTAGACACTCACTATGACACTCACTGAGACACTCATTGAGACAGAGACACTCACTGGGACACTGAGACACTCACTGTGTCACTAAGACACTCACTGTGTCACTGAGACACTCACTGTGTCACTGAGACACTCACTGTGTCACTGAGACACTCGCTGGGACACTGGGACACTTACTTAGACACTCACTATGACACTCACTGAGACACTCATTGAGACACAGACACTCACTGGGACACTGAGACACTCACTGTGTCATTGAGACACTGAGAAACTCACTGGGACACTGAGACACTCACTGTGACACTCACTGCGACTGACAAAAAGCATTATGAGAATTATACAAAAATCATTTTGCACTCCGGGCAACACATCAAATTAGAAAATGATTTCAGAAATTTAACTAAAAAAAGCCAACCAACCTCGCTACTAGACAAGTCCAAGCTCAATCTCTCAGCCGCGTCGTGATACTCGGTGATGCTGTCCCTAGACAGTGACGAACTAATATTGGCCGAATCTGGCAGCAGCGCCTGCGGCACAGCCGACACAATGACGGCGGACAAGTCCGAATGGCCGTGTATGATGCTCAATCGTTGGCGAAGGTCCTGATTCTGCCGGCTGAGCTCAGTCACTTGGGCCGTCAATTGGGCGACATCTTCGGCTGTGACGCCGATAGCAGCCGCGCCAGAACTGCCGCCTGTAGTGTCCCCGGAGTCGCCAGATTCAGCGGCAGCCGCGCTGGTGGTGACTGCGGCTGCTGCTGCGGCGGCAACGGCAGATTGAGCAGAATTTAATATTCGCTGACGCTCGCCAGCCAAATCTAGGCTGGCCTGACGGATAAGCTCCGTAGCAGAGTTCGCTTTCATTAGAAATACGGCTAGAGTGTCGGCAAGATCTTTGGCTTCAAAGGAACCGCTGCCGCCGCCGCCTCCTCCTCCAACTGGCACGTCCAAAGCCGAATGCCGCTGTTTCACTTTGCTAGACGAACTTGAAACGGATAATTCTTGCAGGTTGGGATTGCTAGACGATTGTTGAAGTCCGCCTTCGCCGGCGCCAACTCCCAGACCAGATGCTGAGGATGAAGACTCTCTGATAGAGACGCCGCCTCCACTGGATTTGCCCTGCGTGGACAGATAAAAACTTTCGGCATGAAATTAGTATAGTAGACTAGCCTAATTGACCCCCCAAAGTTGGCTCCGCATTAAATTAGTATAGTAGACTAGCTTAATTGACCCCCAAAGTTGGCTCCGCATTAAATTAGTATAGTAGACTAGCCTAATTGACCCCCAAAGTTGGCTCCGCATTAAATTAGTATAGTAGACTAGCCTAATTGACCCCCCAAAGTTGGCTCCGCATTAAATTAGTATAGTAGACTAGCCTAATTGACCCCCAAAGTTGGCTCCGCATTAAATTAGTATAGTAGACTAGCCTAATTGACCCCCCAAAGTTGGCTCCGCATTAAATTAGTATAGTAGACTAGCCTAATTGACCCCCAAAGTTGGCTCCGCATTAAATTAGTATAGTAGACTAGCCTAATTGACCCCCCAAAGTTGGCTCCGCATTAAATTAGTATAGTAGACTAGCCTAATTGACCCCCAAAGTTGGCTCCGCATTAAATTAGTATAGTAGACTAGCCTAATTGACCCCCCAAAGTTGGCTCCGCATTAAATTAGTATAGTAGACTAGCCTAATTGACCCCCCAAAGTTGGCTCCGCATTAAATTAGTATAGTAGACTAGCCTAATTGACCCCCCAAAGTTGGCTCCGCATTAAATTAGTATAGTAGACTAGCTTAATTAGACCCTTCCCTAAAGATTGCTTCGCAAATAAATTAGTATAGCAGACTAGCTTAATTGACCCCCCAAAACCCGCACAAAGATTGCTATCATTATTTTTCCAGTTGTGGGTTAACACTTAACAAAAGCTGTAGAAAAATAATAATAACAAATGTATGCATAAATAATTTACAGAGTTAACAAGCAAGCAAAGACTCGATGGAGTGCATACAGAAATAAACAAGCACATGATGAAGTGACTCACTACAGGCACTAGCGTAGCTATGTCGAAAATATATAACTGATTTTTTTCACAACACAGATGCAGCAGGAAATGTTTTTAATACCAGAAAAGCTGATTATTTAAAAGCCAGAGTGTGCAACGTGCATGCCTGTCTTTTGAACTGGCGCATAGCAAGAAGTACACGAGCTCAAGACGCTCAAACCCATTGGTTGATTACAGAAGACAGCTAGCAGTTAAGAAAAAGGAACAATACTACTTCTCTATAGCCAAAAAACTTGCTACTAAACCATGTGATACGGAACAGAGGAACAGGTGGACTAACTTCCCTATATTTTAGGTGCCTAGAAAATTTTTTTCAAATCCGGAAACATAAGTATTTGCTCCCAATTTCTCGGCAATGTTTCCTTTTGCTTTACTGCCTACTAAAAGTAATATATTGAAGTATAATTTCTTGAATGCTTTTACTTCTTGAAAATTTCAATATCTCCCTTGTATCATTTTCCATTTATGCATTAATTATTAGCTACGGGCTGAGCCTTTTCTCGATTTGACAAGTTCATCCCTTCTACGTATTCGCATTTTAGCGCTTTCACAGTGCGTCAGAAAGCAAAACGAGTGCGCAACAAAGGCAACTTAACCACGGGCTATGCATACAACACGTTGAAGGTATAGAGTTTAAAGTATAAATCTATCATTATTATTTAAGTAACCAACACTCATAAAGCATCGCAGACCGACCAAAAAATATTTTAAAAAATAAAAAAAGTAAATCTTTTTGCATACTAATAACCAAGATTAATCCACTTGTTCTGCATTAATTCTAGTAAAAGAGATTGGGCACCTTAGACTTGCTACCAAGTCCTTCGGAGCTTCGCTTTCGTTTCAGATGAAAATAGGCGTGCTGACCGCGGCGCCTGCCGCCGCTGCTGCTGCTGCCGCTGCCACCGCTGGCGGCTGAATTAGCAGCAGCAGCAGCGCCACTGTTGGTGGACTGGCTTAGCTGCTGGATTGTCGACAATAGCATACAGGGGCAAAAATATCAATGCATTTTTTATTAAACTGTCAATCAATTTTTTTAGTGCCAATCTAAGCAAGAAAAGACTAAAAATACATTGAGATAATAATTAATAATAATAATAATTGATTACACCTGTCCCAATCGGCCAGATGTGCAGCCAACAGCGCAGCCGCAGCTATTGCGCGGCGCTTCTGAAGACTGCGTACAGCTGTTCAGTCCATGGACTGGGGGGACGCCACACCCACCTTCAATTACCCCAGCTGATGCTGGTACCCATTTAACAGCTGGGTGAACTGAAGCAATGCAGAGTTAAGTGTCTTGCTAAAGGACACAAATTGTACCTTTGAGATAGGATCTGCATAATACTCGTAAAAGACCACCACATCTACGGTGCTTAGCAAACGGGATTTCCTTTTAAGTTACAAATTACTGCTAAAAATAGATCCACTAGGCGTTGCTTAGCAACGGTATTTCCAAAATTAATAAATATATTCTAAAAAT
Source organism: Macrostomum cliftonense (assembly GCA_950096795.1). Classification (NCBI taxonomy): domain Eukaryota; kingdom Metazoa; phylum Platyhelminthes; family Macrostomidae; genus Macrostomum; species Macrostomum cliftonense. The sequence continues at coordinate 34,402 of CATNEM010000172.1, forward strand.
AGATACTACCTGTTTATACTGACAAAAGGGATTCCCCAAATCATACAAATAAATTCTAAAAATAAATCCTTTCGACAGAGGTTAGCAACGGGATTTTCCTCTAAGTACAAATTAATTTCAAAGAATAGATTATGCCTGTTCCCATAGGCAATCGGGATTTCCCTCTGGATAAAAATTACTTCTAAACATATATCCTGTTTAAACAGCTGATAAAAAATTCCTTAGGATACAGCTTCTCTTATTCATAAAAGTTTAATCTTGGGTAGATAATTTACTAATGATTATGGCATGGAAGTTGCCTACTTAATCAATTTTTTGTAATTACGATTTTAATTAGCAAAAAACAGACAGTTTATAAATAATTAAAAAAGATTCCGACAAAAGGTCGTCCGATACACATCTCTTAACCTTAAAATAGGCAAAATTTGAACACAATTTGGTAAATACGAATTCTGAGCAGGAAATGTTAATGAATCTAGTCTTTTTCTTATTAAAGCTACAAAAATGGTTAGCTAATAATGAAAACACTTCTATATTGTTAAAAAAACTGAGATTAAATCGCTATGAATCGTGTTTAAATGTAGATCAAAATTAAAATTATTCTCCGTTAATTATAATATTATAATTTACCTTGCCATTGTCGGTGAATTTAGAGCAGGAGTCCAACATAGCTTCAATATCGGTTACTAGACCGCGGAGTTTTTGTAATTTATTGGCCACAGCGTCCCCCGCCGCGGCCGAAGCTGCCGCAGCGGCCGCCGCGGCAGCCGCCGCCGCCGCTTCGGTAGCCGTGGCGCCGCGAAGTCGGCGGAGAGTGGCGGCTGACAGGGCTCCGGGCGGGATGCCGCGAGTTAGGGAGCCGGTGCGAGCGATGGTCAGCGACTTGAGCTTGACGCTTTCTATTAGTGGTAAAGTGGGGTAGAATTTGCTATTATTATTAGTGCACGTGTACTTTACAGTGCGATTGCACTAATGCAAAAGAACTTGAACGTAGTTTTAAAGATGCGATTATTTTACTGGGATTTCCCTTTATCGGTTTTTATTAGTGCATACGTACCTTTAAAGTGCAAAAGGTAAAAAAGTACAAAGTAAAAAATCCCAATCCTTTGGAATGTAATGCGCTTTTATTATAGAAGAAAGTGTACTAAAATACATAAAAAGTATTTTATTAACATGAAAAAGCATACTTTAGTCATGAAGTTATAAAAAATCTCTTTTTTTATTATTGCTTTCGGCTTCAGACATAAAACATTGTAAAAAAACTGAGTATTACACTGGACTATTTCATAATTCACACTCGGATAATTCCCACAGTAAAAAGCCGACCGAAACGCAAGCCAAATAACACAGGCTGGCGTTATTTTAATCAAAAAACTCGTCGAAGTGAAGCAAACTAAAGCTGAAGCCTCAGAGTTGCAAATTCCCTCATAGGAAAAGGCACGCCAGCTCAACTTTCTTATATTTCTTTACTCTCATCACGGAATTAGTAGGAAAAAAGCAACATTACGTTGCCCGACAAGGCTGTTGCAACTCTAATTAAAGAGTACAGGCGGCACTCCGACTATGTAATTTGATGCTTTTAGCTTGCGCTGCTGGGGGGATTATAAAGTTCTAAAAGCTAAAAGCTTTTCCTAAAGAAGAAATTTAGGAAGCTACAAAAAAACTTCTTAAACAACAAGAATAAGAAAATTTGAATCGATTTTGCGATATTTAACCTTGAATTCCCCTAGTATAAAGTACACAATAGAAAATTTATTTTTTAGCTATAATCAGGGATAGCAAATACCAATTTCCCACAATCAAGCCAATTAAAAGCAGAACGCTCTATCACGGGTGCTATTAGCATTAAAATGGTAAAAAAAATAGTTCAATTCAGACGAAGCTTAACATTTTCTATTGGCATAAAAGCTTCAAGAAAAAGTTTTTTTATAATCTGCATAGAAATGACAGACAAGAGTGACAGGAAGAGCGGAAGCATGCGAGCGAGTGACACACTATTAACTTTATAAATATTAACGATTATAAAAATACGTTTAATAGTACACGTGCAAGCTACGCCAGATCTTGAGAAAGAAACGAAGAATCGAAGCTAGCTAGCTAGCTATTTCTTGTAAGGGTGAGAAATAGAGAGGAGAGGGTACTCGGAACAACAATATCGATCTGCCCGCCTGCCTGCCTGCCTTTAGTAAGTCGAATAATTCGAGACATTGAGTAGGACAGGGGACAAGTTCTGCATCGTCGATAGTACTCTAATCTAATCTCAAGATTAGCTAGTGGAGGAGGGGGGCTTTTCCCGGCTAAAAACTACTTTTGCCCCTAAGATTAAACAGCTTACACCGTAATAACTCTATTAGTACACTAGATTAAATAGAAACTGGGTACGTTAGAGTGATTTTCCGTATTAATTCTCAGTTTCCAATAACTATTTTGAAGTCTAAAAACATCATAAATATTAATCAAGATGAATGCATCAGAAAATAACCAGATTGATAATATCATTTCAGACAGCATAGATGCGACTCTTTGACCGGAAACATAATTGACAGATGAAATGAATGTTATGAATTCTATGCATTAGTTGCTAGGGGAGAGGTTGGAATTCGATGAATCAATCAACGCTAATGTAATGAGACGGGCAATAATATTATATATAGTCATCTAGATAATTTAAACAGTCAACTACTTTTTCTAGTATAGAAAGTCAATCAATCAATCAATCAATCAATTTGTAAATCGATAATGCAACTTGATTTTCAATTTTTTAATTTTTCAAATATGTCTATTTTAGTTAGGAACAAAGAGTACTAGTAGTAACCAATTAATTGGGAAGTCGCGGGTTCGAGCCCAGAGCTCTGGGAGAAAATTTTTGACCTAGAGCAAGTAGGTACATAATCCCGAATTGCTTCAGTCCACCTAAGTGACTGTTATTAGATGCTATTATTGTTAGCTAGGAAAAATGAAGGGTGGGTGAAAGCGTGAAGCATTTAGAAACGAAGCCTTACCAGCAGGCGACATAGGAACCGTAGGAGCATCCGGAATGTCGATAGCGCCAGTTCTGCCGCTGCTGCCGGCGCCACTTATAGCGGCAACAATAGCCGGCGGCAGAAGCTGCACAGGCAGCGGGGAAGCCACACCAGACGGGAAGTGCGGATTATTAGCTACGGCGCCGGCTAGCGGCTGGGTCTGCAGCTGCAGATGTCGATAAGTTCGATGACAGTTCAACTGGCCAATCCACATTTCGAAATCTTCGTTGCGTTTGCACCGAACGTGATGGACTATTGATCCGGCGTCAATGTGTATGCGGCGTCGGCTGCGTTTGTAGCTAATAAACGAGTTGCCAAGGTCGATGTTGCCATGGTAACGACCTGAAATAAACACAATTGGGTTGGATTTTGTAGTTGTGTTTAAATTGATTCGTATTACTGACAACAGAAAGTGATTACTTTAAAGGTATAAGGTGGTAAATTAACTTAACTTGCTTTACCTGAAGGAGTTAGAGGCAATATCAGAGAGTGCATCAATATTAGAGGATGAAAAAAATTTGGTTAGAAAAATACCCATCTTTATGGGATTATAGAGGGATTATAGAAGTGGAGGGCAATTACAGAGAGCCGTGGGCGAGGGATTAACAAGATTAGAGAGAGCAGAGGGATATTAGAGAGAGTAGGGGAGAATAGAGAGAGTAGAGAGAATAGAGAGAGTAGAGGGAGATTATAGAGAGTAGAGAGAGATTAGAGAGATTAGAGAGAGTAGAGAGATTAGAGAGAGTAGAGGGAGATTAGAGAGAGCAGGAGATTAGAGAGAGTAGAGAGATTAGAGAGAGTAGAGAGAGACTAGAGAGAGTAGAGGGAGATTAGAGAGAGTAGAGAGATTAGAGAGAGTAGAGGGAGATTAGAGAGAGCAGAAGGAGATTAGAGAGAGTAGAGAGATTAGAGAGAGTAGAGAGAGACTAGAGAGAGTAGAGGGAGATTAGAGAGAGTAGAGAGATTAGAGAGAGCAGAAGGAGATTAGAGAGTAGAGGGAGATTACAGAGAGTAGAATGATATTAAGTATAGAGTAGAGGAAGATTAGAAGAGAGAGGAGGGCAATTACAGACGCAAAAAGCGATAACAGACAGGAGCGGTTAATTACTTGAATTTATTACAGGGCTTAGAGTCCAAACGAACGCTTGGCCTAGCGCATTTAGCCAACTACAATAAAACTAGTTAAATTTACTTTAGCTATAGAGACAGCAATGTCGAGCATACGGTGCAGTCAGTCTGGCGCAACAGACAGAGAAACAGAACAGACAGTACGCATTCAAATGAATCTATAAAAGAAATACTTTGCATAAAATTTGTAAATATAATGCAGCGCACAGTCATTCGAAAGCCAATAGTAGGATAACAAGAAATTATTATAGTGCAAGCTATTCTACGAGCGTATTATTTATTTAGCTAAACAGTCGCGCCACCTCTCAAACAGCGCATCGCGCCACCAATGGAAACCTTCGCCCCTCCGCTCCGTTTTTTTTATTTTTGTGTTCTTTTTCCGTCTGCGTGAGTCGTGAGCGTAGCCTGTCTTTCTTTTTTTGGATTTATTTATCTAAGCAACTCACTGGGCATAGCGAAAGGCATTTTTTTCAATGTACGTACTGACACATGACCACAGTAACTCAGGGCATCTGCTGACTGCACAACTTTTTCTTCTAACCTCTCATTTTGCTGTCTGTCTGCTGCATTGTCTATATCTCTTTTATCTTTAAACTCTTCACTTACTTTCTGTCTCTATAATCAATATGTACTTTATCTATTTTATTTAAATAGTCCCTCCAGCTCTATTCATGCGAGTAATTTTTTTTCATTTTGGTAATTTTCTTTGCCATGCCAGCATATAAAAATCGTGTTCCGATAAACATTTAGGGTCAATGACATGTCACAGGGAAAACTTCCCGTGGTAAAAATCTTGTGCTCCTAAAAATTCATTCTGCGCTTTAACTAAATATTAGTTGGGGTTTGGAACGATCGATGGGTGACCTCTTCATTCTCATGTCACTCTTTAAAGACAGATGCGCCTTAGATCCCATCGATTTCGAACCACACCCAGCAACAGCCTTTTAAGCTCACTTTATCTTTCCTTTTTAATGCTTCGAGGCGAAATGCTACGCCTCAGCTGCACCCAGCACAGTCCCCATTTATTCCCTGATGGCTCAGGAGCATTGAGCCATGCAAACGCCCACGCGGTTAGGTCAGAGTTTGCAAATATTATGCAGCTTTTCTTTCTTAGAAATATAGATAACAAATGCGGACATTTTTATTTGCTTTCTTGGATACAAAAACCCAATTAGCATTGATATATTGCTTTTTTGTTTTTGGACTAAAAATGGCATCTAAAATTACAAATCTAACTAACATATTTCCAAATTTTTGAAGGCTAAATTCCTTCTTTAAAGACATTTGAAGACATTGCAATGTTTTTGCATTCCACCTACGTTTTAATACGCAGAAAAATATATAAAGTAATTATATAGACTTGCCCTATATTATATTGACAAAAAGACAGACAGACAGGCAGACATATAGACAAACAGACTGGCAGACAGGCAGACAGACAAACAGACGGACAGGCAGAAAGACAGACATACAGAAAGACAGACAGACACACAGAGAGACAGACAGACAGACAGACAGACAGAGAGAGAGACAGACAGAAACACACACAGACAGGCAGAAAGAGGAATCAGTAGAAAAATTAACAGACCAACTAAGTGACAGGCAGATAATAAAACCAATAGACAAGAAAGATTGATGGACAAAGACAAAAAACAACTAACTCACCCAGAGTTTTCATCTCGTTAGCAGACTTGGCATAGTAGAAGAAACCCTTGTCGCACACGTACCACCTCTTGTGCCAACCTTTCAAAGGAAAACGGCGCCGTTTAAACAGGTAGCCTTCGCATTTGGCGGGCGAGCGAAGCGGCCCACCCGGCTGCAGTTGCGACAGTTGCTGGACAGCGCTAGAGGCATCGGCACCGAACTTGGCGCCCGAACCCGACGCCGCGGTCGTTGAAGCGCCCGAAACTGCGTTTGACGCCGAACCGGTAGCCCCGGCACCGCCCGGACCAATCGAAGTTAAAATATCCCAACCAGACGAGGGACTTTTACGCTTCTTCTGCTTGCCGTGCGGCTGCTGGTCAGAGGATTGCTTCTGTCGCAATGGCTGCTGCTGGCGCTGCTGCTGATGCTGCTGATGATATAGTCGAGCTGCTTCACTGGCGGCTGACGCGGCATTCGCGTAAGATAACTCGTCGTCGCTATCCGAATCCGTGTAGATTGTCCGGCCAGACACAACGGACACTTCGCTAGCCTTTTTGGCGTGGCCCAGACGCTTGCTACTAACGCTAATAGCGTCGCTATTATTGGCTACGTTGCTATTACCGGCTGATGATGTTGTTGTTGTTGCCATAGCAACAGAATCGGCGCCGGAAGAATACTGATGCGACGATGACATTAGCGGTGTAGCGTTACTAGAGATAAGTTTTCTGGTTGATGCAGCAGCTGATAGATCTTTTTTATTGCTGATTCCGCCTAGAAAATTGAAGCAATTCGTGCTAAATACTTTATAGACTAAAGATTAATTTACTGCGGCACATAAAACAGAACTTACGCATCGCGTTACACAGTTTATTTTAGCCAACATAAATTTCACGTCACAAAGTTAACAAAAAGCAAGTCTTTTTTCTTCTATCAAAAAATTACTCTTATAGGCGGGTTTCTTATCGAATTGAACTATATTTGTTAACTCAACGTGCGCTATCCTAGTTGGACTGACTGGCCATTTATGCACAACACACAAATGTTTACACTGAATGCGTGTGCAATGTACTTTACGCGGTGCCTGCATATAGCATGACTAAAGTTTACTTTGACGCAAAATCATACCCCCCATGATTAATTCTTTGATAGCACGATAATATATAGCTGATTGGATTTGTTGATACACTGATTAGGACTTAGGTCTATAGTTAGGGGGGCGTTGGCGCACAGTTACACTTATTTTAACTTTGATTTTAAAGGAATGACAACAGTCAAAATCTAAAAAAATAAATGCCCTAATTATCAAAGTAATTAAGAGCAGTTGTCACTACTTCGTAGTGTCGCTATGAAAAGATATTTCATGCATACCTAAAAGTCCCTTGAGATATGTAAAAATAAGAAATGGTTACTTAAGGATCTTTTGTTCACAAGCATCTAGTTAAAGGACTAGGTTTTTTGGAAGTACTGGGAAAGCACACGAATAGTGATTTATTATAATAGGGCTACTTAATTAACATTTAGATTAAAAATAAAAGGATACTACTAGTACAGTTAAAAAAACATCTAGAGAATTACTAGATACCAAAATAGTTAAAATGGCAATATAATTCACTATGCCTATAAATTATAGGCATAGTGTATTATATTGATGGAATTTACCCTTATAGTATAATGCTCAAATTATTAAAATATGTGACTTTCACAACAGGAAAGTAATAACCTAGTTCTAAAAAGGATCAAGTAAAATTGTCTTAAGTAGAGTTGCATCACATATATTAGGATTTGGATTTTATATCCAAATAAATCACCTTTTTAGAAAATCTTAGTTTAAATAATAGATAATTTTATTTGAAGTTATTCTCTAATATGGTTATGAATAAATAAATTAAAAAAAATAAATACATATTGCTCTAGGGGCCTAGTGTATTTGATGTTTGTTTCATTGCAATAGTAAGAACAAGAAAATTTTCCTTTATTAACAACTATTATACTCCTACATTAAATTCTACTAAAATTACCTACAATAATGAGTTTGATTTGCTTTTTGTTTTTATATAACATACCAGTATAAGGATTTTATGAGCATTATAAAATTGAAAAAAAATTTCCTACAAGGGTACCTATAAAGGGTAAATCTTTGTAATTAATTGATTGAGTAACATTTTTACATGATTTCAAGATATTTTGCATTGACTTAAGGGCCAAACATGTATTATTAGTGGAAATTGGTGAATATATAATTGTATTAGGGTGCTTATGGCTTTATAATATATAGTTTAAATTGATTATTGGTGATGTTTTTTGAAATATAATATTATAAAAATATATGAGGGCTATCCCAAATGTTCCTGGAATGTCCAATGTTGCTTTTCAATAGAGTCATGAAATTTCATGCCCATTGTGTCAAATGAAAGGAAGCTTTGTCACAAATAAAACAAAGTAAAAATCATGTTCCATATTTTCAATTTAGGAACTGTAGCAAGAAACATGCCCAAAGGTCAGGAGTAGTATTACACAAGCTCAAAAATCTATGGCAATGATTTTTCATCTCCATTTTTGATATTTTCATTTTGAATTTTTGCTACTAATGTAGGAGAAGGATATGGCAGTGTCTATGGAAAAAATGAGAAATACTCATAAAGCTTATCTGAGCTTTTATACAAGTGCAGATAATTTGTACCAAGTGCTAGCTTTCAACTTGATTTTTTTTGCAAATATGCAACCTTGGTAATTAGCTAACAAACCATTTCTAATATACAAACATACATGCCCAACCTCAAAATTTCACCTATCCAGTATGACTTTGTTATAGCAAATTTTTTACTTAGAAAAATTAAAAAATTAGAAATTTTTGAAGGAGCAAAAAAGGTCTAGCAAACTATCTCTCAACTATACTTTACTTTGCACTTTTGCAAAATTGCATCATTCTTCCCCATTTTTTTAATCCATACTGCCAATTTTGACAAATTTTGTGACTTACTTCCCCAATTTTGACCAATTTTATAAATTGTTTCCCTAATTTTGCAACTTACCTCCCTAATATTGTAACTTAGATCGCTAATTTTGCAACTTATCTTAGCTAGCAACCATTTTATAGGTCCAGTTAGGTTGGATAGGTCCAATAAGGCATGTATATACACATAGCAATTTAGCTATTATATTGGGTCTATTGTGTTTGCCTATTGGATATTTTCCTACTCATTTTCTAGTTGGACATTAGCCAGCCAATGTTGGCCAACTAATATTTTTGCATTATTTATGAAAGCAAATATAATAAGGCACAAACATGTATCTTATTAATTAGGCCAGTCCATAATTAAGATAAGACCCAATTTTGGCAACTGTCAATATACAAACTTTGGTAGGGAAATATCTAATCGGCAAATGGGGGCATCCTATTCTATTGGTTCATGGCTATCACCTAATAGCTACTTTATCTAATAGTGAGCAGGGGCCTAATAGCATATATAATTATTATTTGAACTTGCCAGGTTATTCTAAAAGCTGTGCATATTTAATTTAGGCAAGCAATATAAATTAACTAGACTATTAATCAAAATCCTAGTAAATATCCTAGGATCTAGTAAATATCCTATTAATGCAAGTAAATCATTAGGCATTAAACAGGGAGTCTAAAAACTAACTAGGGATATAGCTATCATTATTATTTGATTCATATATTTATTAGTATATGAAATTTTATTGTACTTTTTATATATTTTTATTTTTAATTCCTAAGTCCAATATTGCCAAAATGACTGTTGTTGAAGTATTGTAGTACTGAAGTAACTGGCAATATATCTATAAAATAAATATATTAGGCTATGATATTTATACTTTGGCCATTAGAGATAATGATGCATTTTTTTCTCTTGATATTTGATAAAAATCATTCTATTTATACATATTTGCTTTTTAACTACTTGACTTTAAACAATATATATCCTACCTAATTTGAAGATAGACCTATTAGGAAATGATTGAAATGAAGAATGTATTAAGGCTTTATATAGGCCTAATATAACTATAATTATAGGTTTATAAAAAATTGAAAATCCTTTGGATTTCTACTCTAAATTATTTTGTATTTTATAAAAATATTATGACACAAATGATGCATTAGCTCATGGGGTTTCACAGAGAGTCAGAGAGTCATTCAAGATTATACTTTTAGTCTATAGAGGGTAATAATACAAAATCCAGTAGAGTATATTTCTAATTTGGCACTCTGGATCTAGGAAAGTATGGCGCCACATAAATTATTGAAGGTAGCTATTAAATAGGATATTGCTAGATCTATGCATGGCATGCAACTTAGTCTTGCAGTAGGCCCACATGCCTTTGACAATGTTTGTGTGCACCTTATGGTTATTTAAGTCACAGTAATATTATAGCATATGATTGATAGTAAGATGATTGGCCAGGGTTTTGTAGGTGGTCTAAATATTTGTCACAACAATTTTTATCCCAGACTGTGTCTTGTTTGTGGTATAGCATGACATCTAGCCATGTTTGTGGTAGCTAAAATAAATGAAAAACATAGAAAAAATTAAAGTGGAAATCCAAAAGATTGCTAAAAAATTCTATTAAGGTTAAGAATAACTTATAGAAAGAAAGAACCAAAATAAAAACTAGTTTTGCTTAGCCTTAGCCAGAATATGCTAATGGTATATTAGGTTTTTTGATAGAAAAAATCATATAGAACATTGATATTAGTCTCTAATTTGCATTAACTAGCTACTTAGGCTAACTTAGCTATTAATCACTAGAGGAAACTATTACAAGTAGCTCTCAATAAGATAGATTTAGCCTGTTTGCAACTCCTGAAATGATATATTTCTACCTATGGTAACAATCTGCTGAGTGTTAATTAGTAAATAAAATAAAAAAACTTTTGTTTAAATTGTTTAGTTGATGATGCTTTACCCTACTAGTACTAGACCATAACAACAGGAAAGTTTTTTAAAGTATGTTTATAAATATACAACATTTTTCCTATGAGGCTATAGATTAGCTATAAGTATATTAAAGTACACATTTGAGTTAAGAGTAGGCCTAAGAGTAAGCGAGCTATTATTAGAAAATCGACATCAGTTTTCAATAAGTTTTTAGTTCAGGTCTAGGACTCTATCAAGGCCAATGATTTTTTACAAAGACGAGCTTTGTCATCTGATGGCTTCTATTTCTTTTAGTTATTGTTGTGTGCTTGCATTGTTTAGTTATTATTGTTTCGATTTATTCTACTTTCCTGATAATTAAATGCAAAGTGTGTCTTCTTACAGGCCGCAACAGGCGTAAATTACTTAATGCACGTTAAATCTAATTAGAAGTGTAATAGGGCTCATTTCGTATTTCGTATTCGTGCGAATGCAGGCAGTTTATCAAAATAATGCGTATTTTTAATGCCATCATCTGCTAGGGTTTTGCTCAGATCTCACTACGCGTATCGAATATCGTTATGTACAATGTAGGATAATTTGCAATTGTGATGAGTATAATATATGCTAAATCATGGCGGCGAACTCTTAGGGATTCTCCTTTGTGCGCTGCCTAAGTGGTAAGCGGGAGCGGCGAACCGTGTTGTGCTGGCGTAGTTTCAAAAGTTGTGTCCTGCCTTCGTTCTTATTACATTTGGCGACCACGCCAGGACCGACGTCAGCATCATGTGGACGGAACGAGAGGCAGACGAGCTCCAACGGTTAGGGTTGAGGAACCGGGAAATTCTGCGCCCGACGGCCGCAGCCGCTGCAACGTCTTCTTCCGCGGCTAGTGAACCAGAATCCGAACGTGAGGCAAACTGGCGGCGTTATCAAGAGCTTCGTGACCTCGACCCCGTGCAACTCACTGTCGATGAAGCACGCTGCCATCGGTCCCGTGGGTCAGTCACCCCCAGGGCCAATCAACCGTCAACCTGCTGCACGGAGATGGGAGACTCATTCCTGCGGGATACAAGGCCTTCCACTGCAGCTGCTGCAGCAGCAGCGACACTCCTCTGTGCACCGTATGGCCGAGCCATGGGCTCCGTTGTCCCAGGGCGGAGCTTACCCTGACGCCCGCAACCTGTGCTCACCTGTATATCAACAAGCTATTGAGCTTCCATCGGTGCCGAAGCCGGCGCCATTCAACGGATCCAAACCGTTTGACGATTTTCTGGGTCGAATGTCTACGTATCTAAGCCGGCACCAAGGACTGAGTGACTACAGCAAGATCAACACGCTCAGTAGTTACCTGGGACCAGCATTCGCCACCTATGAAGTCTGGCTCTACCAACTGTCCGCGCAGCATGGACAGCCCGCAGGGACGTCTCTGCAGCTCCTGTCAGGAGCACGCTACGAAGATCTTCTGCAGCACCTTCGTGCTCGTCATGGCGGTGCAACCAGCACTGCGCTATTGCGACGCGAACTTCACAGCCGGTGCCGTGGCAGGGACGAGAGGTTTGAGGAATTCCTGACTGCGCTTCAGCGCCTCGCCTTCAAGGCCTATCCAGAGCTCGGTGCTCAAGTCTGCCGCCAGCAGACTGTGCTGGAGCGGTTCATCTTAGGTCTGAACGATGACTACGTATCAGAGCGGCTGCTGAACCTTCAGGTGCCTCCCACTTCACCAGATCAGGCCCTAAGCTATGCCCAGCAGGTGCGTGAGAACCGGCATCTCATGAAATCCCAGTCGCAGCAACGGAGCACCGAGGCGGCAGCGGCGCCGACGCCGGCTTTCCAGGCAACAATTCAACCGGAGGCGCCGGAGCATCATCAGCATCAGCATCAACAGCAGCAGCAACAGTATCAGCAGCCTCAGCACCAACGGCGCCAGCACCAGCAGCATCAATACCAGCAGCAGGCGGGCCCAGCGCCACCATGGAGACCAGCCGGTGCTGCTGCAGCAGCTGATCAACAGCCAAGAGCGGTGCCGATCTGCTACGGCTGCCATCAGCCCGGCCACATCCGTCGTAGGTGCCCAAACGCTGGGGGGGCTGGTCCAATGGGCCAGCACCGGCCCTCTCAGGACTAAGCAGTTCGGCCCTGCCCCCACGCCCCAGCTGCCAGCCTGATCAAGTGCGCTTCATCACCGCGCGCATGCTCAGAAGACGCCAGCCGTGCATGATTGACACTGGCGCCGAGATCTCCTGCATCAGTGGCGTCATCGTGCGTTCGGCCAGGCTCAGGCGGCAGCTAAGACCCAGCAGCACTACCATCTTTGGCGTGGGCGGCATCGAAACAACAGTGCTGGGCGAAATTCAGTTGAGTTTTTTTCTTGGACCTATTAGATTTCGACACAGTTTTCTTGTGGTGCCCAAACTTAGCGCACCAGTCATCCTTGGGTGCGACTTTTTGTTGAAGCACGACATTTCAATTCATCTGGGATCAGGTCATCTTGTTTTCAACAGCCTCGGCGTCACCTTGCCAATGCGGAAGTCCAGGCAGGCAGCTCAGATGTGTAAACTAGCAGCAGCGGCCACGGTTCGTCTACAGCCTGGCGAGGGCTGGATAATTCCGGTTCGGCCAGCGAATACAGCGGCATGGACGAACTCGGAGGCGCCAGGCGTCATCTGCGGCAGCAAGACGGCCAGGGTGATGATCGGCCGCTGTGTATCCAAGCTGGCTGACCACGGACTGGGCGTCACGGCCATCAACACTAGCGATGAACCGGTTGAGATCGTCGAGGGCGACATCGTCGGTAACTTCAGCCCACTGTCGAGCCGAGACCTGACGCATCTTCAAGTGGCAGGATCCGACAGCGGCAGCGCGGCAGTCCCGACTAGTGCAGCGACCTGGCAGAAGGAAGTGCAGATCGCCGACGACATCCCAGCGGAGGAGCGGCAGCAAGTCGAACGCCTTCTGCTGGAGTTCCACGACGTCTTTGCAGGACCTAGCAACCCCGGCCGCACTCACTTGTTGAAGCACCAGATCGACACGGACAATGCTAGACCTATTCGTCAAGGACTGCGGCGCCTGGTGCCAACAGCAATCGCGCAGCAGAAGGATTTGGTCGACGATATGCTGGCAAAAGGTGTCATCCGACCCTCATCGTCACCGTGGGCATCGCCAATCGTGCTGGTGCGCAAGAAGGACGGCTCGGCGAGATTCTGCTTGGACTACCACCAGCTGAACGCAGTGACGAAGCCAGATGCCTTCCCGATGCCGTGCATCGACGACACGCTTGACGCCCTGGAAGGGAACAGCTACTTCTCGGCTCTGGACCTGGAGAGTGGCTATTGGCAGGTGGAGATGGACGACAGAGACAAAGAAAAGACGGCGTTTGTGTGCCACGAAGGTTTGTTCGAGTTCAACGTCATGCCGTTCGGACTTCGAAATGCGCCGGCAACCTTCCAGCGGCTGATGCAGCTGGTGCTCCGCGGATTGACGTGGCAGGCCTGCTTGGTGTTCATCGACGACGTCATCGTGATGGGCCGGACCATCGGCGAGCACAACGATCGGCTTTGTTCAGTTCTGGGGCGGTTGCGAGAGAGCAACCTGCGACTTAAGCCGTCGAAGTGCCGGTTTGCGAACACCAGCATGATCGTCCTGGGTCACCGCGTCAGCAGGAGCGGCATCACCGTCGACGACAGTAAGACAGGAGCGGTGCGAGACTGGCCGACGCCCCGTAGCTCCAGGGACGGCAAAAGTTTCCTGGGGATGTCCTCGTACTATCGGCGGTTCGTACGCGACTACGCTAAGATCGCTGAGCCCCTGCGTCGCCTAACTCTGCCGATGACGCCTTTCGAGTGGACGCCAGCAGCCGAGGCGGCCTTCAGCCAACTGAAGCAGGCGTTGCTATCAGCCCCGATCCTAGCGTTCCCTGATACGAGCGAGGCAAGCTCCGAGTTCGTCCTGGACACCGATGCGAGCGACTGCGCGATCGGTGCTGTGCTTTCGCAGGTTCAGGCGGGCGAGGAGCGAGTCATCGCGTATGCCAGCCGAGCCTTGTCCAGAACCGAACGCAACTACTGTGTGACGCGGCGGAAGCTGCTGGCGGTCGTCGAGTTCATAAAGAAGTTCAGGAGCTACCTGCTGCCACGCGCCTTCACTGTTCGAGTGGATCATCAGGCGCTCACCCACCTGCTGGCTTTCAAGGAGCCGGAGGGTCAACTAGCGAGATGGCTGCAGCTGCTCGACGAATTCAATTTCAAGGTTGTTTTCCGCCCAGGCCGCCAACATGGAAACGCAGATGGTTTGTCTCGACGTCCGGGAAAGTGCACCAGCCAGTGTCGAGTTTGTCGGCCAGAGACGAGTTGGTCGGCCCGGCCCGGCCAGGCTTCAACAGTCGCATGCCAGACGGAGCCGACTGTTGTGACGCCAGCGCAAACTGCAACTGTGGCCTGCCAGGCGAATGCAGACGTGGTTAGCTCCGTCCACGTCAACGTCGTGACGTCGGCACCTGCTTCCACAGTAGCTGCTCAGGCGGATAGTGAGCCAGCTCGACAGGGTGCTTCAAGGCGAAAGCAGCAATTGCAAACGAGGCCAAGCGAGAGTGAAGACTGCGACTCCAATGAGGACTCCAGCGAGGGCGGCAACAACGGCGAGGTCAACTCGAGCGGAGCGGCGCCGCCCGATGCGCCCATGTCACTACGCGATCTGCAGCTCCGTGATCGAGACATTGGCCCTGTGTTTCGTCTGTTGGCCAACGGAAAGACTAAGTTCAGCAGCCGTCGACGTGACCGACTGTCGCCGGAGAGCCTGATCCTGGCGCAGAACGTCGGTGACTTGTGCTTCGTGGACGGCGTCCTGAATAAGCTGGTGAAATCGAAGCCGCCGCTGCCCGTGATTCCACGCTGCCGGCAGCAGCAGTTCATCAACGAGGTCCACGAGCTCGGACACCTGGGCGAGGACAAAACCGTGGCAGCCCTCAAGCAGAGATGCTACTGGCCGAAGATGTCGGAGAGTGCTAAACTGGCTGTCAAGTCGTGTCAGGTGTGCCAGCGCGCTAAGACAGCGAGACAGCACCGAGCTCCACTGCAGACCATGGCGAGCGGATTTCCAATGCAGCGCGTCGGCATCGACGTAGTCAAGGTCGGATTGTCACGACAAGGCAACGATCGGCTGCTCACCATCGTCGACTATTTCACCAAGTGGGTCGAGCTGGTGCCAATCCCCGACGAGAAGGCGGCTACCATCGCCAAGGCTCTGTTCGACAACTGGGTGGCACGGTTCGGTGCGCCGCACATTCTGCATTCCGACCGTGGCAAGGCCGTGGACGGCAAGATCATCAGGAGCCTGTGCCGACTGCTTGAGGTTCAGAAGACGCGGACCTCCGGTTACCACCCGCAGAGCGACGGACTGGTGGAAAGGTTTCACCGCACCCTGCACCAGATGCTCCGCTGTCACCTGCAGTCAGTTCAGCCAGAGGATTGGGAGGAAGTGTTGCCGCATTGCCTCCTGGCGTACCGCAGCAGCGTCAACGCTACGACGGGATTCACGCCCCACTACCTGATGTCTGGCCGAGAGATGACGCTGCCAGTTGACGTCGTCTACCGTTCACCGGAGCCGCCAATGACGATCGGCCAGTTCGCTGCCAACACCCGCGACCAGCTGCTACGCGCCTACGACTCGGTGAGGCGGTCCATGGAGGCGGCACAGCGACGCCAGCGGAGGTACTACGACCTGAAGGCCAAGCAGCGGCGGTTCCGAATTGGCGACCTTGTCTGGGTCTTCGTGCCACCGTCAGCGCTGTCGAGAGCAACCGGGCTGCCGCCGAAGCATCAGGCACCGTGGACCGGTCCATTCCGAGTTCTGCAGCGAACCTCTCCGGTGAACTACTTGGTGCGGCCGGTCGACTACAAGGACGGTGATGCAGGCCGGATTGTCCACGTGAACAAGTTGAAGCGAGCACACCAGCCTAGCGAGCGCGACGAGCAGCAGAGCGATGCGGCCAGTGACGGCAGCAGTGAGGTGCCCGACGACAGCTGGGTTGTGCTGTAAGTGAAAAACTATTAAATTTTGTGATTTGCTGGTTTTTGTCCAGTGGTCCCCGACCCGCGCCTCTGGTAGTGTTGTGGTTGGTGTTCAGTATTTATGCATTGTCATTGAAATTTTTTTGCACTGGACCTGTGAATGATCGACTTCCTTGGTTATTCCATGCGGCTGTTTGCGTTTTTGGATCATAGAATTTTCCAATATTGCTTTAGTTTTTTTTTGGTGGAAAAATTTTTGGGAGTGTTCGCATTTTATTTCATACCGTATAGTTTTTTTATTATTCCAATTCAAGCTACTTAGTCGGTTTGTCCAATAATTTGTCGTTTTTATTGTCCCAAATTTTTTTGTTTTCGTCTTTCTGTTCGCCTTACTGCCAAATCGTGAGAATATTTTTGAAAATCAAAAAAATTGGTATTTGACATTTGATTGCATTTTATATTCCCCTAACTGATAATCGAAATATTGCATTGAACTCGGTTTTTGACGCATAACGAATATTTATACTGTGTCGATCAGGTTCTAATTGTTTTCAAACTGTTCGACTTTTTCGTACTTTGACAGTGGGAGTTCGCGTGTTATTTCCCGGCCTCGAGCATTTGCGTCACTTTTTGGGTGCGGGCTTGCGCGTAATTTATTGCGTTCTTGGGCTCGAAATGTGTCTTTCGGAGTTGCTCGCATGTCGCGGGCAGGTCAGTTGCTCACTGTACTACTGCCGCGCGCTTATTCAGCGCTCTTGTTTTTTATGGATTCGCCTTTCAGTGTCACACCTGCCAATGAGGGCATTGTTTTTTTTGGTGGGGGGGATAATGTAATAGGGCTCATTTCGTATTTCGTATTCGTGCGAATGCAGGCAGTTTATCAAAATAATGCGTATTTTTAATGCCATCATCTGCTAGGGTTTTGCTCAGATCTCACTACGCGTATCGAATATCGTTATGTACAATGTAGGATAATGTGCAATTGTGATGAGTATAATATATGCTAAATCATGGCGGCGAACTCTTAGGGATTCTCCTTTGTGCGCTCCGTTCCGCTGTCCGTTCCGTCTTTGTAGCACTCGGGCAGTCCTAGAACAACCACTAGTATGCTCTTTTAAGATGTCCCTGGTTGCGCTGCTACTAAGTGCTAGAAAATAAAATCAGCGGTCGGTTTGAGTAGCGTCGATCTGAACTTGGTCATTCGTATTGGAAAACATGAGAACCAGGAAAGCCTAATCAATGCGAGCTCTGTAATATATGAGCATAAAAAACATTGCGTTAGTTGACCCCCACTAAACAAGAGTTTCTTGTTGGACAGGTAGATAAGGATAAACAAAATTGTACACAATTTTAATCTTCCCATCCTAAAACCTGATCTCCGATATCAAGTGTCCAACAACAAACGCACAATCATTTCTCGGTGTCCATCCACGCTAAGGAGAATCGCCTTGGAAACAGGCAAAACAACATTTGGATTGCACTCGAGAAACATAGGGAGCAACCTTATGAAACAATATGGTGGCTGTTCAACTAGCCGCTAGTATGACCCTATAGCTACATTGGCTCACTAAGATCCGCGAGTTCGTCAAGGAAAACCTGGTGGTCGCCGGGAAACAGCAGAAAGTGGCGCACGACAAGAAGGCGACAGACTTGCGAGACCGCAAGGCGCAAGGCTCAGCATCGAGATGCGGCGCTCAAATCCGATGCTCTACTGGAAGCCTGAATGGACGATGATATATATTATTCCAGCTGCCAGGGCACCCTGCACTAGCTTTGCGCTTAAATTACTCAAGAGATATAAATGCTCGCTGCATGCCGTTGCTTGTGTAAATCGGTTCAAATGAAAAGTAAATAAGTAAACGCTCACTGCATCGACAGGAGATCCAAGATTTTTTACTACTTTTTTTACTGCTAACACCATCCAATTGGTATGCATGTGGGCATAGGCAAAGTAGGCATGAGTATTTAATAATGGCCAATCAGCGGTCACTTTCTGTAAAAAAATTCTTGGCGAGCGCCAACTCTAAATTAAATGCATGCGAATTACCATATAGTCATACTTCAATTTCTTAATGTTTAAATTTAAATTAAAATGAAGCCAAATTGCTCTTGAGGATGCTATCAGAGGGTAAGTTCATTGCCCAAGCGTGTTACTTCACCAAATTTTACAATTGTCAATGGCCTGATATTTTAAGCAATTTAACCCTTCACCTAGCCTCATTAAGGCTCAAAGTCTTTAATAAATAAAATGTTTTTTGACCCCGACACCGAAAGAGTTTCCAGTTTTTATCATCCTTTGCTTGCTGAAATCAGGGCGTCTCTCTCAACTGCACGCGGGGATGTTGCAGACCTCCCATCTGTTCGAATTAGCCGTGTAGCACCAAGGCGGGCTAGCGATTTCTCCGGGAATTATTCTACACGTGTTTCCAATTGCAGTGGCTTTTTGAGCCAGCAAATTGGCTCGGTGGCAGGTTTTGCCTTCAGTGCCTGTCGAGCAACTGGCAATCTCCCAGCTTTGGCACGCATTGCCACTCTTGGTCACTGAGATGCCGGATACGAAGCTGTCCGTTCCGTCTTTGTAGCACTCGGGCAGTCCTAGAACAATAGTTTCGATGGCTTTTACCACTGTTTGCGTGCACCTGTTCTCTCATGAATGATAGTGACTTGTCAGAACTTACGAGGTCCGCACTGTGGAATGTCGCAGTAATACCACCCAGCTGCAGTCAGGCACCAAGGTTTCGTCCTTGAGTGCCCGAGCTCGGTGAATGTTCGGCACATCTGGCCAGTAGGTTGGGCCGCCTTCACTACTTTGTTATCTTCCTGGCAAGCTTTCGCATCAGACGAACCCGAGCAGGCGCGCTCCGTCCACTTCTCACACGCCTTGGAGCTATTGGTTAGGCTCACACTGGGGCTCACGAAGCTTTTGTCGGAAAAGTAGCACTCGCCGAACTCTGTTGCATAAATTTCGATTTGATTGATCGCTTATAATTTCGATTGTGTGTGTAAGTTCTAAAAGTAGAGCTCTTTTTAGCTCAAGTAACCAATTGAATTTATTAGGCACTTACTGTAGCATTTCGACCTGTCGGTGCTCGTAGCAATGGTGCCGTACGGACAGGCTTTGCAGCTCGATGAACCGGCCTCAGAATGCTCGCCTAGACGGCATAGGGCGCACTCGACAGAGCCACTCTTGGCCGCGAAGGAGCCGGCCTTGCACTTGGTACATGCAGAAGATCCAGTTGAGGAAGCAAATGTGCCTTGAGGACAGAGATCACAAGAGAGACCGGAATTAGCGTAGGAACCTGCTGCGCAAGGGGTGCAGCTGGTTGATCCAATGCTTGCCGCAATGGTGCCAGGACTGCATTGTGTGCAAGAAGAGGAGCCACTGGAGGAAGCAAAGTGGCCTTTTGGACACGGGAGGCAAGCATCGCTGATGGTTTGACGAGGATGGGGGCTAAAATATCCGGGAGAACATTTAATTAAGCTAGAAGAGCCTTTGCTAGACACGTAGGTACCCGCTGGAGCTACTGTGCAGATACTCGATCCTTCATTTGATGCGTAGGTTCCAGGTTCGCAATCGGTACACTGCGTCATACCTGCTGTTGGGGCATACTGGCCTTTCGGGCATTGAGAGCAAGCTTGAGAGCCGGGACTCGATGAAAACTGACCAGGTGGGCACTTTTCACAGCTAGTTGAAGACGAGCTGAAAGTTCCTGCCGGACACGTGATACAGGCGGCACTGCTCGACTGTCCAACATTAGTGTTTACCGTGCCAGTGGGGCAGGTTTTGAAGCTAGTGGCACCGATTTCAGAAACATATCCACCCTTTGGAGCCGGTATGCAGGCTGACTGACCAGATTTCGGCTGGTAGGAGCCTGCTGAACACTGAGAACATCGGGTCGAGCCTGCACTTTCGGAGTAGCTGCCTGGTTTGCACTTTTCGCACGGAATGTCTTGAGATGGACTAAACTCTCCTTTTTCGCACGCGTTACTGCAGCTTTTGGAGCCCTCGGCGCTCGAAGTTCCCTCAGGGCACCGCGTGCACTTGATTTGGCCCTTGTTCGCTGCAAAGTAGCCTTTGGGACACAGCTTGCATTGCTGGAGTCCTTGAGAGTCTCCGAAGTGCCCAAACTGACACAAAGAACAGCTACTGCTGCCTTCCGCGGAATAGCTTCCAAGTTGACATTTCTTACAAACAGTAGCTCCTACTCCGTATGAGTAAGTTCCAGCAGGACAGTTGGAACACTTTGACTGGCCAGTTTGGTCGTTGTAAGTGCCGGGCTTACATTTGGTGCACTCGTTTGCTCTGGCTGCGCTAAATGATCCAGTAGGACACGAGCTGCATTGCTGGTTTCCTTGAACAGCTTTGAACGTTCCGGCCAAGCACGGCACACAAAGGTCCTTCTTGGTTGGGCTCACATACGTACCTGCACTGCATTGAGCGAGACACTCCGTGATTTTAGTTGCTCCGCTTCCAATCTCATCCCGAACATTCTTGCACTTGTGGCACGCCTTGTTGTCGTTGACAGCGTCGCAGTTTTCGCACTGTTCATGGCACTTAAGTACGCAGAGGCCATCCACTTTTTTGTAGTTACTGTTTTGACACTCGACTTTCGGCATACTCTTTGTAAGGCGGATGTCCATGAGCGAAACCGGCTTGGAGCCCGATCCGAATGTGTAGAAAGAGAGCCGGCTGAGAAATCTGTCATGAGAAAGGGTATAGCTGGAAAAGACACGCCCTACTTCGCTCTCCGGGTCAGACTTGCCGTACTGTATCATCACAGTACTATCCTTTTGAATCAAGCAGACGAAGAAGGATTGGAACAAGTTTCTGTCGCCGAGAATACCTATGCCTAGCTGAATGTCACGCTTTCGCAGCTTCATTCCGTAATAGAATGAAACTCCTTGTGGATTAATCTGCAGATAGTACCAAGTAGCGTGTTACCTTGGAATAGCGGAGAAAATGACGAAAACATCACCCTCGGATGCCGCTGTGAAGTGAACGCAATTCTCGTTTTTGTTAGGATCAAGCCGGGGAGAGTTCAGCCATCTGACGTTATAAGGAAGTGCGGCTCTACCATGAAAAATGTCATCTTTTATTTCGTTTGAGCTTTCCAGTCGTTGAACTCTGGCCACGAATGAACACCCAGCCAGAAAGGCAGCGCTGGAATACGGGACCTAGTGACTGCAAAGTATTTTGGATCAACCCTAAGCATGCCAGTATTTTCATAGTAGGTCATTATGATGTTCCTGAAGCAGATCTGGGTCTCCTTGGACGCAATAATTTCACAGCCATCGTACAAGTGCATCAGGCTCTCAGTTGGCTCAGTCGCAAACCAAAGTCCGTTTCTATAGATTACTCGATACTTTGCCTTGCTAGGGATTAGATTGGGTACGGGCTGTGGCAGATCGAAAGCTATTATGAAAGGCGTCTTTTTGAGCTCTGCGTAGGTCATTACTGTTGCGTTGGACTGTATGGAAGCCCTCATTGCTCCCAATGTCGCCTCTTCGCATCCTGGTTCTCCAGCTTTAAGCTCGACAGATGAAGTTGGAAACGGGCCCTCGGCCATATAGACTCCGATCGCCCGCTGGAGAGAGATTCTCTTTTTATCAAGGTCTTGTTTGAAGTCTGTGAGGCTCGAGTACTTGCAGTACACTTTTACTTTCTGCTCGATTTTCGTAGAGTTTTTGAACTGGGTGCGCACGTCGATGTAATATCGCCGGTTAGTTTCTGGCTCCACTAAGATTTCCACCTTGCTTTTTCCTCCTCCTACGCAACCAAAATCAACGTTGCCGCTAGGAAACAGTGCATCCATGTTCATGTTGAATAACTCGTCTATTGATCGAAGTTGGAACTCAAACGGCTTCCCATAATCCTTTTTTGAGACTAGCCAATCGTGGTAAAGCTGTTTAAATGATGGAGTGTAAAAGTCAACAAGGGCTTCAGCAATCCCAGGGGTGCCTCCTTGAGCCTCGACCGAAGTTTGAGTAAACTCAGATTGTAGAGAATTCTGTGACTGAGACTGCTGGACATTCAACGAAGATTTGTATTCAGAAATCCTAAAGAGTTTGCCTAAAGAGTTTGCCTAAAGAGTTTTGCGAAGTCGACGTCGACCTGCCTCCAATTCCGAGAAAGCCCCAACTGAGGGACTTCTGAGTGTAGCTGGACTGGAGGGTAGCAAACATTGACTGAAATTCAGTCTCAGCAATTCCAGCAAACTGTTCCATACTTTGGATCTTGCTAGTCTTGGCCGTTTTAGTGACTTTTAGCTGACCACCGAACTTTGCTGACCGGATAAAGTGGGTGCCCCAGCGTAGCAGGAAGTTTTGGTATTGCACATCGGCTCCGATGGAAAAATGCGAAGTAGGTAAGCTCATATAGTCCTTTAGAACGCTGAGGCTCAGATCCGTAGGCTTGACTTCGTCTAGGCTTATATCGTACAGAATCACGTTGACGTACATTATTGCAAAAAAGCTATGGGCGGATTTTGCATTAGCATTCGCTTCGTCTATCAGCTTCGTGTTGGAAGAGCCTTGTCCTTTGTCCGTTGCTGATGATGTACCAGATCCGGTGCCGCCGCCAACACTGGTTGTACTACCTACGGCGCCTCCCACTGTTGCTCCAAACATGGCTCCCGCAGGTCCACCGGCTAAACCACCAATGATTCCACCGGCAATAGCTCCGATGCCTCCTAGGTTAAAACCGAATGAACTGGCTTCAGTGTGCTTGCTGGCCTCGCTAGTGAACAAGTTTTTCTGGTTGGAGAGACCAGCCTTTTGCCGAATGTAGTCCATGTAGTCACTAGCCGACTGGAACGATTTAGTTTCCGCAACAGTCTCGAAGATCCCAAAAATGTTCATCGTGTCTGGGATGTCCTGGCCCAAAAATGTAGCCCTGTTGGCACACGAGCGCTGTATCAGACTAGCCTTCCTGCTTTGGGCATTGTAGTAGCCCCTGCCGTCGAATCCGACTCCGATGTAGTTGGCTGCATCAATTTGATTCAGACAGACTGTGTTCTGCAAATTAAACAGTTTGCTGTTGTAGCAGGGGCTTGACTTTTCGTAGCTTCTCGCCGTGCACTGGTTCATGAGAACTGGGCCCAGACCCATCGGGTAGGTGTACACCGGCTCCTTCGGAGCAGTTGGCTCGTCTTTCTTATTAGTTGGTCCGCTCATCGTCTCCGTAATTTTCCATCCGGCGGGCTGATAGTTTGTAATGCCGTTGAAACCCTGATTTGACTCGACTGACACTGTCCTACTACCGGCCTTCTGAGGCAGAAAAGTCCGTCCGGCCATGATGCTTTTCATTGTCTCCCTCGTGATGAGGTCACCGGGGTCCTTGCTGACCGCGGCCATGTGCTCGTTTACCAGTTTTTCAGCTTTTTCAGAGGCGGCAGTAATGTGTCCCGCAACAACATCAACTGCGCCTTGGTACTTGCCCAGCTTAGACGCCTCTTGTTTCTTAGCGGCCGCTTGAACAACGAGTGAGGCGATGCACAGTGCAGTCAGCACTGCGAGAAGTTGAAGCTTTTGCATTGACAAGTTCTATGTTCAAGTAGATCTGCAATACGCAAAAAAGGTACTCGAAGTAAAACTAGGTGATACAGATGCAGCTAATTGGACTTTATTAACATCTGTAATTCAGAAACTAATATAAATAATATTGATAACTAGCTGTAAACAGTATAAAATAATAGCAAAGCAACTTTCAGCTGGCTACAGCAAAGCATATTTCGTTCTCAACAAAGAAGCTAAGAATCGTTGAGTCAGAAGCTGAGTCAATCAGACAACAGATGAGCTGAGGTACTTACACAACAGACGAGCTAAGCATCTTACTCACTACAGATAGAGAAGCTACCCTCGAACACTACAGAGGAGTTAGGTAGGTAAATCACAAAACAGCACAAACAATGAATGTGAGCAGAGCTTACAACATTTACGAGCGTAGAAGCGAATGCAAGTTTATCCGAAAAAGCTTACCTTAGAAAAGACTAATTCCTGGACTTGAAGCAACTCACTAGTTAACGTCGACTCTATACCGATGATCAGTGGGCGAGGGCGACTCTCCCAACTACGAGCGTAGTTATAGACGCGCAGCGGTGGGAGCTGATACCAGCATATTCCGAGCGAACCATTGGCATTCTTAGTATGGCATGCTTGCGTGTAGTTTACTGCTTCCAGTACAACCTGGCATGGGGAGCGTCAGAAAAGGACGCTGCTTTTCAGGACCCTAAAACTGGCTGCAATGTTGGTCTCAGGGATAAAAAGACGAAAGAAATTAGAAAGACGTTGCAACCGTCGGAGCCCAGAAATGGTTAGCACAGGGTCTAGTATACATGATCGCGAAATATTCTGGCTAGGTGCATCAATCTTTTGATATGGCGATCGGGGGTCTGGGAGGGTTTGAGGGGTCTGGGGATATCGCGGAATCGAAGGATCGGGGCTGCACCACTGTGGTGCCGACTGAGCACCCCACAGCGTACTCACTTACACAGTTGTTTTCGTTCGGGTATGCTGGGATCCGGAGACAGCAAGCTGAGTTGCTCTCTCGCATTAATTTATTTTAACTTCGTCTGGTCTGCTAGCTGGGTAAGCAAGGTTGTGAAGCAAGCCCTAAACGAATGCTTTCAGCTTGCTTCGCAAT
Source organism: Macrostomum cliftonense (assembly GCA_950096795.1). Lineage (NCBI taxonomy): Eukaryota > Metazoa > Platyhelminthes > Macrostomidae > Macrostomum > Macrostomum cliftonense. The sequence goes on from CATNEM010000172.1 coordinate 59,723, forward strand.
AAAGCCAGTTTATGACTGACAAGGATCTGGCAAGTTGATTGCTAGTCTGGCTAGCATTGCTGCCGAATCGATTGCAGCTAAACTCTTTGAGCACTTGTTGAACTTGCCAGCCCCTCGCCGTTTCACTTGGTTTTGCACCGGAATAACTTTAATGACTTGTTCTTAAAATAATACCGCAGCTCAACTCGAAAAGCTCAGCAACTTAAAGTGAAAGCATTAACAAACCTTTTCTGTTCGAATAATTATAACTAATAATATGTTGTGTCAGTTAGCCCAAAGTTTTTTTGTTTAGTTATTGTGTGACGACTTTCGATATTTTTGACTTTTGACGCTCTAGATAAGACTTTAGACATTCAAGATAAAACTGCATAGGATCGCAAGCAAGGCCAGAGCAAGCCCAGTCTTGGCTGCAGGAATGGATTGGCCATAGACTAAAAAATGGAATATCAAAATGATAATAAGACGCTCAATATGAGTCCAGGAGTACGAGAGTAAACGTAATTTATTTGCTTTTTGGCAGTCACCATACAAACAGCTAAGGAGAAATTAGGCAATACACAAAAAGCAGAACAGCATATCGAAATGAAATCCAAGGGGTCAAATCAAACCCAAGGGGTGAAGAAAGAGAGCTGGCTGAGGATCAGAGGGTTAGAGCGATATCTGAAGGCTTTCACTCCCGGTCTCATTTTGAGCGTCTTATTCTCATTTTGATATTTCATTTTTTATGTCTAAAGTTTTATCTAGAGCGTCAAAAGCGGTGATAAAGGGAAATAAAAAGCAATGCGCAAATACAATTTAGAGTTTTAATGCATTCATGGCCTACTATCACTTTTTCGTAATGTCTTCCGCTTAAATTATTCTCACTCCGCCAGTGCTTCTCAAATACTCCAAATACTTAAATTTGTTGTATTGATAGTGCGTTGAAATTTTAAGCCAATTTTTTTTACTTTCAAAGTAAAATCCAGAGTTTTATTTTCCTCGTTTCCAACTTCCCACGCATGCAAATTTTACAACACGGTTGTTAAATATCGCGCCGGCTATTCCACCCGTACTACAACTTCAAGTACTGCCAAGGAATTTCCATGGCCCATCCATGGAAGACCCAGAAAAATATCTACATTTTCTTTGCGTACACTACAGAGTACTTTCACTCCGCCTCGTTCTCTCACCGGATAATTTCTCCGCCAGTTAATCCGCCAGTTTATTTTTTTGCCAGTTAATCCGCCTGATAATTCTCCGCCGGTTAATCCGCCTGATAATACTCCACCAGTTAATCCGCCCATTATTTCTCGAATCTCTCTAAGCCGTCCGACGTCGGCATCGTCGAGATATTCAGCGATTCTTGTCAAAACGCCTGTGGCAAGTCCAGCCAGTGCTGAATGCTGAACATGGCGCACGACAATTGTATGATTTCCCGACATTTTCAGGTTTGGGGCCTTGATAAAGAAAGGACGATGTTGGGTGGTGCCGCTTTTTCGGAGCCGCAAGGTGGCATTCTGTTGAAGGTCCCGCAGGTATGTCTCTCTACAAGTCTTCGTTGTCAATTTCATTCACTGATTATGTCTAATAACTGAAGGCTGCACGCAGAAGAGGATTCTTCAATTTCAGCTGTGGGCACGCAGCCGTCTCTGAGATGCCGATCGGCTGCTTTTGTTGAAGGTCCCGACAGTCGCCGCTGCTCCAAAACGGTGATAAAGGGAACCCTGGTGCCTGGGATGCTGAGAGCGAAGGCCCCTACAACAAATGGACCTAGGTTATTGAGCCACTGTGGAGTCACCTTAAAGGCATATACAGAGTATGCATGGTTTGGGGCTTTGATAGAGAAAGGACAACGTTGGAATGGTGCTAGTTGCTCGGAGCTTTGGTGGCACTTCGTTGAAGGTTCCGAAGGTTGTCCAGATAGGTCCTATATAGAGTTAGATATTTTACTAAATGTAACCAAGTATAACCGAATAAACAAGAATGATATTATAAAACTTAATCATACGAAAATTTGTAGCTATTGTCAAGTCAACCAAAGTTTTATAGTACGTTGTCCAGCAAAAAAGTATTTCTGCACAATATATTTGTACCATTATCTCGCAATTAACCATGGATGGTATAATATCGTCCCAGCCAATATCCAAAAGCTTGCACTTGAATCAATTGGAAGTATCAGATACTTTTTATAGTCAACCAATTTGTATTGCTGGGACTCCTTGAAATTGGTAGACCCCGTTCTAGCGTTGTACGGTTTGTCACTGTTTTGCATCCAGCTCGAGACCACTATCGAATTTAAATTTTTTTCAAACCAATAGCTTCTAGTGGTCGCCTCTTTTAATAATAAGAGCTTAATTCTTAATTTATCATATAATAATAAGAGTAACTTAAGTTGACAATTATCAGTACGTTTTTAATTCACATTTCTCTTTTATTTTGTTCTTTCAGGCTTTTTTGAATTGTTCAGACACTGTTTTGAGCCCCAAAATCCAAATATTCCAACAGAAATCCAAATACCCCAGTTCCTTGCGATGTCATGCTTTTCAATTAGCATGCAACATCAAAAGCTCCAGAAGTCACTGAAAAGATACCTACATTTTTGAAATTTTGCTAAACAAACACCTCCTGCACATGAGCTATTTGTATTCAGAGGATTAGGACGCATAGTATATGGCAGCATTTTGCCTTTACTTGTCCTAAAGATTGTGAATTTTCCCTTGTGTAAGATTAAGCTAGCTACTTAATTGTAGCAGTAGTGCACCAAGATTTTTTATTAATGTTAGCTACTACTTTCAAAATGTTTTATTTCAATGCTTTGAGCTGACACTTGATCAGAAAATGAAAGAAAAAATTGACTCTATTTGACATAGCTTTTTTGTGCCATTCTAAAGCAATTCTACGAGTAAGCATGGTATCATTTCTTTGGTAAAGGATTGAAAAATTGATGCTATTTATGCTCGTATCATCATTACTTTGTTTTTTATTTTCCTTTATATTAAACAAGTCACTTATGCGAATCAAGATTGTCTTGTTTTTCCTACACTAATTTATAATTAAATTTACATTTAGACTTCACACATTTTGACGAGAGGGAAACTCTTCATAAATATTTAGTTAGTAAAACTTTATTCCTGTATTTCTCAATTTTTTGATGGTTGACCAAGAATTTAAGATGATCCTCGGGAATGTGTAAGGCTAATTGGTTTTTTTATCGCTCTCATAGAAAGTCCATCATTTTGTATGTTTTCTAAATATTCATTCCATTTTTAACACAATTTAACAAAACGCAATTACAAGCAGGTGAAATTGATTCACGGAAGTAATATCAGTATTAATTAACAATGTGTGCATTTCTACTAGCAGTAGTTAAGGTGAATAGCATGTTTTTTGGACCCCCTGCTTAGACTACTGCTCACACAGGGCTGAATAAGATACTTTTTTAAAACCGAAAGAGTACAAATACGAAGATTTGCCTACTATTAGCTAATTTATAAATGATCAAGCAAAGACTAAGTAAATTCTAGCGAAGCGATCAAGCGAACTCATACCGATATTTTATACTAAAAGCTCCATTTTAATCGTAAAGTTCAAAAGATTTTAAGACAGTTGAAGCTTATATTTAACGTCACAAGCAGACTTCATACAGGTAAGTCTTTTACGCTGGCAGTAGCAAGATGGAGACAATAATCTGTTGCTCAATTAAGCAGCCCATTAGGGAGGGTCACAAATGAATTTTTAGAAAAAAGCCATTCGTTTAAGTAAAAACTACATGCCTTCAAGGCAGTTTTGCTAGCGTAGTCATTCTTCTCTTCTAGCAAAATTTCGATTGCACAAAGAGCTACGAATATAGCTTAGTGAAATGTACATGTAGTTTACCAAATCGCTGCTTGCCTAGGGCATTAAAATTCCATTGATTTGGCGATTGTAACTGCGTATTGACTTGGGAGGGGATATTTAACCTTTATGATATCTAAATGAAATTAATGAAAACCAATCCACTAAATCTGTGACGCAAGAGGTGACTACTGAAAGTTGATTTACCACGCAGCTCACTCCAAGGCGACCCATAGTCGCTCCGCTGACTGACCCACAACCAGCCTAAACCTATACCGTAATAATAAACAACAATAAATAATTTAGACACCCGACCTTTCAACCAGATGTACAGCCCACAGCACAGCCGCAGCTAGTTGCGCGGCGCATCCGAGGGCTGTGTACAGCTGCTCAGTACTAACGGGCTGGAGGGGCCGCAACAACCACCCTAAATTTATCCAGCTCAAACTGGTACCTGATCTCAGCTGGGTGGACTGAAGCAATGCGGGATTAAGCGCCTTGCTCAAGGGCTCAAATTGTCTCCTAGAGCCGGGGCTCAAACCCACGACCCTCCGGTCATAAGGAGCCACTAGGCTACAACTCCATATTGCGTAACGAACGTTTTAAAGCGATGTTCTATGGTTGGGCCCCCTGCTCTCCTGAGTAGTCCGTTCCTGTGGCTGCAGGAGCGATATTTATAGCCCATAGATCTTATATTCCCTAGATGGGCCACTCGGCTATGAGTCTGGGATTTCACCCATAAACTAATCAGTATCTGCGGCCAAGCTTCGCATAATTTTGCGATGAACGCTTTCGAGCATCGACTAGATTGATTAAACAAATAAAAAAAATTTTTACTGTTCCCTCTCTTACCCAGTTAAGAACTAAGTTAATTTGGCAGTTAGTAAAGTCTTAGAAAAACAAATTTGAACGCTGCTATATAATTTTTTTGGGCTAACAAAAATTCTATTGAATGTCTTACACGCGTACGTGCAGTACAAAAATGCAGAATATGCGTGTCTTGAGTAACTACAGATGTCCCTGATCTAAGCTGTTTTGTTACGTTGCATGAAATGTTCTTTTACAATGCTTTTCATGCACTGCAAATGGCTCGTACATAAAGTCATTGCGAAGCGTCTAAAAATAGCCATGAATTTCACCAAATGATAATAGCTGTACATTTCTAGGTGTAAACTAGCTAGAATACTTGCTATTGATTTTATTTCAGTGCACATGCACTAATTTGCAAATTTACTTGCATATTAAAGATCTACGAACTTAATTAGAAGCATTAGAGAAAGTAATCCAGGCAAATGAGTTTAGCTCCCATCAATATCCATCCGTAAATTGCATATGAAATTATCAATAACATACGGGTAAGAGGCGACCCATCTTCAGCACCCATATGTTTGTTTCAGAGTTCCAAATGTCCTCATTCCGACGCTTCTCTCACTATCGATTGATCTAGCTCAAAAAGTTCTCCCCATAAATCAAATAACTGCGAGTCCCTGCAATAGGAAACAAATTGACTCAATGACTAAGTGCTAATTAGCACTGATTTCATGCTTTGCTATTTTATGGATAGTCAAGACTATGATTTTCTAAACAGTTGATCAGTATCAACAAATTACTGCTCAAGCACAGCTCGATCCTGTGGCAATAAGTTATTTGAGTCATTAATTATCTTGTCTTTTGGTGACGTGCGAACATCTCTGCGACTTTTTCACTGCCTTAGAATATTCTTAAATTATAATTACCGAGCTAGATTCTAGGGGTCGACGTGTGATCTCGTCTCATTTCCAGTTTCAACTAAGTAGCCCAGGCAAGTCATCGGGGACGCCGCAGGTCTTGGCGGACGTCAGACACAAGACCGCCAGGACGTCAGACAAGACGGTAGAAGGCTGCCTAGCTCTAGCAATTCGACGGTGCATTTCGTTGGTATTGAGCAGTTGCTATTGACTGCTTTTTTTGTTTAAAAGTGAGGCTTTAAACCCGCGCCTCAGCCCATCGAATGGCTCATACGAAAGGGCTCATATTGCTATCGACTGCTGCTGCTTCAGAAGCAAGGAGTTGTAGCCTAGTGGCTAGGGCGCCTGTCCTATGACCGGAAAGTCGTGGGTTCGAGTCCAGGCCCTAGGAGACAATTTGTGCCATTGAGCAAGGCACTTCATCCCGAATTCTTCAGTCAACCCAGCTGAGATTGGGTACCAGTTTGAGCTGGGTAGATTTAGGGTGTGTGTGTGTGTCGGTAGGCACACATGCAGGTTCTAGGGAGCAGCGTCATTGCTGCAAGATTGATTCAGTCATAAATTTTCCCATTTATTAGCTACATCCTATAAAACCTTTTGAGCGGATACCCCAATTTTTAACTCACCGTATTCTGCTACAGTACTGCCCCGTGGCAACCTGAAACGATTTCTTCACATGAAAAAATCCCATTGATCTAGCGTAAGGGATTTCAGAAAACAACCGATTGTACAGAAGATCTTTTTTTAAGAAAGAATCAACCAAATTGGACGCTAAACTGCAAAAAAGGCTACACTTGCTTCTTGCTCAGATCGAATCTCTGAACATTTCTAATATTGTCATCACCCTTTAATTTTTTTTATTGAAATAAAATTGATTTTTCCTATTAATTCGCTGAGAAATATTCCTCAGCTTTACAAAAATTTTTTTTTAATAAACGCTAGAGCTAAGCGTAGCTATATGGGTTTTACTTCAAATCCATGTTTCTGCCCGCCATTGCAAATTATTAAATGCGAGTACATATCTTTTGATATGTGTTTCCTGCCTTCTTACTCTATCGAACTATGTATTGTACATGTACGTTCTTATAGGTGAAATATTGATCTTTAAATTATTTCCCTTGTAAAACATTTGTCGAAAATTATAACTTCAATAAGGTGGTACTTTACCTGCTGGGCTCATTCTAATCCTCTTCTAAACAAGTCTGTTTTATTCAAAGAACATTGCTATCAATCAGTATTTTGGATTATTTTGCTGCTGCAGTCACATCTCTGGATTGGCTATTTGTCCTTAGGCAGTTCTTTTGACAAAAGTGAATCAATATCAATAAAAATAATCGGAAGATCAATGTTCCACAAATTAAGACGTACATAGTTCTATAGAGTAAAAGAAGGCTGGAACAACATATCAAAAGATGAGATTTGCATCTGCTTCCAATCGAGCGCAATCTTTAATTTTATGTCGAACTCCAAAACTCCAAAAACTTTTCAAAAAAAGAAGAGTCCCGTCCTTCTACTTAAGGTATCCTTGGCTCAACCCCGCTCAAAGCACCCAGCAGAATGGAATTCCTCACTTGATGCTCATTGCACAAGAGTTATAAAAATAGCAGTATTTTAGAATGATGCTATCTTTAGAACTCCTTGCTTACAAGGACAACTAAAATAATTAATTTTTTATTTTGGTTGTCCTTGCTTGCTTATTGCTTAGCATCTTTCTCAATTTTTTCCATTCCTATTTATTTTTTTAATTGACCAATAATAAAAAACAGCGATTGTAGATTGACGAAAATAATCTTCTATATTTGCTGGTAGGTTTTATAGCGCTTACAACAGATGTAGAAGCTTTTTATGAAATTATTAAACCACAATTCAACACAACACAACATCCAATACTGATAACAACAATTTTTGACAAGGAGTACATTATAAAGCAAAATTTTCAAATACAGTTGGATAGTATGAAAATATTATAATTTATAAGATATTAGAAATGGGTTGTCCATCATGGAGGTGAACAAAATCGTGATGTAAGCAATTATTATGCATTTCCACATTTTGCTATTAAAATTCTGCGTCAATCACCGCTTCACAAGGCTCGCGTTAAGAGATCATGGACTGCAAATTAGCAATCGCTTATCAACACAATTTTCAACCTAATGCTTGCAGTTCGTCAAACATTAACAGAAAACCTGAAGTGCAAGACAATTCTAGTCACGAACCACGGTTGTTTGTCTTGTGTAGCTAAATAAAAATATCCGACTTTATTCCATTCAGGTTGCCGTTTAGGCAAAAAACTCTGCGACTTTTTTGAAGCGAGGTCAAGTTACTGAAGAGTCGCAAATTTTACTCTGTGGTAATTGGAGACTTTTTTCAAGAAGGCTCCGTCAGTATAGTAGGTAGAAAAATCGATAAATTCTAGTTTAATATGACGCATAGTGCAGACAAAAAAAACAACATCGAAAATTAAGCGTACTTCTGCGGACACGAAAGGTTCCGAAGTGCCTGCAAAATCAAACATTTCTAATACAAAACGATAGACCGATCTATAGCTTCACTAGCTAATTAAGCGGTCGTTGAACTGTTACCATGGTCGACAACTGAATTCGGAATTATCGAAATGGCATTGCCGCCGCCGCCGCCTTCAGTTCCAGACATGCCCATAATGGTGTTTGCGTCGGAAACCCGCGAGCTTGTATTACGAACGAGAATCACAATCTGTTCAATTTTTATTGCGGAGGTGTTTCAACAAATTTTAACAAACAAAATGCTTCATTTTTTCCTCTAACGAAAACCAATACCTTGGGAGCGAAAACCAACAGAACGGTGGTTGTGGCGCACACAATCACGCAACCACTGATCAACAGGTGACGCAAATTCACCGAACTAATTGGCAGTGCAAAATCCAGCAATACACCAATCAGTCCCATGACAGTTGTATTGTAGACACAAACTCCAATTGTTTTTGAATCGTTTAGAGCCTCAACGTGGACAGTACGAGTTTCCCAGGCGAAGAAAATGCCAAATAGGAGAAAAATAGCTGAAAATTATAATATTTTTGTTTGAGGAAGAATTCTTTTTAGATTCGTAAAGTAAGGATCAGAATGGGAGCTCAGCGTCCTCCTCACTAAATCCTCACCCTTCATGCCAATGATTATTCCCTTCCACAGCCACTGACTCGTCGATCGGCAGGTTGTCAAGGTAGTGACAGTCAGTGTGCCATCCTCTATTGCTTCCTGCAATGCCGCAAAGTCCTCAAAATAGCTAATTGATAATAAGTATGCATGAGTCAAGTAGACATTGCTTATTCTAATAAAATAATCCTACCTGTTGATTAATCAGATCGACAAAAAGATTCAAAGGGTCAGCCAAGGCCCACACGGTGAGAACCAGGGCATCCAGCAGTAGGATAACTCCAATGACTGCGAACAAGTGCCAATCTTTGATGGCCTGATGGAAAAAAATTGTTTTTGAAGGCTAGATTGTGTAATAAAGAAATGACATCAAATCCCTTGATCCCATTGGGATGCCATTAAACATTAGCCTCCCAACTCTTCGACCACATGTACTAGCCCACTGCGCATCCAAAGGCTGTGTACAGCTTTTCAGTCCTGAAACTAACCTGCCCTGATCAACGGTAAATTTTATTTTAGAAACAGGAAACTGGAAACGCGAATTTTGAAATGTGAAATTTCGGTTTTGGGAATTTCAGTTACCCTTTTTATAGACCTGATTAATTTGCAATTACTTAGTGAAAGCCTAAAGAAAGCTAAGGGACTACTCTATTTGGACTCAACGCACCAGTTTCCTCAACTGCTTGTTGGTGAAGATCTTGTGAACGCGCCAGGTTTTAGCTAGCATGCCGCCAAATGCGCAGGAATAACCCGTGATCAGGAAGACCAGTTCAGTCCAGCACAGGCTAAGCTTGCTTGGTCCCAGCGGACCAGCGTTGAGAGTCATTATCAGGCAGGCTGCGTAGCAGAGGCCGCAGCCTAATCCGATCACGGAGTTCACGTATGGGCTGCTCATACGGATTAGTGCAACCGAACTATAACGAAGATTGATGGCAACACACGACAGGGCTAGAGCGATGCCGCAAGCTGACAGTGAGCCGATGATTATTGTGCCGGCAGTTCCAATGCTGCCTGATTGTGTCAGCACTCGGGGCGAGTCGACGGGTGCTGCCCCGCCTAAGGAAAAGTGCATTTAAATACTTTGATAGAGATAACTTATCTCGAAAAAGTAAGATAGGTTTATTTAGTGAGGTGGGTGTCTGGATTTCTGGAGGGAATGTTTTTCTAGAGTGAAGTGGTTTTCTCGAGTGAGTTGGGTGTCTGGAGTGAGGTTTGGTGTTTGGAGTGAGGTGGACGTCTGGAGTGAGGTTGTTTTTCTGGAGTAAGGTGGAGATGTCTGAGTTAGTCTGTAGATTAGAGTGGGTTGGATGTCTAGATTTAGGCGGTGTTCTGGAGTGAGGTGGGTGTCTGTAGTTAGGTGGTAGTCTAGAGTGGGTGGGTTCCTGGTGTGAGGTTGGTGTCCGGAGTGAGGTGGGTGTCCGGAGTGAGGTTTATCTGGATTTTAGCGGCTGTACTTAGTATAAAATTTACGAACAAAGTAAAGTTTCTGGGGTTGCTGAAAAGCAGAGATTTCAATGCACTCAAGTTCTCCTAAATTAAAATTTGATATTGAATTCAAGTGCTTTACTAGAAGAGCTTTTACTTCTTTCAAAGAAACTTATTTAATTGATTAATATGTAATGGACGAAGAATAAAATTCAGTGCATGGAATTGCCGATGCTATTTGAGTATTTGCGTTACCTGCAAACCAGACAGATTTCAGCCAATTAATTTTTGGTGAGCCCGGCTCGCTCGTGCCAGACCTGGAATTTTAGTGTCGGCAACTTTTTTTCAATCATTTAATTAAGATAAAAGCTGCGGCATTGCTATAAAAAACTAGCTAATCTACTTTTTTACTCATAAGATGACTCAAACATATAATCACAAGTTGATGCTTGCAAAGTCACGTGTTCGCCTTAGAGTCTCAAGATAAGCATTCAATGCAAGTAGCAAAGAAGTACTTACCCCGAATTTGATAAACAAAGATTCGCGAAGACCTATCGCCTCTTGAATCGAATTTAACTCGGCCCTTTGTTTGTACAAAAAACGTTTGAATAAAAATCGTGAAAGCTTAAATGTTAAATCGATAAAGCTTAAATATACGTCGTGAAGTACCGAAAGTCCAGGAAAGTCCAACGCGAGAATGTTTTCGAATAGACTGCGCTTGCAATAGGCGCACAAGCTCGCGGCTTGTATGACGCAATCATTAACCATAGAAAAAGTCCCAGAATTGACAATTTAAGTAGCAGCAGTCCCACAAAAAATGGAAAAATGTGTGCTTCTCTGATGAGTTTTTGGTTCGGGAAACGGCAGACTCTGTGCAATGGCGTGTTGCTCGTAAAATTGTTATCCAACTCACCAAACAATCGAATCTCTTGTCTGGAGCCTCCTCTCCGATGCTTCGCACAACAACAAATATTCGGATGTCGTTAATCTACATCAAAATCGGCATTTTTTTTAATATTTAGCCTTAATTAGTGCAAATGGAAAGCCAAATAGGAGAAAAATAGGATTACCAGCAGTCGCTGTATGGCGTCAGTTGCGTCAGCATTGAATATGGTTTTCTGATACGAGGTCATGTTCCGGGCTTGCAGAGCCGCCTCCAGTTCCAGTGTAACCTAAGGATGATTTTTTCAACGTTTCTACCAGTTAGTTGCACTGCTCTATTAATATTAATCTAGTAATATTAATCTAGTATTGTTCTATTACTATTAATATTTTCCATCCAGGTTTCACAAGTGTGTCAAAAACTATTTCTAAAAATAAACTATTTCAATAAATTCACGCTTGATTTACCAAGCGTTATAATAATTTCCGTTGCAATTAAGCAAAGCAGGAAAGATTCGCTAATTACTTAATTAAAACATAACATTAAATATACATAAAATCAACTAACTACCGTAATTAAAAGATGTCACGAGAAAAAAATGATTATTTCTCGTCGAATTAACCATCGAATTCATAATTAATTTAATTAATTTAATTTTCAATCAAATTAACAAAGTTTTTTTAAAGCTTACGGGATAGAAGGTTGGCGAGTCAGTGGTAATTAGGCCGAATTTCTTCCAGTCAAATTTATTGAGAATTTCGATGACTGTCGGAATAAATAGACTATTAGTGATTGCCAATCTAATGTAGAACGGATACGTACTCTTGTCGCTAAGCGCTGGAGAGGTGTTGGAATAGCCAATCTGAAATTTTGTTGGTTATTTTTTAGTGGGACAGTCAAATTTGGTGTGCTTTCTTTGTGCTGAGAGCCTCAAAACAGGGAACTTTTTATACAGAGGCTCGTATTGGGTCCGATTTTTGTTTGTTGACAGGCACAAGCTTTTTGCGGTTTCTGTTTGGCGTGCTTTCTCTTCGTTAAGAGCCTCAAATTGGGTGCTTGTTCTGCTATTTTAAGAAACTCAAATTGGGTGCTCTTTTCGTTTGTTGAGAGTCTGAAATTAAGTGCTCTGTCTGTTTGTTAAGAGCCTCAAAACGGGTTCGATTTCTGTTTGTTGACAGATCCAAGTTTTTTTGCGGTTTCTGTTTGGTGTGCTTTCACTTCGTCAAGAGCCTCAAATTTGTCGCGCTTTCTGTTTGTTGAGAGCCTCAAAATAGGTGCTTTTTCGCCCTGTTGAGAGCCTCAAATTGGGTGTGCTTTCTTTTTGTTGAGAGCCTCAAATGGAGTGTGCTTTCTGTTCGTTAAGAGCCTCAAACTTGGTCGAAGACAGATTTATTTTTTTATCCAATTAATTTTTTAACGGAAACTGCAATTAAAAGTAGCAAGCATATTGTTTACCTGGGGCAGATAATAGTACTGGGCCAGCTCAGCTATTGCCTGTGACTGCTGAGAATAGGTGGCCCCCATCAGTAGGGCCTTGTTGCCGCCAGACAGATAGCCATCGATAAACTCTTTCGTAGCGCTGCCGCGTTTTTGCTAAATTTTAAAAGAGTTCTTTGATCATGACAGATTCTAGATCATGAATGCATGTAAAAAGTTGCATCCCCAACTTGATATAAGCGATCCAAATTTCAAGCCAATAATTCTGGAATTTAAGCATCCCATAGTCACCCAGGACTCACCCCATCAGCCAGACGAAATTCCGCAGTTAGGCGCATATTGGGAAACAAGTCCAGCCTTGTATTCACGTAATTCACCGAGTAATTAAGATAGAAAACATCGTTGAAAAATGCTGGTTCAGTGGAGCCAACCAAGAGGATGTGGACCTCCTGTCGGTCGTCCTGGGCCAAGGTTCCAACGCCATGGAGACAGATCAACAGAATCCAAAGAATTTGACGCATTAATTTGATTTTTCCCTTTTTCGGATTTCTTAAATCTAATTAGGAGAAGAAAAAGATTTCATTGATGAACGACTTGATCAGGAATTTTATTCAAATCTTGGAGAGAATTTTATTGGACAAAACTGGATCCCCAATCTAATTGGCTGTTCACCGCTGAAAGTTCTCTTTCTACGGGTCAAGTAAGCGATCCTTACCGAATAAGAAACGCAGAATGTGCTAGCTGTTGTTGAACAGTATTTTAACGATATTTTGCGACATCATGTAGCTGATTCAAATAAATTTTGCCGGGTTTTCAAAGTCTATTTTGCCTAATAAACATTTTTTATGAATTACATGCATTTAAAATATTTTTTACAATTTGAGGCAATGTTCGCTCAGAAGGAAGTAAGAAGTCACTAGATGGCAAAGTGGTGGATCCGGACGAGGTGCCCATCGAAGCACTGAGCATTCACTGTGGTCAGCGAGGTTGATAGAGCGATAAGGTTGCACATGGACTAAATTGTTACGATTCAGGAGAAACCTGGCACCATCAAGCTTGAGGTGCACCGAAACATTAACCGGATGTTGTTATCGCATTGGGTGTCTGTGCTAGATCCTTATCGGTCCATAAGGTTTTCAGCAAACGGTCTCATCTCAGAACAGTGACGCAGATCTTGGCTTCCCGGTACGTCATAGAGGTGGCATGGCTATGCCAGTCGATCGTGATTATTATCGTTGTAGATTTCGAAAAGTGCTTCCCTCTGTTCGTGCACAAGCCCTGGCAGTGTGTCGTGTGACATTTCTTTGTATAATCTAATTGCTGTCATTTTTTATAATCAATCTTTATAGAATCTTTTAGGCTAGAAAGTAGGATAGGTGAGGCCATTGGAAGATCAAATGTTAAAGGGCGGTGTAGCATGAGACGAGAGAGACAGTCTGACATTTAGCTAGTAAAATTATAAAAAAACTCAAATTAATTTTTTCGTTCCAATTTTTAGTTATTAAATATTTACGCCGAATGGAAAAGCATATAGTAGTAAAAACGGTAATTGTTGTTTTCACAGACAAAAGCCTCCAAAAAGACAAATGTTAATTTCTTCTTCTTAAACCTCATTGGCATCTCATTAAAACTTCAAACTTTATATAAGTAGATTTACTTGTCGTACGCCATAAACTGTCATTGCATAGTCAAGTACTAGCTATAAAGCAGAGTGGCATGAGCAATCCAAATTCCAAACCAGTTGGCATTCGTTCTTATCAGTGCAGTACCCATTTGAAATTCGCGTACAAAAACGTATTTAAAAACTTTGAATTGAAGAATAAGAGTTGGAGTTTAGACTAAGAACTTTTAACAACTAAAAACTCATTTGGACAACCCTTCAAAGCCATACAATGGAGCGAGAGAACACCATAGAAGATAAAACTGGAGCAAACTCGAAGCGTGTGATGACTGACGAGAGTAGTTGGAGTACTGTAAGTTTATATTTTATTTGCGTTGATGCTTCAAACACAAAACTCAATACTGTCCTTTGGTTTCAAAGCATTGAATCATTTTTAATCTAGGAGTGAAATCGGACAATTAATAACGATATAGTTATTCCTATCCGATCAAAACTCTTTGTACTCGTAATATGTGTTTGTTGTGTATTCGATACATCTGTTTATAAAAGCGGAAAATGACTCGACAAAATCATCAGGCCTAATTAGCTTTTTGTCAACATATGACGTCTAATTGGTTTTAAATTCCCTTTCTCAGCTACGAGCGTAGTTGCTCAATTATATTGAAGAAATAAATAATTTTCACTGAAACTCTTCGCAAAAATCAAAACAGATAAAAAAGCTAAAGGGACAACGTTTACAGACAGGGAAAGTTGGATACATAGACGGATAATCACACAAAGTCAGACAGCCGAAAACAAAGAGAGACAGACAGCTGAACACACATAGAAACAGACAGCCGAACACACAGAGAGACAGACAGCCGAACACACAGAGAGACAGACAGCTGAACACACATAGAAACAGACAGCCGAACGCACAGAGAGACAGACAGCCGAACACACAGAGAGACAGACAGCTGAACACACAGAGATACAGACAGCTGAACACACAGAGAGATAGACAGCTGAACACACAGAGAGACAGACAGCTGGACACACAGAGAGACAAACAGCCGAAAACAAAGAGATACAGACAGCCGAACACACAGAGATACAGACAGCTGAACACACAGAGACAGACAGTTGAACACACAGAAAGACAGACAGCCGAACACACAGAGAGATAGACAGCCGAACACACAGACAGACAGCTGAACACACAGACAGACAGCTGAACACACAGAGAGATAGACAGCCGAACACACAGACAGACAGCTGAACACACAGAGAGAAAGACAGCCGAACACACAGACAGACAGCTGAACACACAGAGAGACAGACAGCCGAACACACAGACAGACAGCCGAACACACAGACAGAGAGCTGAACACACAGAGAGACAGACAGCCGAAAACACTGAGAGACAGAAAGACGGATGGATGGTTAGATATAAAGATACATAGAGAAATACACACAGGCAGACGGAAAGATCGAGGCAGAGAAAAATCCATACGGACAGACAAAAAACTGAGAGATGAACTTTCAAAAAACAGACATACGCATCCAATCACGATAATTCGCAGCTAAAGCCACTGCTCAAGCGATACTGGTCGGTTCTGCCAATCACTTGGCTGCTGCACCTCGGCCTTGGCCTGTCCATCTCTATCACGGGGTCGACTCTGCCCTATTTGGCATTGAAAACTGGTCAGTCTCTAGGCCAGGTGAGCATCGTCTACACCGTCCGATCAATCGTTGTCTGCGTCACCAGTATCGGGGCCGGGCTCCTTCTGGGCCGGCTGAGCAGCAGTCGGTCAAAGCTGCTGATGCTAATCGTTGGCAGCTGCTTGGGCGCCGCCTACGCATTGCTGACGCCATTCGCTAACTCGCCAGCGACCCTAATTTTGGCGCAGTGCCTGTTTGGGATTGGTTCCGGCACCGTAGATACAGGTGAATTGCTTCGCCATTTTTTAGAGCTAAGATGTCGCCAAAAATATTTTAGGCACATAAGTATATTGCGTTTAGAAGGTGAAGAAAAAAAACTAACAGGAAAAAATCGTGACAGATGGGAGAAAAAGACAAAGTGGCTTACGGTTGTAAAGTATCGGTCGTAAATTTTAAGAAACAAAAAACCCAGCTACATAATTTAGACAGTTTCCCTGTTAGTTCCAATTTCAAACGCCCCTCTTCGCAAAATTCAGTGAACAACATGCTGGTAATCTTCCTATTCGGGCCGGTGCTCTCCAGATCATTCTCCCATTCGTTGCACTTTTGTGTTGGAATCGGCGGCTTCCTTGCTCCCCTGCTGGCCAGACCGTTTCTGCAGCAGATGGGCGACATCAGTGGTGACCAGGTCGGCGGTCAGGAGACCGACGTCTGCGGCAACGTCATCGTTAGAAACATCAGCTCGAATTCTAGCGGCCCGACAGTTGACCTGGAACCGTTGAAATGGCCCTACATCATTGTCAGTTCGCTGCACTCTATATGGCTTCTTGGCTACTTTATTCTACTTGTAATCAACTTTCAATTGGTCAAGTTTCAGTCAAGCTCCACGACAGAAACACCCGAAGACGAAAAAGATAAAGAAGACATAGGACAACAGCATGAAGCTGCTGTGTCATCACCGAATAGGATGTCTCGAAGACGTCAAGCCGTCGTGGTTATCTTGTTCGTAATTTTCTACATTCTCCACGTCGGCCAGGAGAACATGTTCTGGAGCCACCTCTACTCGTTCGGCATCTGCTCGCGAAAGCTCAAGATGACCCCGTCCGATGCCTCGCTGCTCAGCACGGTCTTCTTCGTCGGATTTCTAGTCAGCCGCGGAGTGGGCATCGTCATTTCTCGACTGTTTCCGCCAGGAAGGATTCTGCTGGTGCAGCTGAGCGGCTGCCTGATTGCGACAGTCCTGCTGGCGATCTGGGGCGAGACCAGCCACCTGGCGGCCTACATCTTGTGCGGCCTGTACGGCTTCTGCATCGCCATGCTGTTCCCGACTGGCATCACTTGGTTGGCCTCGAAGATGGAGGTCACGGGCTCGCTCTCCAGCTCTTGGTTCATCGGAGCTTACATTGGCAACAGCACGTATCCGCTTGCAGCGGGATACCTGATAGCGTCGGCGGCTGTGGGACCGATTGCGATGATGTACCTTGCGGCGGCCACTTCAGCGGCTTACGTGGTCCTCGTTGCGGTCATGTTTCTTATAGCTAAATAAACAATCTGTAAGAACGAATGCTGACAATGAAAATTACAAAGACCTTACTAGGCGTGGCACCAGTGTTTTTTTATTGGTATTTCAACGATATTTTTTATTTTTGTCTTTTACTTACAAGTTTATTTGTTCCCATTAATTTATTAAAACAAGTTCTTTTATGTGTTTTCCTGTCCTCAATTTATAAGATAATTGTTCAATTTAATAAAATTCATGATTGCATTTTAGTAATATAATCGTTTACCAATTCATTTAATCAAACAATTTATTAGTAAAGAGTAAATTATTTAGTAAAATAACTGGCTTCAACTTAAAATCTATTAAGACTCTTTCATAACCTAATAAATCATTTCAAATAAAGCTATCTCCAGTTTTATTTCATAATTCAGCGATGTTCTTTGATTTAAAAATAAAGTGTTTTAAAAAATGTCAAACTACAGTATATTCACATCTGCATTATTTTATCTTTTCGTCACAATCGTCTTTTGTTTTAAAAAAACGGAGCTACTTTATAAGTCAAACAAAGTATTGATTTATAGTTATTGAGCTATATATTAAGGTACCACTGGCTAAGTTATATTAGAAATACGCTCGTAAAACTTAAATTTTTTGTCAAGAAAACGGGATCCATATTTTTGATCCAATGATTTGATTTTAACAAATGTATAACGACTGATAGTTCGTAAAAATGAGAATTTTTAATTAATTTATTTTTATTGCGGATTTTCTTTTGGGCCGCTGAAGACTTTGTCGGAAAAAGTCAAAACGCCCGCATGCATATTTTCAGTCACTATGCTAGTAAAAGAGGGCTAGAAAAATAATTTCACTTATTGAATTTTTTGTTGAAATAGCTTTTTTAATGAGCCGATTCCATTAGAATAATTCATTTCTAGAGAAAGACATTCGGAACGTTCTCTAAGAGTTTTACGAACTGAAATCTGTATAGTGATTAGACTAGAAATCCCATAGAGAGTTAATTTCGGGTGAATACGGGATTACATGTGACTAGCTAGGTAGAATCTGCAAAAAATGGAGATAGTGATGTACCTGGGTTGATGAAGAACAATTAACAAGATGGCAAGTGAGGTGATTAGATTGAGGTGGAATCAAAGAATAATGAATTAAATTATGGACTAATTGATGCCGTATACCGACAGAAAATTCGAGAAAAAATATTATAACTAGCAAAGTTACGAGTAAGAATTCCATTTGCATTGTGACTAAACAGAGCTAAAAAATGAAGTTCTGACTTGCACGCATGCATACTGCTGCATTGTGCATTTGTCCTGTGCGTTATCTATACGTACTGTCCAAACGCTATATGCAACCGTTGTAGCAAAACTTATTGTTAGATCCAAAGGTCCAACGAATTCAACCGCTTGCCCTCGATCCAATGAGGTTACAGTCATTGTCTCCCAAGTGCCACCTAGTGGCACTCTCAGCTTATTAACTGAAGGTATAGAGTTTAGAGCACACAGAGAGATAGCTATATAGAGGTAACGCTTAAATGTGCGTGCATACGAAGACGAAAGAGAGGCAGAAGATAAAGGGTCAACCACTATACTGAAACCAACTCTGAAAAATCTACACTTTTACAATTAGCTACTAAGATAAAACAAGTGCTTGTTCGCTTAAAAAATTAAAAAGCGCTCAAGTTCGAACTTAAAAAACGACTGCGACTGATATGGCAACAGTGAGTTCCAATATTCGTTTGTTTTTTCAATTTAGCTACTGAAAATGAATATTTTGTACCTTGTGAACGAGTGTACTGTCTGTATAGAGATGCGTGTACTGTCTTTATGGTATGAGTGTACTGTCTGTATGGGATGAGTGTACTGTCTGTATGGGGATGAGTGTATTGTCTGTATGGGGATGAGTGTACTGTCTGTATAGAGATGCATGTACTGTCTGTATGGGGATGAGTGTACTGTCTGTATAGAGATGCGTGTACTGTCTGTATGGGGATGAGTTTACTGTCTGTATGGGGATGAGTTTACTGTCTGTATGGGGATGAGTGTACTGTTTGTATGGGGATGAGTGTACTGTCTGTATGGGGATGAGTGTACTGCCTGTATGGGGATGAGTTTACTGTCTGTATGGGGATGAGTATATTGTCTGTATGGGGATGAGTGTACTGTCTGTATGGGGATGAGTGTACTGTCTGTATGGGGATGAGTGTACTGTTTGTATGGGGATGAGTGTACTGTCTGTATGGGGATGAGTGTACTGTCTGTATGGGGATGAGTGTACTGTTTGTATGGGGATGAGTGTACTGTCTGTATGGGGATGAGTGTACTGTCTGTATGGGGATGAGTGTACTGTCTGTATGGGGATGAGTATATTGTCGGTATGGGGATGAGTGTACTGTCTGTATGGGGATGAATTTATTGTCTGTATGGGGATGAGTATATTGTCTGTATGGGGATGAGTGTACTGTCTGTATGGGGATGAGTGTACTGTCTGTATGGGGATGAGTGTACTGTCTGTATGGGGATGAGTATATTGTCGGTATGGGGATGAGTGTACTGTTTGTATGGGGATGAGTGTACTGTCTGTATGGGGATGAGTGTACTGTCTGTATGGGGATGAGTGTACTGTCTGTATGGGGATGAGTGTACTGTCTGTATGGGGATGAGTGTACTGTCTGTATGGGGATGAATTTACTGTCTGTATGGGGATGAGTATATTGTCTGTATGGGGATGAGTATATTGTCTGTATGGGGATGAGTGTATTGTCTGTATGGGGATGAGTGTACTGCTGTCTGTATGGGGATGAGTGTACTGTCTTTATGGGGATGAATTTATTGTCTGTATGGGGATGAGTATATTGTCTGTATGGGGATGAGTGCATTGTCTGTATGGGGATGAGTGTATTGTCTGTATGGGGATGAGTGTACTGTCTGTATGGGTATGAGTGTACTGTCTGTATGGGGATGAGTGTACTGTCTGTATGGGGATGAGTATATTGTCGGTATGGGGATGAGTGTACTGTCTGTATGGGGATGAATTTATTGTCTGTATGGGGATGAGTATATTGTCTGTATGGGGATGAGTGCATTGTCTGTATGGGGATGAGTGTATTGTCTGTATGGGGATGAGTGTACTGCTGTCTGTATGGGGATGAGTGTACTGTCTTTATGGGATGAGTGTACTGTCTGTATGGGGATGAGTGTACTGTCTGTATGGGGATGAGTGTACTGTCTGTATGGGGATGAGTGTACTGTCTGTATGTGGGATGAGTGAATTGTCTGCATTTTGCAAAAACTTAACGCAATTACTTGTCTTGCAATTTTTAATTTAATTTTTTTGTTTTAAAACAAAAAAGTATGAGTCGAGCAAATTTGATTTCATTATTAGGCACATATTCTATATTGCTACAGAAACATTGTTTTTACTGAAATTCAGATATCCGAACAGCATCTTCAGGAGGCAATTGATGCGGGCTTGACGGAGGCAGAAGCTGAGCGTGAGTTAAGTTTTAATTAAAATTGTAATTTTAGCGACTATTTCTAAGAATTATTTTTGGATTGCAATGCGCTATTGATTGTTGTACTAAGTTGCAAATTCACAAGCTTTATATCAAAACGCAAATCAAACTAAAATTTTAGAAGCTTGGCGCTGCTTTACCTACATCGACGAGAACGGCAGCGGCACCATCGACGAGACCGAGCTGCGCTATGCGATGCAACTTCACGGCTGCGATGTGTCGCAGAACTCCATCAGGAAACTGCTAGCAGATGCCGACACTGGTCTGATGCTGGCTGAGGGATGATTCTGGTGCCATGGGATTCACAACTGAGAGTTGATTAACACAACTGAGGGATGATTCAAAGTTGAGGGAGGATTCACATCTAACAGATGATTCACATCCGAGAGTTGATTCACAACTGACAGATAATTCACAACTGAGAGATGATTTATAAATGAGAAATTACTCACAACGAGGGATGATTCACAACTGACGGATACTTCAAAATTCTGACGGAGGATTCACAACTGAGGGATGATTCAAAACTGAAAGATAATACACAACTGAAAGATGATTCACAAATATGGGACACTTCAAAACTGAGGGACGATTCACAACTGAGAGATGATTCTCAATTGATGCATGATTCACAACTCAGAGATGATTCACAACTGAGAGATGATTCGCAACTGACGGTTGATTCACAACTGAGAGATGATTTATAAATGAGAAATTACTCACAACGAGGGATGATTCACAACTGACGGATACTTCAAAATTCTGACGGAGGATTCACAACTGAGGGATGATTCAAAACTGAAAGATAATACACAACTGAAAGATGATTCACAAATGTGGGACACTTCAAAACTGAGGGACGATTCACAACTGAGAGATGATTCTCAATTGATGCATGATTCACAACTCAGAGATGATTCACAACTAAGAGATGATTCGCAACTGACGGTTGATTCACAACTGGGTCCGAGATCTGAGATCAGGTGAAGTCTGCATCGAAATGGGATTTGAAATTTCAAATTTTATTTACCCTGACATTTCATGTACAGACGGCAGCGGGTCGTTAAACTTCAAAGAGTACTGCGGCATGGTCAAGCGAAAGAAGAAAGACAAAAATCAGCGAATGGCAAAACTGCGCGAGGCGTTTGAGGTCAGTTGCCAGTTAAAGACGACCGATTGACGTGACGATCTATTTGTATCTTGACTCATAAAATCGTCCCAAAACCATTGCAGAAGTTCGATTCGGATGGCTCGGGCTACCTGGACAGGGAGGAGTTGAAAATCGCCCTGACTAGCATGGGGATGGAGCCGCTGGAGGATGATGAGATCAACGATATGATTGGCATGGCGGACTCTGATGCGGATGGGAAACTGTCCATCGATGGTGAGGGAGCTGTCTGTCTGTCTGTCTGTCTGTCTGTCTGTCTGTCTGTCTGTCTGTCTGTGCGTCTGTCTGTCTGTCTGTCTGTCGGTCTGTCTGTCTGTCTGTCTGCCTGTCTGCCTCTCTGTCTGTCTGCCTGTCTGCCTGTCTGCCATTCTGGTTGTCTGTCTGCCTGTCTCTGTCTGTCTATTTGTACTTTCAATTTAAATATTTTGCCACCATCAATGCCTTGCAGAGTTTATTCGCGTACTAACAATGGATCTGGAAGACATGATCGATCAAAGTGCCGGCTATTAATCGAGAATCTTAAAATCATTTTTTTAATTTATTTTCTATCGAATAACAACCGGCATAACTTTTAAGTGTAAGAATTTTATGGAAATCTCTAGTAACATTTTAACAAATAAATTATTTTATGATGTGAAGCCGTTTTACAGTATGAAAACCACATGTGTGCGCTGCCTCATTTTAACACGTCTTTTAAGTTGAAAACCAAGTTTGATTGACGTCTTCAGTTTCTAGAAATTTCTCTCGCCGTTAAACCTACTCGAATTTCTCGAAAAGAACGGCGCCGACTTTCAAGGGACTTAATCCTTAACGCATTGACGTAAGATCAGAGATAATCCCTTGAATTTTAATGCAGTTTCCTGGGATTTTTCGGTCCATTAAAACAAATCAAATAATCTAGGGTTCAAATATGATATCTTGAAAATTTAGTTTATAATTTTAACCCAGAGAGCAAAGTGAACCATTTAGTCTCAGAAAATGGCAGTTTAAGCCATGTATACTGTGATTTAAGCTCATGCTGAGCGGCTTTAATTTCAATAGTTGGATAAGAAAATTATCAAATTTCTGACTTTGCGGCAAATGTTTCTAAGAATTAACCTGCTTTATTGGCGTATCATATTCACCTTGTGAGTTCAGCGAAAGTATATCTTTTACAGAGTTTGTTGCATTGCGGCACTACACTTTGTTACCCTTATTAAATCATGAAATACGGCAGTTAGTAAAGACACATTCTTAAGATATTGTTTCCTAATTAGTGCTACATTTTATCACGAAAGAAGAGGCGCTGTCGATATAACACTCTAAAAAGGACTAGAGGTCGTTCTGGAAATGACTGTGTTTAATCCTATATTTTACGCGTATATATGCGTAATTTTCCGATGATATGTAGATTAAAGCTAAATGTAAAATTTCGTTTAAAATATGGGTTTAAAACTGGTCACCTGTACATCTAGCTGGACTTACATCTGGTGAGCTTTAAACGCGAGTAAGCACTCCTGGTAATTTGATTGCAATTTGTCTACTTCGATCAGTAGCCACTAGAGGTTATTTTCTATAAACATTTTAGCATTACTACATGTGCATGTAGCAAAATTTTTTATGCATAAAATACGAGCGTAGCTATGGTTTTAACGCTATTTCTCAGTGAAAAGTTAAAAAAAAACAAATAAATTCGTATTATTAAACTAATCTCAATCTTATCTATCTGTCTATCTATCTATTTATCTACGCTTTCTAAAGAATCTACATGCTCGTATCCATATATTTTTTATGTTTCCACCCAACGCAGCCTAACCTAAGGGAAGGGGAAGAGATGAGGCTATGACCACCGGGGAAAACGATTATGAGCCGCCTATGATCCCGGGGCTGACACTCACAGGTCTTCAGTTCCGTGCGAACCAGCCCTGGGGAGGATATAATGTTAAGCCGGGGGCCTGAGGGGTCATAGGATGAGCCCCAGAGTTGCCACCACTCTGTATGACCTGGCGCGCCGGATTACCTTCCAGGTCTATTGAAGCCATGCAGAGCTCCGCCCAGATAGAGAATCTGGAGGTTTAGCTAGCAGAGAAACATAATAACGTAGCCGAAATAGGGACACTGCATGTGCGCCGAGTTTATCCGGCGTAAGTAGAACGACACGGAACTCGCAAATGGTGGCAAAATTTTTTAAGGCCGACTTCAAAATGCCACCGTTTCCGAACGATTGCACGTATACAAAGCTAATTCTTCTTTACAAGCTTTGATATTAATTCTTCTTTCAGATGAACTAACTTTCAAGGCTCTGGATTTATGTTGTTGCTGGAAAAATTTACAGTAAATAACTAACTACCAATGGTACCGTATATGGAAGCGATATCTGGTGCATGCGTCGTAATTTGTATGTTTTTTTAATGATATAAAGTTGCGTCAGACAAATAAGGTGCTTCATAATTAGGTTAACACAAAATTAAGTTGTCCTTGTCTGTAAATTCTAAGTGCGAGTGAGCGATCCGCTTACCTAGGTTTTGCTACCCCTTGCCAGCCCTATCGTGTACATAGCTGCCATTCCTACACTCTATTCACACTCAGGCACGGCGCACAATGGCAACACGGGCCAGCCCTGGGAAGTTCGGTCGCTAGTCTTCCCCAATTTTCCCATGCTTCACCGCCTCCAAGCTAGGTGAAGAGTGAGCAAGCTATGGGTAGCTTTAATGAAGTCAACTAATGCTGATGCTGGGCTTGCTTCAGACTCGGATCTGAGCCTAAGCTCAACAAAGTCAAAAGTTAGCTTTAAGGCTAAAGTTATTGCCCCGAAACTCGGGAAACTTAGAAACTTATAAAGATTCTGGGCAAAAAAGTGGCCGTATTTATTGTCCATCAGATCCAAAATGATTCTGAAATGATCCTATTGGTGACGCGCATATGAGAAAATGAGATGGCGCGCTATAGATACATGAGAAAATGATGAGGTGGCACAATCTGGGGTCGGGAGGAGGCTTGAAGTGATAATTATAGGGACGAAGGTTAGAGGCAACACTGAGGACTAGGGGACTGTTTGAGAACAATGGAAAGATAAACATGAGAAAAGTAGCCAAAAATGGAGAACAATGGAAGAGCAATTAGCGGGAAAACCTTGGAAAATTGAATAGAATAGAATAACAATAGAAGCCCTAAGGAGCGGATCTTTGAAAAATCGTCCAAGATTCTTAGATCTTAGATTTTCTTGCAAGACTCTGCGCAGATAATCAAAGATCAAAGACTGCAACAAGGCGTTTAAAAATCTTGAAATAAATCATGGACGATTTTCTGAAAATCTTTTAAGAAAATTCACTGATTAAGCAATAGAGAAAACAAAACTATTGAAGTGGAGGTGGGGTGGAGGAATGTGAGAAAAGGGTTGTGGTCTTGCGTGGGCCTGAGAAAAGGTTGCTAGAGAGCAGTAGAATAATGGGTTTAGCGCAGATTTACATGTAAAAAATATAGGTCGTCAGTAAAAAAACAGGGGCAAAGAGGGGAGACTAGGGATCAGAACAGGGGAAAAGTGCAATGGGAGCTCATTTTATCGAACTGTTATAAACAGTCAAACCCTTAAGTGCCAAGCAGACCAAAATGAATGCTATCTACGAGTAACATGTACTATCGTGCTATCAAACAAACAACTTAACGGACCAGGAACAGCGTCGGGCCAGGCCGGCGTTGTTCTGTTTACATGGGGTGCGTCGATCAGATCGGCTAAGGTCCCTATTCTGTACCATTACTTCAGACATTGCATATAATTAACCCAAGTAGTTTGAATCGGTTTTCCTGTAGCGCGAACCCAGAACCTGCCACAATAATGCAGCCACATGCGGTAGAACTGATTCCATATTAAAACCGCTTTCTAATGAGACTAGGCTCCTGGTAGTTAAAATTTTCTAAAATAGCCCTTTTAATGGATATAATCAGCTGCTGCGTAATTGGCATAAAATGGGCTGATCGGCAAGCTAAAATATCAATATACATGCGAACATTTTTATACACTTTCGTGCGCAGGTAGTCTTTTTAGGGACTTTCAGGGGGGTCTTGCTGTACTGTTGCTCCCAAAGACAACTTAAAGTTACCCGTGTACTCCCTAGTCGGTATCAGTCGATTCCGTATGGAATGATTAATGTGTCAGAGACGTGCTGGCTTCACATGCTAAATGACTACTGCAATTCCTCGATATCCAAATACATAGAACCTACCATAGTGAACTTCCATGGTTACACGCATTTTAGTGCTGTATTTACACGTAAAGTATTCTTCTCGTACATCACTTTTCAATGCAGGCTCATACTGTCCAGTGAAGATTTGTTTATCCCATCTTTATAGCATTTTAAATTTACGGATTGAAATGTTTGTTGTGTGCTGGGTGTAAAATATCTATCAAGGGTAATTTTACAGCATTTATTTTCTGATTTTCACAAGCAGTCATTCATGTTAGGATTAGGAACCCCAAAATATTCATACATTCATCTAAAAAGTCTATAGCAAAATGCTATCCTTGTTGGCGACATGCGAGACAACTTCGCACTTCATGGTTCTAAGAACCAAGAATATAACTAACAAGAGATAGAATCTAAAAGTTGCTGTGCGAATTTTTTTGGATGATTCTTCAACATTTTGCCTCATTTCTCGCATTTCTTCTTTGCCTCATTAAATTACATGTACGTAATGAGCTCGTATTTTTCGAACCTGGTGGCGTCGCGCACCACTTCAATTTCAGCACGAGGATAATTAATTTTTCAACTCTCAGTGTGCGTGCATTTGAGTTGGTCTAGTATCTAAATAAGCACCGAAAAACCCAAAACTTCGCCATCGTAGAAAAAACACACCCATTGCTTTCTTAGAAGTCTCAATATGAAAGATCATTCATCACAATCTAGCCTGGATAGCTGGAAAACGACCAATTATGATATCGACTGGACAATCAACTTCGATACCAAAACTATATCAGGTTTTGTAATTCTTCATTTAGAAAACCTAGCCCAATCATCTACTATCGTAAGTGTAAATTATAATACCTGTGTCAACATTTTCGTTGTGCAAATAACTTTTTTATAGTTTAGCTATTAATAATCATATTCATACATGACTAATCCATAGTCAGGAAGGTGGCCTTTTTGGCGGAAAATTCCGGCGCACATGAAGGGTCTTGGCGCACATTGGCGCACAAGCGTGGCGCACAAGCGTGGCGCACACGAAGGGTTTTGGTGCATTTTGGTCTGGGTTTATTTTTTGTGCTATAGGGATGCTATAGTATCTTGACTTTGAGAATCGCATCCTGTAATTTGATATAGGATGCGATTTCGCATCCTGATCTTTTTAATTTTTCACAATAAAGGACCTATTTAATAAGTCTTTTAAAGAATTGCATCCCAAACCCTGAAATCGCATCCTAAAATTAAGAACATGATGCAATTTTGCATCCTGTGCCCAGCAAAAAATAAACCCAGGATTTTGGTGCACAAGTGGTGCAAAATCTGTAATATTATAGGCAAAATAGGCAAAAATGTGACTACTGTGCGAAGATTTAGACAAGATTACAAGCACAAACATAGCAAATTGGAAGAAGTAGAGAAGAAATTGTCCGCGGGACCTTTTTTTTTGGTCCTTTGAACTTTTGGCGCACAAATGGCGCTTTGACGGCGCTTCGATGGTGCACAGATTGTCCCCCCAAAATTTATTCTGGTGCACAATGTGCCACCTTCCTGACTATGGTGACTAATGGACTACTAAGTAAGCCTAAGTGAGTCTTATAACTAATAAAGTCCCATGTAATTGGCTAATTGACTATACTAAATGTAGTTAGGAAATTACTTACCGACTGAGTATGTTTAAGTGATGAGGCCTAACCAAATAAATCATTTTAGTAATTTCAAGTAGCTAGGATTCAACAATTATATGGTAGGATAAATCTGGATATTTGTCATTATATTTAAATTTTTGGCAATTCTTTGGGGATAGATAACCTTTCTGTTCTAACAAAACCTAATAAAATAGGCATTAACTGAAGAAAAATGAATTAATTAACATTTAAATAATAATTTTACATTTTATTATAGTATACTACAAACAATCAATATTCTAGACTATTATAATGGCTTCAGACTATATTATATCTAAAACTCTTGTTTTCTTTTTTGCTTTACTCTATTGATATTAAGTCACATATACATTTTATTATTTTAAACCTTCTGAGACTATATTTAGTAATAAATTGTAGGATTCTTGCTTTATGATAAAATACTTTTTAGACCTAGGTCTATCCATTTTTGGTATATATTTTGTAGACCTATATAACTTATAAGATAATCTGTGCATTGGACTGCAATAGTATAATTTAAACCAAACTAACCTATGATTTACCTATAACTATTCTAACTCTAGGCTCCTATTAAACTGAAAAGCAGATGCAGATAGGGGATATATTTTTATTGTATCTTTTAAAGGAACCAATAGAAACTATTATTGGCCATGCATAGTACCAAGAGCTTATTTTATTTTTGGTTAGCTAAACTTAAATGCAAGGTTGGTCTAACCATTCTGCATTATGTATAGATTTAATAGAAATGACTTTTTATTTTGTAAGATGTAAGTAGTAATTTTGGAGCATAATAAGTTGACAATTCAGTGAAACGAAAAGAATTTAGCTAGTTTTTTAAAATTAAAATGACACATCTTGAACTTTATTTTATTGATAAGTTTTAATGGGAAAAGTATACATTCCTAATATTCTTTCACTAAATTTCCACTATTTAGGATTTGGACACTCGCGATCTATTCATTGAGTCTGTAAAACTACTGGCTAATGGTAGCGATGATGTGGACATGGAGGTCAAGTACAAACTGCATAAGCCAGTGGATAATTTTAGAGGATCAAGGCTGGAGATTAGTTTACCAACTCCGGCTTCTGTTGGAACGTAAGTCCTTTTTACTGCCCATTGTATTATAAATCCCAAAATGCTCCATGATAAAGTTTGTCAAGCTTTTTCGGATTTGGTCAGATTTATCTTATTTATAAATTTGACCAACCATTCACTCTTCGGGTTGTTTGACAAAACCATTTTTTAAGCACAGTTTCAATGAAATAGCAAGATAGGGCTTAAAAATTCGTTGTTTGGTTAGATTGCAAGCTCTATTGCCAAACCTCGAACCTAATCTATACTCTGTGCTGTTGCTATCTTGAGTTTGCGCAAACTTCTGTGTGTTGAAACTTGGAACTAAGTATCTCTATTATCTGACTATTTTGTTGGGTGGGGCGGTCTTACCTTTGCTTAACTAAAGATAAATGATAATAGTAAAGAGTTAAAGAGACTTTTTAGAAAACAAGCAGTTAGAAACTTTTACATAGTTCTATTAGCGCAAAGTTAACTGCTCTTACTTTTTAGCATTACAACTAGATGCAATTAGACCTGTCAAATAAAAATCTGTGTTTGGTTGCCTTAGCCTTCTGAATAAGACTTAGCCCACTGCCTACCTAATCTTCGTGAACTCCTAACAGGCCTGATAAATATACCAGTAGCGTGAAAAGCATTTAAACAAAACAAAAATTTACACAAAAGTCTGTAAATTAAATGGTTCGTGAATGTATCTGTCTGTAAATTCAATGCTTTGTGAATGTTTCTGTCTGTAAATTGAGTGATTCGTGAGCGTTTCTGTCTGTAAATTGAATAGTTTGAGTGTTTCTGCCTGTAAATTGAGTGGTTCGTGACTGTTTCTGTCTGTAAATTGAATTGTTCGTGAATGTTTTTGTCTGTAAATTGAATTGTTCGTGAATGTTTCTGTCTGTAAATTGAATTTTTCGTGTATGTTTTTGTCTGTAAATTGAGTGGTTCGTGAATGTTTCTGTCTGTAAATTGAATTGTTCGTGAATGTTTTTTGTCTGTAAATTGAGCGGCTTGTGAGTGTCTCTGTCTGTAAATTGAATGGTTTGTGAATGTTTCTGTCTGTAATTGGAGTGGTTTGTGAATGTTTCTGTCTGTAAATTGAGTAGTTTGTGAATGTTTCTGTCTGTAAATTGAGTGGCTTTTGAATGTTTCTGTCTGTAAATTGAGTGGTTCGTGACTATTTCTGTCTGTAAATTGAATGGTTTGTAAATGTTTTTGTCTGCACAGACAGTTTGTGCAACTCTCCAAAAAAATTAATGAGTTTTTTATGTTCCAAATTCTTCCGCTTCAAGCGGAGTCCGTGTCCAGGTGCGCTACAGCACCAGTCCGCAGTGCAGCGCGCTGCAGTGGCTCGGCCCCGAGCAGACCAGCGGCGGCCAGCTGCCCTACTTGTTCAGCCAGTGCCAGGCTATTCACGCTCGCAGCCTGCTGCCTTGCCAAGATTCGCCAGGCGTCAAATCAACTTATTCCGCTGTGGTTCGCGCCGACGCTCGTCTTGAGGTGCTCATGAGTGCCGCTAGGATGGGCTCGGAGCCTGATAAGTGAGACATTTTTGTTGTCTGCACCATCTGCTCTGTGTACTTTTATTCGCCCCACTTTTTAGTTAGGAGTTGTAGCTAGAGCACCCGTCTTATGACCGGAAGGTCGCTGGTTCGAGTCCCGGCTCTAGGAGACAATTTGTGCCCTTGAGCAAGGCACTTAATCCCGCATTGCTCCAGTCCACCAAGCTGAGATCGGGTACCAGTTTGAGTTGGGGTTGGGTATTGCTGCGGCCCCTCCAGCCCGTCAGGACTGAGCAGCTGTACATGGGCTGTACATCTGGTCGAAGTTTCGGTTGTCTAAATTTATTTATATATTTATTCACAACCTACAATTCTTCCTACCTACTTCTTACCGATATTTTTTTAACCATTTGTTTTTAAAACAGCGAGTCAGCGTACCGACTGCACCGATTCCGTCAGTCAGTGCCCATACCCAGCTACCTGATCGCTCTGGTCTGCGGTCATCTGGTTAGCCGGCCTCTGAGCGACCGGTGTGCCGTCTGGAGCGAGCCGGAGATGATTGACGACTGTCATTGGGAGTTCCAGGAGACCGAGGATATGCTTCAGGTTTGATGTGTTTTTTAATGACGTTTAGGGATATTGTAATAGCGATTAGCGAAGTAGATTTCGAATGTAAAAAATAGATAATGGATTCGAATGGTAGATTTGGAGGTAAAATGCTCTATTGGATATGGGATCTGTATAGTAGTTTGGGATCTTGAATAGTAGCTTTGTGATCTGAAATAGCAGGTTTGGGATTTTAAAATAGTACATTTTGGATCTTAATAGTAGATTTGGGATTTTAAAATAGTCGATTTGGGATCTCAGAATGGTAGCTTTGGGATCTGAGAAATAGTAGATTTGGGATCTGAATTGTTGATTTGAGATCTCAAAATAGTGGATTTGGAATCTTAAATTGTGGATTTGGGATCTTGAAAAGTGGATTTGGGATCTTAAAATAGTAAATTTGGGATCTTAAAATAGTAAATTTGGGATCTTAAAATAGTAAATTTGGGATCTTAAAATAGTAAATTTGGGATCCTAAATAGTAGATTGAGATCTGAATAATTTAGGATCTTGAATAGTAGATTTTAGATCCCACAAATCCATAAATTTGCTCAACTACTCCCAAAGCACCTCAAACACGCAGGCCTGCGAATCCCTGTGCGGTCCCTACCGCTGGGGCCGCTACGACCTGCTGGTCCTGCCGCCTTCATTTCCCTACGGTGGCATGGAGAATCCCTGCTTGACATTCGTCACTCCCACATTGCTAGCTGGCGACCGATCTCTAGCCGACGTGGTCGCTCACGAGATTTCGCACAGTTGGACTGGCAATTTAGTTACCAACGCCAGTTGGGAAGATTTCTGGCTAAACGAAGGCCACACCGTCTATGTTGAACGATTGGTGTGCGAGAAAATGCACGGCAGTCCGGCTCGCCATCTGGCCATGCTGGAGGGCTGGCACGCTTTGAAGGACGCCGTCGAAGTGGCCAGGTGCGCGCCGACTTGATTGTGGGATTTGTGATGTTAAAAATAAAGGGATTTTACAGTGGGATAAAGGATTACACACGAGGATTTGGCATTGTACAGTAGATAAAGTATTGTACAGTAGGATTTAGGATTGTACGGTGGGATTAGAGATTGTACAGTATAATTAGGCACTGTACAGTAGGATTAGGGATTGTAAAGTGGGATTAGGGATTTTACAGTAGGATTAATGATTGTATAGTAGGATTAAAGATTGTACAGTAGGATTAGGGATTGTTCATTAGGATTAGGGATTGTACAGTAGGATTAGTGATAGTACAGTTGAATTAGAGATTGTGCATTAGGATTGGGGATTCTATAGTAGGATTTGGGATTGTACAGTAGGATTAGAGATTGCACAGTATGATTATAGATTGCACAGTAGGGTTAGGGATTGTACAGTAGGATTAGAGATTGCACAGTAGGATTAGAGATTGCACAGTATGATTAGAGATTGTACAATAGGATTAGAGATTGCACAGTATGATTAGAGATTGTACAGTAGGATTAGAGATTTCAAAGTATGATTAGAGATTGCACAGTATGATTAGAGATTTACAGTAGGATTAGAGATTGTACAGTAGGATTAGAGATTGTACAGTAGGATTAGAGATTTCAAAGTATGATTAGGGATTGCACAGTAGGATTAGGGATTGCACAGTAGGATAAGGGATTGTGCAGTAGGATAAGGGATTGTGCAGTAGGATAAGGGATTGTGCAGTAGGATAAGGGATTTTAAAAGTAAGTAAAATACAGAATTTTCAAATGTACGCAAGGATATTGGATTTTACTATAGCATTTTTGATTGTGCAATGATAATCCCACCTTACCCATCCCAATTGTCTAAAATTAGGAAACCCGACGACCCGCTGACCCGGCTGATTCCTCAACTAGACGGCGTCGATCCCGACGACGCCTTCAGCTCGGTGCCCTACGAGAAAGGCTCCAGCCTGCTGTACTATTTAGAGACTCTGGTTGGCAAGGACGTCATGCTCGGCTGGCTTCGCGCCTATGCTGATCAGTTTGCCGGCCAAGCCCTGGTCACCGAGCAGTGGCGCGCTTTCCTGCTAAACTATTTGGGCGAGAAGGCGCCCGACGCTCTGGCTAAAGTGCAAGCCGAGGTTGACTGGGACGCCTGGTTTTACCGGCCCGGCCTGCCGCCCGTGTGCCTGCCCGACAGTCTCGACCGGAGCCTGGCCGATGCGTCCCTTCAGCTGGCCAAGGACTGGCTGGACAGCGGCCGGCAGGATCTGAGCGGCTTCTCTGCTGGTACGAGCGGAGGCTGTGATTTTTTCCTCTTGCTTTTGTAGGGGATTAATTAGACTCTTGGAGGGGATTCCTTAGACTCTTTGGAGGGAATTCTTGAGTCTCTTAGAGAGAATTCCTTCGACTTTTTGATAGAGTTCCCAAGACTCTTCGAGGGAATTCCTTAGACTCTTGGAGGGAATTCCTTGGACTCTTAGAGGGAATTCTTTAGACTCTTGTAGGTTATTTCTTGGAATATTGGAGGGTATTCCTCAAACTTTTGGAGGGAATTCCCTAGACTCTTCGAGAGTATTCCTTAGACTCGTGGAGAGAATTCCTCAGATTCTTGGAGGAAATTCCTTGGACTCCTTGAGGGAATTCCTTAGACGCTTAGAGGGAATTCTTTGGACTCCTTGAGAGAATTCCTCTGACTTTTGGAGGAAATTCCTAGGATTTTTGCAAGGAATTCCTTAGTCTCTTCCATGGAGGTCCTGAGACTCTTGCCAAGAATTTGGAGTTCCCAGGACTTTTTCAGGGGATATCCATTGCAGGAGAGACAACTGATGATATTGTTGTTGATCTGTATTCTCAACGGCTATTAAAACAAAGCTATTCATGTTTTAATTGTTTTGATTGTTCATCCCCTCCACACGCCCGCATCTCCCCCAGACACCTTCGCCAGTCTGAACACGAAGCAGAAGATCCTAATGCTAGACGAGCTTGTCCACTCTGACCAGCCGTTGCCGCACGCTAAGCTGGCCAGAATGTCCGCCGTCTACGGCCTCGCCGGCGTCAAATGCAGCGAAGTTAAATTTCGCTGGTTGCGCCTGTGCGCCAAACATCGCTATCCGGACGCTGTTGACGAGGGTCTGAACTTTCTGGCCACCGTTGGCCGAATGAAATTCGTACGGCCGCTCTATAGAGAACTGTTTGGTTGGTCGGCAGCTAAGCCCAAGGCCGAGGAGCATTTCCAGGCCAGGCGACAGTTTATGCATCCAATCACTGCCGAGATGGTTGCTAGGGATCTGTCTAAGGCTTGAAAATTTTGACGAATTGTGTTCTTTTGTAGGGGTGAAAAAATGTTTAACTTTCACTACTACGCTTTAAATCTACGAAATTGCACTATTCTTAAAAAGTATTCCAAAAAAAACTGATTTAAAAAATTTCCTAAATTCTGAGTTGATTCGGCGCCAATTTGATTTTACAATCCAATAAAAATTATATAATAAAAAATACCTTATAAAAAACTTGGAATTTTTCATTTACAATAAACGCAAAATGCGAAGCTAAATGACTTGAAAAACTACAATCCGTTGCGTTAATTTGCGTATTCCTAGAAATAGAATATGATGATTACGACTAAACTTTTCCTAGAAACCGAGAATCAACCCATCCTATAATCCTAAAATTGTTATCTTTTTAGTATCTCATGAAAATTATAAGATTTTTTAAATGCATTTTCAACACAATTTCAACCTACTGCGAGACTAAAAGAAGTTTGAATAAAAACATTTTTTCAACAAAGATCTCAGAAATTCAATTTATTATTTAAGACCTACTGAGCAAGTAGTGCCTTAAGATCTTAATAATATTATATATTTGTTGACAAATTGAAATCAACTAATGTTATGGGGTGGGGTGTACATTCACACAAAAGCGGGTTGGAGTGACACGTTTTTATGACGGCGCACTGAACTTAACTTAGTTAAACACAATGCTTTAACTAAGTATGCAGAGACCGTACTGTGTGAGAAAAATATTTGGGGAAAAAGAAAATTGCGTAAAAGCAACAAGCTTCTTAGCTTACGGAAAAATGGCAAAAAATTCCCCAAACCGATTTTTAAAAAACTAATGACTCTCGGGCCAAATAAAAAAATAAACTGAATTCCGTCGTTATTGAAATTCAAATTCGTGCCAATTTATAAGCCATAGTCAAGTTTAAAAGCACGATTATAACTAAATTAAAGTGACACTATCTACGTGGTGGCGGCGGCACTTCAATCAATCAATCAATCAAAACTGCATACACAGAAGACAGAGGAAAAAAAGTAGACAATTAGTAGTCAAAAAAGCGGCAATAACTGAACTGAATAATTCAATTGGTTGTTAATAATAATGAATCACAACGGCATCTCGATAAAATAGCAGAATAATAAATTAGTGGATAAAAATATTAAGGCATGCACAGTTGCGGCAGTCCAGTTAACAACGGTGTGAACTCGTGTTAACTGGGACAACAATAAGCAGAAATAAAAACGGCCCCCAAACACACAGGGAGACGGCAAAACGGCGGACGAGGCGATGCTTTGCAACAACTAACGCTAATTTTGAAGCGGCCAATTTCCAGCCAGAGGATAAGTAGGAGAAACAGGGGAAAAATAATTACCGAAGAAAACACAGCATTGGTGCATAGCAACTATATAGGATATTCCTATTCCTTAATTGTCGTATCCTTAGAAGCAAAAATCCAATAGTATCTAATGTAAACTCTCTGTTGCTATGCGACCAAGCTAAAACCCGCGATAACAAAAAAAATAATAAAATTCAGCGTTAGTTTCCGATTCAATTTATGAGAGCATAACCGAACAGCAAATTTCCGACGACGATTGTTCGTTTGAATTGACAGACGAGGCGTTGCCGCCCGAGACTACCGATTCGCTGTAGCAACAGCTGGACGAGTGACGCGTACGACATCCGTGAACTGAGCCACCGCCGCTGCCAGCAACAGCTTTGCCAGCGGGCACGCTTGTGGAATCGCGGCCAGATTGTCTGACAAAAGTTTAGATTGAAAAAGTAAATTTTTCTAGCATTTTTCAAACGTGGCTACTTTATAAGTAGAGTAGTCAGAGTTTTCTAGAATAAAACTGCCGAGAATGACGCCAAATTATGTTGTATCGTTATCACAAAACAGCTATAATAACCCAAGTCTGAACTTGGAACTTTCCGCTTTAAACTGGCCTGGGTATGACATCCAGTTAGTTTAGCTTTCTATCGGTCTCCTTTTTTATCTCTCACAATCCAGTTTAAAGTACTGCAAAATTAACTAGTCTTTAGCTGAAAATTTTGTGTGTGTGTGTGTGTAGCAACGCAGCCTAATCAGCTGACTTGCAAAAACTGGACAAGGTGACACTAAAGCGGCTGTAGACATAGCGAGATAGTCAGAGTGGTACACTTAAAGGAGACGAAATGCATAATTTTGAATGTCTATAGAACAATAAGTACACTATGTCTTTTACAACAATAGCTACAAGCAATTGAAGCTGTTTTTGAGTATTCCTTTAGCTCGTAACCATGACAACCTATCTGTCATAACATAATACCAAAACCAGCAGTTGCAGATAAATTGGGCAATATTTTGACTAAGCTAAAAATGCACGCATCTAGCGCATGTTAACTTACCCTGCAAGGCAGCTAAACAGCCTTAACAGGCACAATCTACTTATATAATTTACATAATTGTAATTAGTTGGAGCTAAAGGCGTGTGTTGCTTCAATGCAATATTTAATTAAAATTGACGCGCCACGCCAGTCAATATTTACATGCTTGTAAAAACTGTAGGTCAAGATTTTTTTGACCTACAATACATGAATTTTAAAGAAAATTTTGAGACTATTGACCAGAAAGTCGCGGGTTCGAGTCGCAGCTCTAGGAGAAAATTTTTGGGAAAATTGCAAGGCACTTAGAGGAAAATTTCGGGTTGTGTGTTGCGGCCCCTCGTGCCCCTCACTCAACAAGGACTTACAGGAAGCAGCGAAACTCCGGCTCAGCCAGTCCGTTAGCCAACCGACCAGCCCTGGTGCCGTCAGCTCCAACGCCGCACCACAGCAGCCAGTCGCCAATTCGACAATTCTCCACCAGCGGAGCCGACAACTGACGCAACCTGCCGAGCTTGTCATCGTCGGATCCGATGATGCCATCAATCTGGACGTCAACAGCGTCCTCGTCGTCAAGATCGTCAAGACAGACGTACTCGCTAGACGAGGCGGACACAACGCCGAACAGGCTGGGAGACTCGTCAGCAGCGACGACGCGACGTCGCCAGCCAGCGAATGCGCCGAACGTGGAATCGCCGACAGTCCAACGCCAAGTAGATCCGGACCGGTTATTATCGTCCTCCTCGACAACGACGCTATCATCCCGTTGCTTAGCAACCAAACGAGTAGCGACAATCACCGAACGGCTCAGTAGCGGCTCAGTCGGATCGCAATACAGCGAATCGATTTTGTTAGAATCGACAAAATCGGCGATCAGCTGCAGATCGAGCTGTCGGCCAGTCTGACCAATGCGGCCAACGTCCAGCAGCGACATCCGGTGACCGAGCAGGCG
Organism: Macrostomum cliftonense; assembly: GCA_950096795.1. Lineage (NCBI taxonomy): Eukaryota > Metazoa > Platyhelminthes > Macrostomidae > Macrostomum > Macrostomum cliftonense. Next base: position 97,123 of record CATNEM010000172.1, read on the forward strand.
GCCCACGCTGACCGCTAGGCGAGCCGCTTCTAGCAGAGCCGACGTCTCGTCGTCGTTGTCGTCGTCCTCGCTGCCGTCCGGCAGGCAACAATCGGCGACGGCCACACCGGCAACATTCAGCCCGAGGCGCCTGGCCGCGGCAAGTATTTCAGCGATGGCGTCGGGCTCAACGCCCAGTGTAGCATCGCCGAGTAGCCTCTCAGCTGAGCCCTTGGATCTGACTAGCAGCAGAGCCGACACGCCTGGCCATTGTTCAACTAGGCGAGCCGCTTCCGATTCGGTGTCAAATGTTGTCATAGCAACGCCCTGACGCTTGGCTAGATTAATTAACGAACGAGTTTTACACGGATTGTCTAGCAGAAGATTTGTCCCGGTTAGGCCGGACGAGACGACGCTCTGTTTGAATAGGAAAAAAAGGGGGCGTTTCATCACTTGTCTTGAAACTTCAAGTCAGGAAAAATCGCAACATATCGGTAGTCGCCGTCACTCACCATCAACTCGTCCCTAGACCGCACCCTGGCTCCGCAGCCCAGTCTAGCCAGAGCCCTAGTCAGCTCGGGTGCGGCGTGGGCATCGACCCGAGTGAGCAGTTTTGGCGCTATTGGCCAGGCCTGACTTGTGGCAAAGCCAGACAGAACGCCGGCTCTGGCGCGCCACAGGGCGGCCAAATCTAACAGCGAAGCTGATTGACATTCGTTAGGCAGTTGTTCAAGGTGCCAAGCGCACGCCTCCAGCTGACTAGCAAACACTCTGGCTGACACTGATGACGTCATCGTTGACTGCTGCTCATAGTCTGTGTTATCCACCCAATTATTAACATTAGTAGGCATTATTATTTCCTGTTTCTCCAAAGCTGGATCGTTGGCTTTCAAGTTTAATTGAGTTGTTGCAGGCGTGGCCGCCGCTGCTGCCGCCTCCCTGTTGCCGGGTCGGGGTCCCAGGGCGGCTCCCTGTTGTGATCGCTCAGTGAATGCACTAAGTCAGGTGGTTCCGGATCTTTGTCCGCCTGGTGGGTTAGGAACAAAAGTGAAGGTTAGAATTATACATTATTTGACTAAGACAAAACTTAATGCAAAAGTGGAGGACAAAACTGGTAGAAATAGATTTTTAAACGACAATAGCTACTCTTTACTAGTAACTGTAGAAACAAAAATGTGGCATTAATCTTTAAGCTTCTCTTATTGACTTTTTTGACTAGCATAGCAGCAGCAGTAGCCTCTTTTTTGCTGTAATTTTGTTACAAATCATTTACAGTAGCTACTCAAAAATAAACTTTAATATACACTCTTACTTGTAATTTACTAATAGCTAATATAGCCCAATATTGAATGGGATTTAAAATATTTTGTAGTAATAACATTTTTTAATGCAATTTTATTTGCAAGATATTTGCTTCTATTAAATATTAAAAAACCAGAATATATTATAGAGATGGATTAAAAATCTGCTGTTTCAAATGTAATCTTGTTCCTGTAATTTCAGAATAAGCAATAGTACAACTAGAAATTTTAAAGATGGATAGACTACAATGAGTAGTCTTGGTTTGAAAGTAAGGGCAAATCAGGAATTATGTAAAATTAGGCAAAAAGTTATTTGGTCTCACCTATTTGCTATAAGAGTGCCATTTTTAAGCCTAACTTCCTACTTTTGCCAAAAGGAATTATTGGTAATTTTTAGTAGTCTTTTTAACATATGTCATATAAATGCCGAATAGTAACTAAATCTAACTAATCTAAATACTAATATTGCAAAAAGCTTAAAATAATATTTTATAACAAGGGGCATACATAAAGGTACATAAAAATGCTAGCTAGCTACCTACCCAATACAATAAAATTAATATACCTATCTTATTAACTTTGTTTGCTATTACTTTGATAAGCAAGAAAAGGGAATTATTTAAGTCACTTTTGAAATATAATATTTACAATAAGGCCTATTTATTTTTGTTTAGGCAACATAAAATGGAAGCAAATATATAAATAGTTAGTCAGTTCAAGTGTGTGTTTTCAAGGACATAGTAGCCAAGTTTATATGTTAAAAGGATATAGACTAAAATGTAGAGCAGAAAAAGAAATAGATTATATCTCAATGGATGCCAGTCAATTTGGCAACAAACAAATTTAGCAACTAAATTTCAAGACAAGGATATTTGGTGAAAGCAAATTCAGCAACAAGTATAAATTTGGCAACAGCAAATGTCCAGTTGGTTTGTCTTGAAATTCAGTTGCTAGATTTGTTTGTTGCTAAACTGGTTAGCACCATATCTCAATAGTGTATTTCTCAGAACTCATTTTGCAGACCTATTTAATAATAACAGAAAAAATGGTAAATGTTAGAAATTCTAACATTTTCCGCTCAAATAAATAATTAAATTAAGCTCATGACAATTTATTAGAAAGTGAAATTATAGCTTTTTAAAATGATAAGTTTTAAAAAAACTTCTAATCTGTGTCACTCTGCACCACTCTGCATTTTAGTTAGTAGCTACCTGTTTACTGTTAAAAGCTTCAATAGACAATAGGCTATTATTATGCCACTTTTTAATGCGTTAAAACTATAACTATAATGTCTATAAAAACTATTTTTATTCTATTTTTGGCTATATAAGTATGGTCCTAGTCAACACTATAGACACAGGCTCTATGTCTATAAGCTTTCGCATTTTAGACAAGGCCGCCGAGTCAAAATCCAAGTGTGGCATTTGTGGGTTTATAAATTAAACATTGTAATTTGTCAGAAAATGCATTTACTTACAAAAGGGTACAGATTAACCCTTTGATTTCTACGTCTTTTCTTTTTACGCGTAATTTTCGGGCTCGGTGAGAGGACGGTAAGCAACCATCGAAACGAAGCTCCAAGCAAAATCCAAAGAGAAGCGCCGACGAGTACAGAGTAACTCAGATGCAGGCCCAAAATTTGGCGAGAAGTCAGTGTTTAAAAAACAAAAGGCGAACAAGTTTATTCTCTCCTAAATCCCTAAAAAAATTATTTGTAAGTATTTGTGTAAATAAGAGTATATTTAAACCCAATATTTGTTTTCTGTATCGTGCCTTACTTAAAAATTTTCAACTATAGTTTTAATGCACTATCTTTTGCTAATTTTTGTTCTCGTTTAATTCCAAGAAGCATGCTTAACAAATTAAAATCATGTTTTGACTTGAAAGCAATGACATCCAAATCATTTGCATTAGCATGACATATAAACTTTTAAGCAGAATACTATTAATTTTTTTTAAGTTTTTTTACCATGATGATCTATATTCCTAAAATTTTAAGCATAGTCCTATTTGTATCATTTAAATTTTAGAAAAAATAACAAGTTAGCCTTTAAGTTTAATAGCTCATTTCAGTGACCCACTTTCCAGCAAAGGAAAAAGGAAAAAACAGTACATTTTATAGTTACTATAATTTATATGTAATTAAAATTAGAAAATCTTTAATATAATCTAACTCTATTAAGCCAGTAGGCACTTCCTCTTTTAATCATTAAATTATTTTTGGTTGAAAATGAACAGTTGCAACTTAAAACAACCAAAAACGATAACAGTAAGTCTGTAAGACTTTCAGAACACAGTGGGACATAATGTGGGAGTCTCTAAGTTCTAAGTAGGTGTTAAAATTTCATTTAGAGGGGTAATCCAGAAGAGATTGTTGCCAAATGTGTTCTGCAGGGTGCATCTTACACCACATGAATTCTTTGAGATGTGACTCAAACAGGGACTTGTGTGTACTGTGCATAGCTTGGAACTTTGCTTTATAGTGCTTTTGCTTTGCTTTGATGATGTCTTGAGGTGTTGCCATAAGGTGTTGCCGTAATAGTGGCAAGCTCCTGCATGGTAAAGTTAATGTTGCATAGCTCCAATCCAGCGCAGGTTGCACTTCCCTAGGAAATACAAATATTAATAACATAGGTGCTGCTGGACAACCCACAATATAGTTTTGAATATAGTTGCAGCAATTAATTCTAATTGCAGTTGCTGATTCTAAGCTGAGCTAACTTTACAAAAATAAGATATTCCTATTACTCCCCCCCTTAAAGCTCAGCCCCACACTTTTGACCATAGGCCTAGACTATTCCTAAAATTTCTGCCACATAACAAACTAATCTTCTGCCCTGCCTTGGTGTAGTTTCAAAAATTCCATTTTTAATGTTCTCAACATCTTAGAGACTTACTGTTATCATTTTTAGTCATTTTGAATTGCAACAATTTGTTTTCAAATGAAAAAATAATTTAATAAACAAAAGAGGAAAATTGCCAGCTGATAATTTCTCCTTCTTACCTTGCTTTTTCTATGCAGTTTCTGTGATGAATCTGAAATTCTTGCTAAATTGCTTCTATGGGTGGCTTCTCTGACTAGGCCTGTTGTAGGTTTTCTTGCAATTTCTAGTAGAATCTCTATTTTTAGGAATAATTTGTTCTCATGAATCTGAAATTGATATGATCAATAAATAAGCACTGCAGTTTCAGTTCTTGCTTTATATACTAAGCTGAATAGGCATAAATGGCTTGTCAAAGAGTCATCTTTCTCTCTCCAAAAATTATGTGCATTTATAGAATTCTTACAGTTTTCAAAATTCATATAATTATGTTATAAGTGCATTTAAAAAATATATAATTTTTTACCTTAATTTTAAATGCATGATTTTTAAGAAGTTTTTAATTTGCCTATGCTATGTCTTTGGAATGAGTAAAATAATAAAAAACGAGACAAAAATTGCTTAAGAATATTTGTGGAAAAATACAAAAATATATACAAAGGTATAAGACTAAGCAGTTAGTAGATTATTTATTTAAAATTTTGCTCTTAGAATAAGTCAGGAAAAGTTTTGAAATCTATGAGTATATACCTAGTGGCATTAAATAGTGCCAATTAGTAAGCATGGTTTCCAATAAAAAGGCATTCCCATGGACAAGAAGTTCACAGTTTTCAATCTATAGTATAAATTCTTCTTTAGACCATGCTTTAGTCTTTTTTGTCTCTATTCACTCAAGTTTAGGTCCTACTTTGCATATATTGGCACTTGGCCTAGAAGCACCTGGGCTCACATGGCACTTTGCCTAATATCACTTTGGCTGAATTGGCACAATGGCCCTTCCTGGCTCTATGGCCATTGAATAGAATAAATCTTGTTGTTTTTAGTTTTCCATTGCAGAAGGGTGGTTTTGGGAACCAAAATGTCCAAGAATAGCCGATGCTACTACCATTGATCTTTACCCTTGTCACCAATGTAGGCTAAGATGCCAAAGATTGCCAAATATCAAAGTCAACATGAAGGAGTTAAGGAATATTGCACCATAGGCAGTGTAAATGGACAAAGATGGTGGTTCAGTATATTGTAGGTTTTATGCAAACTATAATTGACATTGACACTTAATATTACTAGGAGAGGTTAGGGGAAAAGTGCAATCAAAGTGCAGTTAAGGAATTGTCAAAGTGGTATAAGAGGGGTTTAGGAGTTGTCAAAGAAGTTTAAGAGTAGTATAAGTAAGGTGTAGGAGCAGTGAAGTTTGGGCTCGCAAGTCTCTTGTTTATATACTTGCTATGTCTAAATTATGTTCAAATTTAAATTTATGTTTAAATGTCTAAATTATGTTTAAATTAAATTATATTCAAAAGATATGAACATTTGACTTCTAGAACAGACCTTGAAAAATGCCCAATGACATTACCAAAATAAGAAATAGGAACAGTCACATGATTTACACAAGTAAAGATAAAACACAAAAAGAACATAGGATTGAAGCTGGGATAAAAATAGTAACATGACTCATGTACATAAGGTTCTTTGTAGAGCCAAAAATAGCAACAATGCAAATGTGCAAAGAGATCCACAAACAGATGGCCAGTGGGAACCAGAGAGGATCAAGAGTGAGTTGAAAAGTGGGAAAGAGAGAGAGAGAGAGAGAGAGAGAGAGAGAGAGAGAGCTGCTAAAGAATGGGGAAAGGAGTGCACAAGGGAATTAACATTAGTAGAAGAATTCCTAACAACATAAGCTTGATGATCCTTATGAGTAAAGCCACAACAAGGGGCCTAAACTAGTGGCTCACTTCACTTTTATAAAGAACACTAGTGAAGCTTTTAGGGTTGCAAATGTTAATTTAAATATTTTAGCTATGGATAGCTGCAAATATTTATTTTCCTCTCTTAAAAATCTTGGTCCTTTTGTAAAGAAAAATAGGTAATTTTTGCTATTATTTGTATTATAAATTTTATGCATACTTACAATAATTTTTTTATAGAATTTACAAAATATCACAATATTGTTGTACCAATTTGTTATATACCACTTAATAATGGAAATACTATACTAGTATGTAGCATGTCACATGAAAAAATCTTTTCACCATTAAAAATATTGCAAGTCAATCAAAATCAAAATGCTTCACTATTTCAGTCTAACAAAGGCTAAATTTCACCAATGTCAACACTGAAGTCCAGCAAACTAATGACCATTGCTCCGGCCATAATTCACACATCTGGCCGCTTCAAATACATTTTAATTCGTATTGTTGACCCAGAGACAAGGGAAAACATCAGCGTAGTTCGAGGCCACCCGAAATTTCCTTATCATGCGGATATCTATGATGACTGTTCGATGGCTTGGCTGCAGCAAGGCCTCACTTCTGAATGCCTCGGTGGCGGCAGAATTGAATGGACCAGCACCGGTTCTGGCCTGTGTGTCTACGGCTATTCTCAAGGCTTCGGTCGAGCCAATCACGAAGAGGCCAAGTTGGCTATTTTAAAGTCCTATCCCGATCTCAAAGTCACCGTTGACAATAATCCATCCAGATATTAGATTTTTTGTGAACTAATTCATTTGTAAAATAGCCTTATTAATTAACTTGGGGTTTTGCTTTTATTGAGTAAATTCACTGTCTGTTGAAGGTCCTTCATGCCTGTTGTCTTCTGAGACCTTGAGGTCCGGTGTCTTTAGATGTGGGTCCTTTGAAGCCTGAAGGTGTGGTGTCTTCAGATATGGTGTCCTCTGGAGCCTGAAGGTGTGGTGTCTTCAGATATGGTGTCCTCTGGAGCCTGAAGGTGTGGTGTCTTCAGATGTGGTGTCCTCTGGAGCCTGAAGGTGTGGTGTCTTCAGATGTGGTGTCCTCTGGAGCCTGAAGGTGTGGTGTCTTCAGATGTGGTGTCCTCTGGAGCCTGAAGGTGTGGTGTCTTCAGATGTGGTGTCCTCTGGAGCCTGAAGGTGTGGTGTCTTCAGATGTGGTGTCCTCTGGAGCCTGAAGGTGTGGTGTCTTCAGATGTGGTGTCCTCTGGAGCCTGAAGGTGTGGTGTCTTCAGATGTGGTGTCCTCTGGAGCCTGAAGGTGTGGTGTCTTCAGATGTGGTGTCCTCTGGAGCCTGAAGGTGTGGTGTCTTCAGATGTGGTGTCCTCTGGAGCCTGAAGGTGTGGTGTCTTCAGATGTGGTGTCCTCTGGAGCCTGAAGGTGTGGTGTCTTCAGATGTGGTGTCCTCTGGAGCCTGAAGGTGTAGTGTCTTCAGATATGGTGTCCACTGGAGCCTGAAGGTGTGTTGTCTTGTTGATTGATTAACACTGAATGACTGTTCATTGGAGCTTAATAATCGAATACAATAATCCCATTATAATAACGATGTGTATCTAAGGAGTTGTGTATCACGTTAACTATTGACTTTTAATGCTTACTATATAGCTTTTCAGTAAAATTACCGATACGAAGCATTTTTATTGCAACAATCATGTCTTACCTTTGTCATTGGAATGCTTGGTTGTTACGCAGGACCGTAGGAAATAAATAAATAAATAATATTTTTTGCCCCAAAATTTGTGTATATTTTTCATTATGGTGTTTTTTTTTAATTTTAACTAATTATGCATTTGATTTAACCTTAGAAATTCCCTGCTAGCAACATTACCCAACCCAAGTTAAGCATAGGTCTTAAAATGTCTCGTAAAGTTTAAAATAAACCGTATGTAATGTTTATAAGTAGGCGTGCTCATCAAAACATCTGGTAGTACTGCGACTTTTTAGATAGATAGATAGATAGATAGATAGATAGATAGATAGATAGACACATAGATAGACACATAGATAGACACATAGATAGATAGATAGATAGATAGATAGATAGATAGATAGATAGATAGATAGATAGATAGATAGACACATAGATAGACACATAGATAGATAGATAGATAGATAGATAGATAGATAGATAGATAGATACATAGATACATAGATAGATACATAGATACATAGATAGATGGATAGATGGATAGATAAATCGATAGAGATTGATAAAGAGATAGATTTTTCGATAAAGCAATCAATGCTTTATAGAATTTTACTCACATCGACTAATAACAGTTTTATACCTGAATGTACAATATTGCTCCTAATGTACTTCACTGTAATAATTACATTGCAAAAAGGAGTGTCTATATTTTGTAAAACCAATTAATTTGTTAATAAATTCAAGGCATCCTCGCCCAAGAAGAGCAGGCTGGCCAACTCAATGACAGCCGCAGATGATACTCCAGCCGTCGACAGTGACAAAGAGAATTCGGAGCCCGATCTGCTGATTCCATTGGAAGTGGCCCAGGCCGACGCGTTCGCTTTTCTAGGCGTGGCGCCGCAGCGTTTAACGGGGCGCCTGCGCGCCTTTCTATTAAAAGAAGGCGCCGCCCTGGTCTCCTTGACGTCGATAAGTAGCAGAGAGTCGGCTAAATTACATCGTCATTTAGAATCTATTGTCGAATCGACAATTGACGAGCTCGACGAGAAGCTCATCTGCGACGTGTTGGCCGTTTCTGACGGCGCCGATTTGCCCGGCTTTGCTGGCATCCAGCGACGCTCCGACGAGCAGTCGGTCCGACTGCGTCGCTCTCTAGCTCGACTAGAATTGCAAGTCGCCAGTCTGCGACATCGACGTGCCGAATTGCGCGACCAGCTTCGACGCTGCGTCGAGCTGACCGACTGGCTGCGCCGGTTGCAGTCGAGCGCCGTCGCCGAACCGCTTGAACAAACGGCCCAGCTCATGGCTACGTCGCTCGATCTTAACCGGCTTGTTGTTGATGTTTCGCGGCGGAATGCTAATCTCGCTACTGACGAGCGTTCTGGTTAGTAGCCAAGTTGCGCGTATTGTCATTTTCCTGTGTTTTTTTGTTGTATTGTTTTTGTAAAGTTATACATGAAATTAACTGCAGCAGCATTTTTTGTTAATTTATTTATGTTTGCAGCTCACTTTCAATTTTTATTGTGCCCTATCATTGTTCAATTTTTTGTTGCAGTTAAAAAAATATAAGTGTTACTTAATGGCTTAGTCTGCTTCGGTCTGTGTGCTGCAAGTTGTCGCTACTCGTAATTGTACTAACTGAGCTAAATGTTATGCTTAATTTTTTACTGATTGAAGTTTCATTTTCCAACACGCTCGTATTTATCTGATGGTTTATCCCTGATAGCAAAAAAATATTCTTTACTTTTTTGAAAAATTTCCTGAGTAATTAAGTATAAGTTTTTGGTCATTGATTAGATTGAAAGGAAGTGTCTAGTTTAAACAGTTTCGGATGCGGAGGCTTGTACATACATGCATTGAAGGACATCATTAAGGTATAGGGCATCTGTAAAAACTATTGGAATCCAAGGACAGAGTGTCGGGTCAAAGAAACATTAGAAAAGGGTTCACGCAAACAGCGTGAGACTGAAAAAATAATTTATCGACTGCGATCGATTGGTACCTTTCCCAGCAGAGTCCACATTTAGTGTCGCAACTTCAAATTTTGTCGTTGTTGTCTAATGGAACTAATATTTTTTTGGGACTCGTTACAAATTCGAAAATTCTGTGGCAGGAAAGATTGCCGTCAATGGACTTCGTTAATTTAATGCACAACTTCAAATTTTGTCGTTGTCCAATGGACTTAGTTAATTTAATGTAAACCTCCCATCCGGGGTTTTCCTCACTTAATTGGCTGGCCCCTTCTTCCCTTGACTGGTCTTCTCCCTCCTCGGGCTCCCATGGCAGCATGGTGCGTTCTTCCTTCGGGCTTTCCGGCTTTCACTGTCTCCTCCCCCAGGCTGTGCCCCAAAGCTTAGCTCTTGTACTAAAATACCCTTTTATTTTGGGAGACTTCGAATTAAAACCGAACTAGGGCTGCAATTTTACAGAATTTCAAGTAAGACGCCCTGTATTAGTCTCTTCTCCGCTAACTTTCGAGTGGTAGCAGCGATAAGCTAGTTGTAGTAAGCCATATGGCAACCATATTTTATCCTAATTTTATAAAATCAACAGAAGTTCACACAATATAATGAATTTTAAGCAAGTTACGAGTGTCAACCACAAAGACCTGTCACTTACCGCCCAGCTATCCTTTAGGGATTTTGAGGAGCAGGCTGCAGAGATCCTAATTTCTCAGCCGCGATTTTGTTTAGCTCAATGTTGAAGGCACGAGTGTCGAATAAAAAAATGGCAAATTTAAATACGTGTCCAAAATCGAATATTTTCTTTCAATCCGTCTCTACTGTGCCTAGTCTTTATGTCGCCGAATTGGTTTGTCGCTGAATTGACTGGCATCCGCCCAGGCCTATCTAATGTTGTATACTGCTTCCCAAACGCACTCAAAACTAAGATTTAGAGTGTCAATGAATTGGTCTGTGGACAGTCCTATTCCTATAGCTCGTTAGCTTTTTTCGATTAGGCCCTATCTATGCCATTATTTTTTAGTTTATTTGTTAGTCCCAGTTACGTGTCCTATGCAGATCTGATTTTCTTAATAAGTTGAGTATCATGTTTATCACCATAAAATTAAAAACCAGAAAGAGATGGAGCAAAAAGTTATTTTCAGTAGATCTGATCATCTAGGTGAACCTTATGAGGCCTATGGCTATATTGGTCATAATGTGAGCATTAGAGGTTAGAGCATTCATAAATATGTTTGCTAGAAAATAAAAAAATTATATATTCATTGTAAATATTCTTCATAAAATTATTTGCACTAGGCCCTTTAACAAGTCTATGTTTATTCACAAAATAGGGTCTATCATTACTTGTGGAATTTTGGTACATTTGCCTTAGCTAGGTCCTTTTACTTTTGTCCTAGCTATAACTTATATAAAATAAACAAGTAATTTATATATCTGGACTTTATTAGGTTTAAACTCTTAACTGGTTAGACTACCTCTAGTCAGGAAAGGTATAGTACACTGAGCACAGGCCTAGCCTAAATAACTATCTTATGTAATTCTTGGCAATGTTGCAAGTTTTTGTACAATAAGGATACCATAGTATCTTCATTCTAAATTGCATCATAAATTTTGTCTTAGAATACAATTTTATATCTAGATTTATATTTACTTTTCAAAATAAATTAGAAAAAATTTGGAACTTGAAAAATTGCATCATAATCTTTCAAAATGCATCTTAAAATTGAGGGGATACAATGAAAATTGTATCTTGCTTTTAATATTAAAAACCCAAATTGAAATTAGGCAAAAAAGTTAATAAAACCCTTATCAATGACAATAGGTCTAAAATTAGTAAATCTTTTATTCCATTTAGGCCTTTTATATAATTAGTTATATTATTAGAACTGGAACAATTTTTAGTATAAATTTTTATTGACTAATTGCTTGCAAATTAAAATTCTTTTGACTTTGTATTTTTATCAAGAAGTAAAATTTACTAAAAGTATTAAGGCCTTTGTATTTAAATAAACATGATTTGCTATTTAGCCAATATCCTATATTTTAAGAGAGCAAAAACAATAGGCCTACCTAGAGTCTGTTATATGAAGTTTCTTAAGTTTCTTAAGTTTCTTTAAAAACTTAATACCATATTTTTATGTTCATTATTGCATTCAGCCCTAGAATGACCAAGCCATTTTGTTAATATTTTATCAAATTTAAATTAATAGTTGAATAGAAGAAATAAATAAATAAATTTAGCAGGGTTAGGATTAGGGTTTGTTTCCCGTAATGTTTTTTAGCTTGGACTTACCTGCATTATGACTACTTTATTACCTATCATAAGTCTATAGCCATAAGTTGTCCCTCTAAGAAGTTGGTTCTAAATCAAAGGAATTGGCATACTATTTTGCATTTTGAAAGCCTTGTTTTTATTGAAATAAACTAGACAAATTATATTGCCAAAGCACCAACTAGGAACAAACATGTATAATTATCCACTAAATCAAGGAAGAGCTCTCAATCTATTAATCCAATATTGTATTGGCTATCTAGATTCAAGTTTATTATATTAATTAAAATGCAAAATGCTGTAAAATAATATAGTATATAAAATTTATCTAAAATGCTCTATCTTTCAATGCTATACTTTTTCCTTGTAATAAATACTAACATATTATATTGAATTCAATGATTTGATGCCACAATGTAGGAACAAATAGACCTAGCCACCAGAGTATTTAAAAAAATTCTAGCAATGAGTTCTTAACAGAAGTTTTCCCTACTTTTGAAATTATTAAATGCTTTTTAGAATTTAAGAGGTGACCTTTTTCTTATTTCTATAATATACAAGATACTAGTTTTGCAAATCTAGGATTATTTTATTATTTATTTTTCATTTAAATTTCTTTTTGAATTCCAATTATTTGTTGACAATAGCAGAAAATTTTTAGACCTTGAATTGTTTTAAAGACTGTCTTGCATGAATACAAAATTTTGCTTTATAATTGCCACTATTATAGCACCTAAGTGTCTAAACAGCTATTAAGGTATAAGCATGTGTTTTTGTTGCTTCTTAGTTTTACAGTGTCTTATAATTATTCCTGGCCTGAAGTGCACCTGACCTTTGAGCTTGGTTTGGGAGCATCTGGTGCAATAAGCAATAAGGAATTAATTAACTTAGGTTTTGAAGAAGGCATTGGTCAAGGAATGAGTCTTTATTGCATTTGTAGTATTTTTATCTGTGTACATTTTTGCTGCATGTTTTTTATGTTACAGTCAATATATTTTACTGTAATTATAGTCTCTACCAGCAGCTTTTTTATCTAAAGAAAGTTGGATTTCTTTCCCAATATCATCGTTATTTAATGCTCTTTCCATTATGACAAAATTCTTCAAGTGCCAATTCACATGCACCACAATCTTTTTTACTATGTTTATTTCTCCCTATGTGGCATCGAGAAAAATTGTGCTGAGTGAACAGTTTTTAACTAGCAGTGGGTCAATTTGTGTCTCTTATCAATCGGCATATCAGTCAGAAGTCAATGCTTTTGTAATGGCTCTGAGCTTGCATTCAGCTTGGTTGTTTTAAAAAGAAAGTTGCTGAGCTGCAAATTGCTTATGAGTCGAACTGTTAGTTGTGCGGCCAGATAAAAAAACTGCTTCTAAATTAACTAACCTTATGTATATAATTTCACGCTATAGAATGATTTAGTTTTTTTTGTTACCTTTGTACACTTGACCTTTGTGTTTTTAGCAAGTTTATACATCCTATAGTTGATTTCTCACTTCCAGACTGAGAACTGCGGTTACTATGACAACCAATTTATCAGATGACTCAGATGCTATCATTAGCGACCATCAATATGAGTTAATGTTAGCTAAAGCTTGCAAAAACTTTTCCATCGAAGCCCAAGCCTGGGCATCCAATAACTATTTGATTGAGTCGCGAAATCCTCACTGGATGGTGTCGGCTCCCCTGCCGGATTGTTCCTCAGCTGTTGGCAAGTTAGCCGAGTCGAATTGTTCCAATTTCAATGCTCGTCTAGATTCGTTAAGGTGTCGAGCTATTCGAGCGGCTAGACAGTGCGCAGAGCTGCACTTTCGGCTGGCTAATGAAGCCGCGTTGGCTGCGGACCGGGCCGAGTCCACTCTGGCTTTTATTAATAATTTGCCGATGAAAAATTGCTTGGTGTCAGCTGCTCTGACGGACGAGGAGAACTCCAAGGCGGCTTGATCTTCTAATTGGTTTATTTACTACTGGAAGCATTTTTTATTGTCTTATTTATTTATTTGACTCTAAAACTGTCGCCGCCTACTTTAAGTAGCGTATTTCAGATGTAATTAATTAATTTACTGTTTTTTATTAAATTTAATAAACTGCATTTGTATGTCTGTTTGCCAACCTGAGTTTCTTTCTTAATTTAAAATGTTTTTTCATAGGAATTAAAACGAATTCAGTTGTTTAAAGCTTGAAATTACCGGTTCCGTTATAGTTGCAGAGCGCCCATAGTCATGGCTCGCGGCCGTTTTGTACCTGGCCCACTAGAGGAGCGCCATCTCAAACACCTGCTTCAGCACGAATATTCTGTTACTGGCACTTCTATAATTGAACCATTGATGCAGAAACTGTGGCGCGCACTGATCGATTGGGTGCCAATGAGTGCCGCGCCTAACGCTTTAACTCTCGCTGGTTTGATGATGAATGCCAGCAGCGCTGTGCTTCTCCTAATCTACAGTCCAGACGCTAAGCAGGTGAGTTGAGCCATGGGGTAGAACGACTAAGGCCTAAACTTTGCAGTGAAAAATTTATCATGTTTGCATCATTCTGAATGATTTCCAGGTCAAATGGGAATTGCTTCCGGGTCAATTCGAAATCACTTCCGGTTCCATTCAGAATCGCTTCCGGTTTCATTCAGAATCACTTCCGATTTCATTCAGAATCGCTTCCGGTTTCATTCAGAATCACTTCCGGTTTCATTCAGAATCGCTTCCGGTTTCATTCAGAATTGCTTCCGGTTTCATTCAGAATCGCTTCCGGTTTCATTCAGAATCACTTCCGGTTTCATTCAGAATCGCTTCCGGTTTCATTCAGAATCGCTTCCGGTTTCATTCAGAATCGCTTCCGAGTCAATTCAGAATCGCTTCCGAGTCAATTCAGAATCGCTTCCAGTTTCATTCAGAATCACTTCCGAGTCAATTCAGAATCACTTCCAGTTCGATTCAGAATCACTTCCGGGTTACTAAGAATCGCATATTCAGAGTTATTGAAACAATGAAATCCAGTTATAGTCAAACGCAACGCCCCATCCAAGGACGTCCCTCCCTGGCTGATGCTGTACGCGGCCCTCGCTCTATTCGTTTATCAAACTCTGGACGCTCTGGACGGCAAGCAGGCGAGACGCACCGGCTCGGCCAATCAGCTTGGCGAGCTGTTCGACCACGGCTGCGACGCCGCCAACACGCTGCTAGTGACGCTGAATATGTCCGTCGCGGTGGGACTCGGCCACGCGCCAAAATTTATGCTAGTGCTGTGCGCCTCCACCATGACTCTGTTCTTTGTGGCTCATTGGATAGCCTACATCACGGGCAGAATTATGTTCGGCCTTGTTGACGTCACTGAGGCCCAGCTGTGCTGCATGTCGCTGTTTATTGCGTCAGCTATAGGTGGCGTCAATGGCCTGTGGGGTGTGGAGTTGCCAGGGGGTATCCAGCTCCGGCATGTGCAGGTGGGCTTTTCAATTTGCCGATTTGATCTTTATTGTTTGATTAGGGAGTTTATATTCAGTCAATCAGTTTAGATTCCAAAGCAGTCAGTTTAGATCTAAATCAGTCAGTTTAGATTCTAAATCAGTCAGTTTAGATTTTAACGCAGTCAGTTTAGATTCTAAATCAGGCAGTTTAGATACTAAATCAGTTAGTTTAGATTCTAAATCAGGCAGTTTAGATTCTTAAATTAGTTAGTTTAGATGCTAAATCAGGCAGTTTAGATTCTAAATCAGGCAGATTAGATTCTAAATTAGTTAGTTTAGATTCTAAATCAGGCAGTTTAGATTCTAAATTAGTTAGTTTAGATTCTAAATCAGGCAGTTTAGATTCTAAATCAGGCAGTTTAGATTCTTAAATTAGTTTAGATGCTAAATCAGGCAGTTTAGATTCTAAATCAGGCAGATTAGATTCTAAATTAGTTAGTTTAGATTCTAAATCAGGCAGTTTAGATTCTAAATCAGTTAGTTTAGATTCTAAATCAGGCAGTTTAGATTCTAAATCAGTCAGTTTAGATTCTAAATCAGGCAGTTTAAATTCTAAATTAGTTAGTTTAGATTCTAAATCAGGCAGATTAGATTCTAAATCAGGCAGTTTAGATTCAAAAGTAGTCAGTTTCGATTCCAAAGCAGTCAGTTTAGATTCTAAATCAGTTAGTTTAGATTCTAAATCAGTTAGTTTAGATTCTAAATCAGTTAGTTTAGATTCTAAATCAGTTAGTTTAGATTCTAAATCAGTTAGTTTAGATTCTAAATCAGTTAGTTTAGATTCTAAATCAGTTAGTTTAGATACTAAATCAGTCAGTTTAGATTCTAAATCAGTCAGTTTAGATTTTAACGCAGTCAGTTTAGATTTTAAATCAGGCAGTTTAGATTCTAAATCAGGCAGTTTAAATTCTAAATTAGTTAGTTTAGATTCTAAATCAGGCAGATTAGATTCTAAATCAGGCAGTTTAGATTCAAAAGTAGTCAGTTTAGATTCCAAAGCAGTCAGTTTAGATCTAAATCAGTCAGTTTAGATTCTAAATCAGTCAGTTTAGATTTTAACGCAGTCAGTTTAGATTCTAAATCAGGCAGTTTAGATACTAAATCAGTTAGTTTAGATTCTAAATCAGGCAGTTTAGATTCTTAAATTAGTTAGTTTAGATGCTAAATCAGGCAGTTTAGATTCTAAATCAGGCAGATTAGATTCTAAATTAGTTAGTTTAGATTCTAAATCAGGCAGTTTAGATTCTAAATTAGTTGGTTTAGATTCTAAATCAGGCAGTTTAGATTCTAAATCAGGCAGTTTAGATTCTTAAATTAGTTAGTTTAGATGCTAAATCAGGCAGTTTAGATTCTAAATCAGGCAGATTAGATTCTAAATTAGTTAGTTTAGATTCTAAATCAGGCAGTTTAGATTCTAAATTAGTTAGTTTAGATTCTAAATCAGGCAGTTTAGATTCTAAATCAGTCAGTTTAGATTCTAAATCAGGCAGTTTAAATTCTAAATTAGTTAGTTTAGATTCTAAATCAGGCAGATTAGATTCTAAATCAGGCAGTTTAGATTCAAAAGTAGTCAGTTTAGATTCCAAAGCAGTCAGTTTAGATTCTAAATCAGTTAGTTTAGATTCTAAATCAGTTAGTTTAGATTCTAAATCAGTTAGTTTAGATTCTAAATCAGTTAGTTTAGATTCTAAATCAGTTAGTTTAGATTCTAAATCAGTCAGTTTAGATTCTAAATCAGTTAGTTTAGATTCTAAATCAGTTAGTTTAGATACTAAATCAGTCAGTTTAGATTCTAAATCAGTCAGTTTAGATTTTAACGCAGTCAGTTTAGATTTTAAATCAGGCAGTTTAGATTCTAAATCAGGCAGTTTAAATTCTAAATTAGTTAGTTTAGATTCTAAATCAGGCAGATTAGATTCTAAATCAGGCAGTTTAGATTCAAAAGTAGTCAGTTTAGATTCCAAAGCAGTCAGTTTAGATTCTAAATCAGTTAGTTTAGATACTCAATCAGTTAGTTTAGATACTAAATCAGTTAGTTTAGATACTAAATCAGTTAGTTTAGATACTAAATCAGTTAGTTTAGATTCTAAATCAGTTAGTTTAGATTCTAAATCAGTTAGTTTAGATTCTAAATCAGTTAGTTTAGATTCTAAATCAGTTAGTTTAGATACTAAATCAGTCAGTTTAGATTCTAAATCAGTCAGTTTAGATTTTAACGCAGTCAGTTTAGATTCTAAATCAGGCAGTTTAAATTCTAAATTAGTTAGTTTAGATTCTAAATCAGGCAGATTAGATTCTAAATCAGGCAGTTTAGATTCAAAAGTAGTCAGTTTAGATTCTAAATCAGTTAGTTTAGATTCTAAATCAGTTAGTTTAGATTCTAAATCAGTTAGTTTAGATACTAAATCAGGCAGTTTAGATACTGAATCAGTTAGTTTAGATTCTAAATCAGGCAGTTTAGATTCTGAATCAGTCAGTTTAGATTCTAAATCAGTTAGTTTAGATTCTAAATCAGGCAGTTTAGATTCTAAATCAGGCAGATTAGATTCTAAATCAGTTAGTTTAGATTCTAAATCAGGCAGTTTAGATTCTAAATCAGTCAGTTTAGATTCTAAATCAGGCAGTTTAGATTCTAAATCAGGCAGATTAGATTCTAAATTAGTTAGTTTAGATTCTAAATCAGGCAGTTTAGATTCTGAATCAGGCAGTTTAGATTCTAAATCAGGCAGTTTAGATTCTAAATCAGTTAGTTTAGATACTAAATCAGTTAGTTTAGATTCTAAATCAGGCAGATTAGATTCTAAATCAGTTAGTTTAGATTTTAAATCAGGCAGTTTAGATTCTAAATCAGGCAGTTTAGATTCTAAATCAGGCAGTTTAGATTCTAAATCAGTTAGTTTAGATACTAAATCAGTTAGTTTAGATTCTAAATCAGGCAGTTTAGATTCTAAATCAGTCAGTTTAGATTCTAAATCAGTTAGTTTAGATTCTAAATCAGGCAGTTTAGATTCTAAATCAGGCAGATTAGATTCTAAATTAGTTAGTTTAGATTCTAAATCAGGCAGTTTAGATTCTGAATCAGGCAGTTTAGATTCTAAATCAGGCAGTTTAGATTCTAAATCAGTTAGTTTAGATACTAAATCAGTTAGTTTAGATTCTAAATCAGTTAGTTTAGATTCTAAATCAGTCAGTTTAGATTCTAAATCAGTTAGTTTAGATTCTAAATCAGGCAGTTTAGATTCTAAATCAGTCAGTTTAGATTCTAAATCAGGCAGTTTAGATTCTAAATCAGGCAGATTAGATTCTAAATTAGTTAGTTTAGATTCTAAATCAGGCAGTTTAGATTCTAAGAAGCCTAAATCAAATCAGCAGACTATAAAAAAACTCCCCTCCAGCGCTGTCGCCCCCTCAAAACCATTCCACAGGTGGCGGTATTCGTCCTCACCTCCAGCCCAATGTACTTCCGCCTGGCCTATTGCATCAGCCAGGGCGGCGCCGGCAAGAATGGCTCAACAGTGGCCAACACCAGTATCATATTCCCCGGCCTGGTGTGGCTCATGCTGGCCGCAGTCACCGCCGCAGTGTGCAACAAATCGCCGACTATATTTCTTGATAGGCCCTGCCTATTTCTCGTTGCATTCGGTTCGGCTAGCGTGAAAGTCTGCGAGCGCCTGATTGTGGCTCACATGACCCGAACTGAACTGGCCCTGTGGGACTCCGGCCTTCTTGGCCCGGCGCTGCTAGCGCTCAATCAGTACTTCAACGAGCCCCTGTCCGAGGGCGTCGCCCTGACCCTGGCCGCTCTTATTGGAGTAGGCGACGTGTTGCAGTATTCAGTGAGGCTGTGTCGTCAAATTGCCTCGTATCTGGGCATTCGCGTGCTCAGCATTGAGCGCAACGAGGCCAATGCTACTACTAGTAGTAATAATAATGGCGGCGGCGTCAATGAAAGGCACTTGCGTCCAAGGAAGTCGCATTGAGTTTAATTAAACTGTCTGATTGTACGATTCAAAGCGGATTTGTTTTATTCATTTCTGTGCTTGTTTTTTTAGTTTCTATTTTATATTTTAGTTTGATTTTTGGTAGGGTTTTGGGTTTTTTGGATTGCTAATTTAGCTTAGTTGCTTCAAACCGCATCAAATCTTTCAGAGTGACTCTTAACGTATATTAGATCCTTCAGAGTGACTCTCTACCCGCCTTGGATCATTCAGTGTGACTCTGTACCCACTCTAGATCCTTCAGAGTGACTCTCTACTCACTCTAGATCATTCAGAGTGACTCTCTACCGCCTTGGATCATTCAGAGTGACTCTCTACCCACTCTAGATCCTTCAGAGTGACTCTCTACTCACTCTAGATCATTCAGTGTGACTCTGTACCCACTCTAGATCCTTCAGAGTGACTCTCTACTCACTCTAGATCATTCAGAGTGACTCTCTACCCACTCTAGATTGTTCAGAGTGACTCTCTACCGCCTTGGATCATTCAGAGTGACTCTCTACCCACTCTATATCATTCAGAGTGACTCTCTACCCACTCTATATCATTCAGAGTGACTCTCTACCGCCTTGGATCATTCAGAGTGACTCTCTACCCACTCTATATCATTCAGAGTGACTCTCTACCGCCTTGGATCATTCAGAGTGACTCTCTACCGCCTTGGATCATTCAGAGTGACTCTCTACCCACTCTAGCTCATTCAGAGTGACTCTCTACCCACTCTAGATAATTCAGAGTGACTCTCTACCCACTCTAGATAATTCAGAGTGACTCTCTACCCACTCTAGATCATTCAGAGTGACGCTCTACCCACTCTAGCTCATTCAGAGTGACTCTCTACCCACTCTAGATAATTCAGAGTGACTCTCTACCGCCTTGGATCATTCAGAGTGACTCTCTACCCACTCTAGATCATTCAGAGTGACTCTCTACCGCCTTGGATCATTCAGAGTGACTCTCTACCCACTCTAGCTCATTCAGAGTGACTCTCTACCCACTCTAGATAATTCAGAGTGACTCTCTACCCACTCTAGATAATTCAGAGTGACTCTCTACCCACTCTAGATCATTCAGAGTGACTCTCTACCGCCTTGGATCATTCAGAGTGACTCTCTACCCACTCTAGATCCTTCAGAGTGACTCTCTACTCACTCTAGATCATTCAGAGTGACTCTCTACCGCCTTGGATCATTCAGAGTGACTCTCTACCCACTCTAGATCCTTCAGAGTGACTCTCTACTCACTCTAGATCATTCAGTGTGACTCTGTACCCACTCTAGATCCTTCAGAGTGACTCTCTACTCACTCTAGATCATTCAGAGTGACTCTCTACCCACTCTAGATTGTTCAGAGTGACTCTCTACCGCCTTGGATCATTCAGAGTGACTCTCTACCCACTCTATATCATTCAGAGTGACTCTCTACCCACTCTATATCATTCAGAGTGACTCTCTACCGCCTTGGATCATTCAGAGTGACTCTCTACCCACTCTATATCATTCAAAGTGACTCTCTACCGCCTTGGATCATTCAGAGTGACTCTCTACCGCCTTGGATCATTCAGAGTGACTCTCTACCCACTCTAGCTCATTCAGAGTGACTCTCTACCCACTCTAGATAATTCAGAGTGACTCTCTACCCACTCTAGATAATTCAGAGTGACTCTCTACCCACTCTAGATCATTCAGAGTGACGCTCTACCCACTCTAGCTCATTCAGAGTGACTCTCTACCCACTCTAGATAATTCAGAGTGACTCTGTACCGCCTTGGATCATTCAGAGTGACTCTCTACCCACTCTAGATCATTCAGAGTGACTCTCTACCGCCTTGGATCATTCAGAGTGACTCTCTACCCACTCTAGCTCATTCAGAGTGACTCTCTACCCACTCTAGATAATTCAGAGTGACTCTCTACCCACTCTAGATAATTCAGAGTGACTCTCTACCCACTCTAGATAATTCAGAGTGACTCTCTACCCACTCTAGATAATTCAGAGTGACTCTCTACCCGCCTTAGATGATTCAGAGTGACTCTCTACCCACTCTAGATAATTCAGAGTGACTCTCTACCCACTCTAGATCATTCAGAGTGACTCTACCCGCCTTGGATCCTTCAGAGTGACTCTCTACCGGCCTTGGATTATTCAGAGTGACTTTACCAGCCTTATATCCTTCAGAGTGACTCTTTTTGTTTAACTGATCCACTATCTGACACTTTAGGGGCAAGAGCACTTGGCCGTTATTAACCAAGCTTTAAAGGGTTCAAATTATAAAGTTAATGAAGACAGAATCCAGCGTGAATGTTTATTTATATAGATATAATATTTGTGTTTTGCTATAAATCATTCACCGTAATTAAAAGGTTTGAGTTCTAGGTAGCGCAGATATTGCCTTCAAATTTGTTTTATAGCAATATTGATTTAAAGAAAAATCAAATTAGTTTGATTAGAGGAAAATTTAAACTTCGTTTTTGTTTACGTGGATTCATTTGTTTTTTATATATTTCTGTGTTTTCTTATTTGTTTAAATCTTGGTCTTCTATTTTAGTCTTTAACTTTGTGATTTATCGTTGATCTTTAGTTAGCGATGTAATAAGTGAACTGTTTGATTTTTGCGTTCTGTATTATAGAAATAATATAATATACCTTCTGTTGATGTTTTGTCATTTACGCCTCATTAATTTGCTTATTTCAACAATTTAATTTATGTGTGCTTGGTTTCGATTAATTCATTTGATAGTTTTGTATTGCCTTGCCAAATAATAATGTTTGCCTCTCTTGAAAAAAAAACGAAGTTAAATTGAAGAGAAAACCAAGTGGATATAACTAAAATTGTGTTGCTGCTCCAATATTTTATTTTCGACATACATTTTTTTCAACAGAAGCAAACCAACAGAGTGTTTGAGTTTTCATATTATCAAATAAATTCATTGAAAAGTTTGAAAAAAAAGTGTGTCATTAATGATTTAATTATATTACTTTGCAGAAAAATAAGTGAAAATCAATTTTAATACTTCTATTTTTTATTATTTTTTGCATCGTATTTATGTGTCACATCCAGGGCCCTGTGCGTCTGTACTTTACGGAGGGGGTTTGGCCTGAAATCCCTGGGAGCAGAACTAGAGTCCTTGCTCCTGACTGAAAGAGGCGTAGCATCAGCAGCTAGATCGTGTCGTGCTCGGGTGACTAAGCAATTAATTAAGCTATCCACTGTCGTTAGTGTGTAAGTTGGGAGGATGTAAAGGTCATATAGTTAACCAGGGCGAGTAAATCAGCGAAATCTTTCTTAGTTCCTTAGTTCGACTTTTTGATACCCAAATACCAAGCCATAAATGTGCACTAAGGTGAGTTTGCGCCTAATTAAGTGCTTATAGTAGTGGCTGATTGTTACTTTAAATCATTATAAATGAGTTGCTAGGGAATCAGCCAGCTACATGTAGCTCTTTGAGAAAATTTGTGCTCTGAAAAAAAGACACTTAATCCCGCATTACTTCAGTCTTATTGATCTCTTGATCTTGAAATAAAATAAAAGTAAGAAATCAAATAAAAATATCGTTTTGCTCACATAAGGACTACTTTATTTACGGCTGCGAAGTCCATCCTAAACATCTCCGTATTACTACCGAGCCATTTCTGTAACTACTAATTTTGCTTGCCGGAACTTATGTATATTTTGATGATGTACTGTCAGTAAAGTACATGATTAAGTCAAGGACCATTTGCATTAGAATGATGGGTCACTTTATTTTTAGCAATGCCAATTGCTTAGTTTAAGTTGCTTAAATTTGACTGGAAGCAGGTAGAAAGTTCATCTTTCAGTATGATGTTCGTGTTTTCTTGATTTTTCGGTCAGTTAGGTATTTGATTTCTAATTGCAATTGGTCCATTGTCCATTTTTTATGCTTTCTATTGTACAAAGTCACAAACTTTCAATATCCGTTTACAGTACATATCGACTGTATTTTCTCTGTAACCAAATGCATGCGATATAATAATAGCCTGATTGAGAGAATTTTTTAGCACAATTTTTTCAAGCTTAAAGTCAAAAAGGACATACAACAAGTCATATTAGAGGCAGACAAATTTGTTGAAGAGTACTTTTTGGGCAATCAAAGGCCTTAATAAATCAAAGGAGCAAGAAAATAGGAACATCCGTATACTGAGATTTGAAATTTCTACATGCTTCTACAGTGAAACGCATTTTGTGTTAAAAATGTGAACAATCCTAATCTAAGTAGTGTATTTTTTGAAAAAAAAGAGCATTCAATTCATACTCCAGGCGGTTGATCCATGGATTTACCATGTGAAACAACGTGTATCTAGGCATAAAATATTTTGAAGTTTGTTATTTTTCCAACACAAATTGCTAACTCAGACCCACACAATGGTTTATAGTTTATACGAGTACTCGTAGCTACCTTTGAGTACCCGCCTTCTGGGATTGTTTTTCTATCCATATTTTTGCCATGTTAAGTCAATTTTCATAGTCTTCCCGTGCTTATTGTAACTATCCTACTGCTTTTATCCAATAAGCAAATTAGTTCCAGAGCACCTGCCCATCCCTTTCGCTTGGGGCCGCGAAATTTTTTGCGTCGGATTGTTTTTAGAGAGAAAACCAGAATCCGGAGTTGCTGCGAAAAACAGCAAGTCAAAGAGGAAAGCTTTTAAAAGCGAACAGCTGAGGTTCCAGAAAAAAAGAAGAAACCTAGTAATTTTCTATTGTCTGGCCTGCACGGGTCTTTAGCAAAGTAAAGAACATCGGTCTCAGTAATTGCAGATAAAATGCTTTGAAAAATCCATATTTAGACTGCATTGGGGGCGATGCGTGCAGGAAATTGAATTGGGGATCAGGGAGGTCCATGTTTTTTTGACGAGCTGTTGAAATCGGCGCCATCATTTTTGGGATTTTACATGTAGGTGATAGGATGTTTAAAATCAATTATAGGTATCTTTTCAATCATTGAGAATCAGATATTGTTCTATTGGAAGCCTCATGAAGGCAACTGCATGGCTGGTACGTGACCCGTAACGAATACAAATCCCATTAGGGAAGACAAACGGTGGGGTCAATATGGACTGATTAAACTGAGTTTCTACGAACCCCCCGTTAGTGCTGCTAGAGCTTGTGCGTATTCGTGATAGCATTGGCCCTAACAAGGACAGCCAATCCTGTCGAGCTGGCTTGGCGTATAGTTTTGAAATCTAGGAAGCAAGACGACAGCTTATAAGCTTGCTCGCAGTCCGCAAACATCCGGAAAAAATAATCGCAAAGCCTTATAGCAGAAAATGCCAAGTCATCACCAGCTACTGGCCATCAATGGCAACATCAGCCGTCTACCGGTGTGCAAGACTGGCGGACTGTCAACCGACGGCACAGCTAGCAGTCTTGGCGCCCGCATCGCCGAGTGGTCGCTAATCGTTCTCGGCGCGGTCATCATAGTTGGCGGAGTCGCCGGCAACTCTGTGACAGCCTACGTGCAGGCTACGGAGAGATCGCATCGAGGTACCACGCGCTTCTTGATGGTGTTCCTAGCTCTGGTCGATTGTGCAGTCCTTCTACTGGCTGTTGTACGATACTGGCTGACTGAGACCATCGGATTGGACATCCGGGACCAGCATCCGGTTCTGTGCCACCTGCATCAAACCGTGGTCGCCACGATCAGCGACCTGGCTGTCTACACCCTCTGCGGCATCGGCGTTGAACGCTTCATTCTGATGGCCTTTCCCAATAGGGCTGGCCGACTGATCACCGTCAGGAATTTTTCTATCGTGTTCGGCTGTGTAACCGCAGCCATAGCCGTCAAGAATGTGCCCTTGGCATTCTTCCGATTCACCACGCAATGCGTGCAGTTGCCATTCCGTGCAGACATCAATAACGAAACTGACACAGTACGGAAGCCCTTGACTGTTAACATCTCTGAACTCGGCCAGCCACCGTACGAGTCTTACCAATTTTTCTCAACCAAATGCGATTTTGATCGCAACTTTGCGCGCTGGTTTGTCAAACTTGACTTTGTCACATTCTTAGTGATCCCCTACACGGTGCTGTTGGTGTGCAATATTTACATCTACGCAGCCATGCGTAGGCAGCGAGTGTCTGGCAGGCAGCAGGAGCTGGAGCAGCAGCAGCAGCAGCAGCGGCTAGAGATGATTTCAACACAACAGGAAACCATTGTTGACCGGGATTTGCCGCAACAAAACGCTGCCAGCCGCGATCGCAAGCCGGAGAGCATCATGCGCCTTCTGGCTGTGCTGACGGTGATCCACATTTGCACTACATTGCCGGCCTCAACCGGTCAGCTGCTCAGCGTCTGCGGCTGGCTCACCCACTCGGAGTCGACGCGGGTCACCCTGGACGCGCTGAAAACCCTGATGTTCGCCAACAATGCCACCAACTTTCTCGCCTATTTTGTCTCGTCCAGAGCGTTTCGCGATCGCGTGCTCCGCTGCGGTGTCCGAGGCGACGCGGCTCGAGTGACGCTCGAACAGGCCAGTCTGGGCGGCGCGCAGGCCAACAGCCTCCGCTCCGAGCACGAGGCGGTGCAGGCGCGAAACGGTGAGCAGCTTCAGCCGCTGCTCCAGCTGGACGAAGCTGCTGGTAGTGCGATGGTTGCTGGACGAGAAGAGAGGGCGGATTAATATCTGCGAGCTGTTGTTTAAGGGCGATGATTAAGTACAATAATATAGGAACTTTATAAAGGACCTAGTTTTCAACAAAATGCGTCTAAGTTATAAGCAAGGACGATGTACATAACAACTGGATTGTCAGACCATTTAACTATGAAAGGGGGAGGCGTGCCTAAAATTTGACTGGCGAAATCACCGCTTGCTATTCATTGGCTGCTATTTTTAGCTACTCATGTCTAAATGTACACTTCTACCCGTAGATTTCCCTATTAAATAATTAAGGACGATGTATAACAACACTGGGTTTTCCTACCATTCAACTATGAAGGGGGGACGTGCCTAAACTTGGACTCGCGAAATCAACGCTTGCTGTTTATTGGCTGCTATTTTTAGCTACTCCTCATGCCCCAAATGTACACTTGCTATCCGTAGATACAGATTCCCCGAAGAAAGAATGCTTGTCATCTATATAATGATTAGAATGGCCAAGAGGGGTAGAAAAAACAGGGAGGGTAGGGGTCTGGTTGGGTTGCAAAACCTCTATAGCCAATCAGCATCAAGCCAGTGATTTTGTGAGCCAAAAATCAGCGCGCTCCAGTGTCAGCCTAGCAATCCAGTTTTTATATATCGTGCTTCGTTCTAAGCCCTTCGTTAGAAAAAAGTTTGCGTAATTGATTTCAATTTATTATTTTTATTATAAAGTAACCGATTCCTAGATGCGGTTAATAAATTAACGGCAACCAATTGAATTTTTTTGACATTAACTGTAATACGAGCTTATGTATGTATTTGTTTATAATAATCAAATGTACTAAATTGCAGCACACAGTTTAAACGTTTTTCGTATTCAATGTATAGCTTTTTTTCTAAAACTTAGCTAATAGACTAAACTGAAAAGAAAACAAATTTGTCATCTTGCCGTTTTTAGTCTCAAAGTTTCTCTCGTTTTTTTCTAATTTCTATTTCTAGAGGAAGTTAGCTGAGGAAAACAGGGAAAAACTATCAGGGCATGTGTCCTAAAAAATCTTGAGCTGAACCAGATGCTTTTGATGCCTGATGAAAGAGAAACGAAACTGCTCGTTCATCCATGCGAGCTAAAATTGGGATGACACAGGCAGACTGCTTGCAGTCCGGTGAACAGTTTGCGAGACGCGGAGACAACCCAACGGGCTGCCGATGGCCCTGAGCTAAAAATTCAGGCAGGGAGAGTGAAGCTAAATAATTTATTTATCCCAGACAGCGAGCGCATCGAGTAGGAGCCAGCAGTCAGATCGGATTTATTGAAGAAGGGCAACGTAGAATTACCGCTTCATAAGATCTACACTCGATCAGGAAATTGCGAATCTATCTATCTATCTATCTATCTATCTATCTATCTATCTATCTATCTATCTATCTATCTATCTATCTATCTATCTATCTATCTATCTATCTATCTATCTATCTATCTATCTATCTATCTATCTATCTATCTATCTATCTATCTATGTATCTATCTATCTATCTATGTATCTATCTATCTATCTATCTATGTATCTATCTATCTATCTATCTATCTATCTATCTATCTATCTATCTATCTATCTATCTATCTATCTATCTATCTATCTATCTATCTATCTATCTATCTATCTATCTATCTATCTATCTATCTATCTATCTATCTATCTATCTATCTATCTATCTATCTATCTATCTATCTATCTATCTATCTATCTATCTATCTATGTATCTATCTATCTTTTCTTCTTCATAAGTGGCGATTCATAAAAATTATAAGCTACAAAAATTAATAATAAATTTTCACCTGCCTGGGGATATCAAAGCAGCCTAAGCTTCTGTGCAGCTGAGCATGACATTTTGGTTGCTTGTCTTGATTCTTTAACCAGTAAAGGTCAACCGCAACGAGGCTAAACAAAAATCCCCGAAAAAAATAACAAACTTTTTTTACTGAAATGAGGATAAAAATGTGAATTTGCCTTTACAAAGAATTTACAGTTTCGTTTATTTTGTTTTAATAAACTCATTTCTTTCTGACTGACAATCTTTAGATCAAGAATTCGACATGAAATTGGAGACATAATTGTGCTTGATTCGGACGTATGTCAATTATTGTTTTGTATTCATTTCACGAGTAGTTCCATTCGAATACGCAGTGACAGATTAGCAGGTAAAAGGTTGCTATGGTAACGGTAACCAGTAGTACAGGAAATCCAATTCTGAAATGCGGCGTTGCCAAGGTTGAAAAGTTAATTTCAATCTTTTAATCCTTTATACGAGTTTAGTAGCATAGCTTTCTAGTAATTATTGATAGATTTGATTTGTAATTACTAAACGCTAATGCTGTCATGAAGCGAGCAGTCCCAGCGTAGTCGCACTTGCACAGTCTCTCTCTTTGAGCGCTAAAAATAAATCATAATTTTTCCCCTGTCCAAAAGCTTTGATGAACGGCGCACAAGTTCATCAACCCTGCTGGATTGAAAAAATAATAAATGGGAATTTCAGTCACATGGGGAGCAGTTTTCCTGTCAAAAAAATCCACCCCCCCCCCCAACCCGGAGTCTGCAATCAGCAAGGGAGCCGCTGCAAGAGAAGAAGCTACAAAAATTTAAAGCGAAGAGCCGTGCCCTGGAGGCGAATGTGCGCTGCTGCTGCAGGCATGCCAATTTTTGTTTTGTTTGTTTTTACTTTTAGGGGATGCGAATGTGTGTGTGTTTTTTGTTGCAAAATATCTTGGTGTCGCAGAATCATTCTCCGAACCCAAAATTGACGATAATTATTAATGTCAAGCATCATCAAGCACCTAATTAATTACTGAATCTGAGTTTGGGTACCACAATGAGCTGAGAAAAATTACTCTTATTGTTGCATAAATAAATATAGGGTCATCAGGTACAGTGAATTTCCGAATTCCCAATTGTAGAACTGCTTGACAGAAGCAAAAATAATTGCATTTTTTGTCGAAAACCGAGAATTAAGGTTGACAGACCTTCTAATCCTCATGATGCCGACTAAAGCTTTTAATCTATTATATATCCAGAGCCTCGTTGGCTGCCTGCTATAGTCTACTTACACATAAATTAAACAGTAGTCTGATACGATTATGAGACTAAAACTATAAAGAAAAATAGATGAGATAGATAGATAGCTAGATAGATAGATAGATAGATAGATAGATAGATAGATAGATAGATAGATAGATAGATAGATAGATAGATAGATAGATAGATAGATAGATAGATAGATAGATAGATAGATAGATAGATAGATAGATAGATAGATAGATAGATAGATAGATAGATAGATAGATAGATAGATAGATAGATAGATAGATAGATAGATAGATAGATAGATAGATAGATCGATAGATAGATAGATAGATAGATAGATAGATAGATAGATAGATAGATAGATAGATAGATAGATAGATAGATAGATAGATAGATAGATAGATAGATAGATAAATAGCCAGAAAGATAGATAGATAGATAGATAGATAGATAGATAGATAGATAGATAGATAGATAGATAGATAGATAGATAGATAGATAGATAGATAGATAGATAGATAGATAGATAGATAGATAGATAGATAGATAGATAGATAGATAGATAGATAGATAGATAGATAGATAGATAGATAGATAGATAGATAGATAGATAGATAGATAGATAGATAGATAGATAGATAGATAGATAGATAGATAGATAGATAGATAGATAGATAGATAGATAGATAGATAGATAGATAGATAGATAGATAGATAGATAGATAGATAGATAGATAGATAGATAGATAGATAGATAGATAGATAGATAGATAGATAGATAGATAGATAGATAGATAGATAGATAGATAGATAGATAGATAGATAGATAGATAGATAGATAGATAGATGGATAGATAGATAGACAGATGGATAGATAGATAGATAGATAGATAGATAGATAGATAGATCTAGATCTATCTACTTACGTATGCTTCAATAGTAGTCTGATACGACCATGAAATTACTAGATTGTACAATTCAAAACTTTCATGAGTAACTCGTACACACCCTACCAAATTGTGACTATAAAAAACTCCTCGCATTCATTAAACTCACTTGAAAAAGTGCACAAAGCTGAACCGATAGCCATTCTGTTCGGCCACACCAGCAGCCACAACATTGGCCGACGCCCCAATCAGCGTTCCATTACCGCCTAGACACACGCCGAAAGCAAGGGACCAGACCAGAGGCAGCAGGGGCAAAATGTCGCTGAGCTGCATGACAACCGGCACCATAGCCGTGGTGAACGGTATGTTGTCAATAAAAGCCGAAGCCAGCGCGCTTGTCCACAGCACCACAATGATAGCTACTGGCAGTCTGACGGACTCTGGCAGGGAGAGAATCAGCTGTCTGACCTGATCACCGATCCAGCCAATTAGACCGAGTCTTTGAAGCGCCTCCATCATGGCGAACAGGGCGGCAAAGAACACCAAGGTGCTCCATTCGATTCTGTGTAGCAGTGTGTCCAAATCGGCGAAGTCAGTCAGTACTAGCAGTACGATGGCACCCATAACGGCTATCCAACCTGAAATTATTATTAATCCATACTTAATTACGGTTAACAAATTTATGAACGAATTAAAAAAATAACTCACCCAAATCAAGGTGAAGCGACGGTACTGTCGAAGACACAAAGAACAGGCTAACCACGCCGATTAGTACTAGAAAGCACTTTGCTAATAGTTCTTTGTCCTTGATTTTGTACTGCAGTAGTTGAGCATGGGTTTTATTTCTTACTGACAATGCACTAATCATGGGCTAGTACACAAATTGTAATAATTGGACTTAAGTCGAACAGCGAGGTGGTGCCAAAGCTACTGACAAGGTGGTGCCCAAGCTGCTGGCAAAGGGGGCGCCGAAGCTACTGGCATGGGGGCACCGAAGCTACTGGCAAGGGGGCGCCGTAGCTACTGGCAAGGGGGGCGCCAAAGCTCCGGGCAAGGGGGGCACCAAAGCTACTGAAGTACTGGCAAGGGGGGCGCGGAATTTAGTGGTACTACGCCCGAAGTTGGTTAAAAACTTAAAGCTTTCTACTAGTAAACAAAGGTCCTACACAGACGGGTACTTGAAAACTTAACGAAGCCGTCCAGTCGATCAATTGATAATGCTGTCAAGCATAAAATTCATAAATTTTGATAACCTTTTTCTGCAACTGTGCTAAATTCTGCTCAAAGATCCTCGAGGCATCTGTCAGCTCATCTTCGGGCTCCCCGGAGCAACGCTCCGCTACTGTCGCCATTCGATGCTCCAACTCGCAGATGCGCGCCTCCAGCATAGCTTTAACAACGGCCTGCTCTCTGGTTGTTACGGAAAATCCATAGGCTGTACGACGCCAGACTTCCGCCTCGCGTTGAAGCTCTTCAACAACATTGGCAGCCGCCTCGGAATCTCTATCAGCCGCTGAAATGCTTCTACGCGATTTCTCGCGCCAATAAACTCGTTGAAACAGGATGTAGGCTGCCAGTGCGGCGGGCAGCACGCCCAGAGTCATGTGCAACGTGAAGCCGGCAAAATTGACGCCCATAGCGGTCAGCTGACTGTTAGAAGCGATGATGACGTTTGGCGGATCGCCTACCGCGGTTGCCGCACCGCCGATATTGGAGAAGATTACCTAACGGGAACGGTATTTGCTCCAGCTGGTTAAGAACACTCCTAATCAAGGTCAGTCGTAGACAATACTGAATTACTGAAGTAACAAGCGAAAAGTGCGTCCAAAACACTACCAGCCCTCTAGGTGTTATCAAAATTTTATCCTGATCCGCACCTGAGCAATAAGCAACTGTCTAGGATCCACGCGCAACAACTCGCACAGTCTTATTGTCACCGGTGCCATCAGCAGTACGGTGGTAACGTTGTCTGAAAATGCCGAAACTACGCCAGTAAACACGCACAACAAAGCCGTCAGGGCGGCTTTTCGTCCCTTAGCCAAACGGTAGGCAGCCACGGCTAGCCAATCGAAGAATCCCGACTCGGAGAAGATGCCAACCATCACCATCATGCCGAACAGCAGACTGAGCGTTTCGAAGTCCAGCCAGCCGATCACTTCGGCTAAGCTGGGCCGACGATTCACCAATGCGAGAGCGGCAACGCTCATCAGGGAGCCCAGCATCGCGGCGAGTGCTCGATGCGCCAGCTCCAGAGTGATCAGACCGTACACAAACACAAGCACAATGCCCGCGTAAATCACTTCGTAGCGAATCGCATCGGCTAGGGTTTCGTAGGCGACCATCACTGGTAGGGAGTGCGGATGTTCCGTGCTGAGTCGGATGCTCAGACTGTCTCGGTTGCGATGCCTGGACACCGGGAATTTGGCCGATAATATGGGATGGATGTAGATAACAGGACTATACGAGTAGATATGAGCTAAATTGTGCGTGAAGCTCGAATGTTGAGTATGTAAAATTAATCGTTATAAAATTAAAAAAGTTTTGAGAGTAGTTGTAGCCTAGTGGCTTATAGGGCATCTAATTTATGATTGCAAAGTCGTGGGTTCGAGACCCGGCTCTTGGAGAAAATTTGTGCCCTTGAGCAAGGCACTTAATCCCGCATTGTTTCAGTCCACCCAGCTGAGATCGGGTACCTGCTTGAGCTGGGTAAATTTAGTGTGGGTGTTGCGGCCCCTCCAGCCCGTCAGGACTGAGCAGCTGTAGACAGCACTCGGATGGTTCGCTGTACATTCGGTCGAAAGATTGGATACTATCCATAAAAATGCCACGTTAATTATTTCATCCTTGCATTTAATAAAAATGTAAATGAAATAAAATTTAAATTTTTTTAAACTCACGCTTTTCTAGTCAACGGAAAGTAAATTTCACGTACAATCTCTTCAGACATATCGTTTACTAATGTTGGCTGAATTGGCAATGTCCAATTCTGAAGTATTTAGTTTACGAAATTTTCGTATCTTTCAGGCGGAAAACATTCAGAAAAAGAAACTGATGAAAGACTGATAAAATACCAATGATTGTGTGGTGCTGTTTGGATCACGGTCGTCGTGTAGATTTTGATCAACAATGACAGTTATATTAGCAGATGTTGATGAAGCTGAGTACAATAATGCGCCTTTGATTCTGACTAGCAGGACAGAATATGCTTCGATGGAGGACGAAACGTTGATTGCTGGAAATTTTTTTAGCAATGCGTTGTGTAATAAAATATTATATTATTATAGGCAACCTTACACAGTATCATTTTTAAGTTTTATCACTGGCATTTAGTATCTATAAAAAATTAATTTTGTCGTTTTCTAACAAACCAAGTTCATAATAACAAATACACATCAATAGTTAATGTAACTAAATTTTAATTACCTTTGCAAGTTTAAATTTACTAAGTTCAAAATTGAACATAAATGTGTACACGAAAAGAACTATCTGTCCTCAGCCCGCGAGTCGTATATAGTAGCTATCTATTTGCAATGCCGCTATCTATAATTTCACTGCCACGCCTCAGCTCTAGATTTCATATAGGGCCTAGCTAGAATAAACCAGAAAAATAGGAAAACAGAAACGCACTCGTACAATGCACCAGGGGTCAATAAGATAAGAGTTAGTAGATTGGCTTAATTCGACGAAGTGAAATATTTATTATTATTAATATGGAGATCTTAAAATTAGTCAAATAACACCTTTTACGGTCAATTTTACACTATCATGTAGAGGAGGCTTCATTAAGAAGACGAAACTTTTGCAACGTAGGCACTACCAATCAACTGCTTTCACAAGCACGACACTTCACAAGCAATACATGCACTTCATAAGCACGAAACTTCACAAGCAATACACTTCATAAGCACGACACTTCACAAGCAATACACTTCATAAGCACGACACTTCACAAGCAATACACTTCATAAGCACGACATTTCACCAGCAATACACTTCACAGGCACGACACTTCACAAGCAATACACTTCATCATAAGCACGACACTTCACCAGCAATACACTTCATAAGCACGACACTTCACCAGCAATACACTTCACAGGCACGACACTTCACAAGCAATACACTTCACAGGCACGACACTTCACAAGCAATACACTTCATAAGCACGACACTTCACAAGCAATACACTTCATAAGCACGACATTTCACAAGCAATACACTTCATAAGCACGACACTTCACAAGCAATACACTTCATAAGCACGACACTTCACCAGCAATACACTTCATAAGCACGACACTTCACAAGCAATACACTTCATAAGCACGACACTTCACAAGCAATACACTTCATAAGCACGACACTTCACAAGCAATACACTTCATAAGCACGACACTTCACAAGCAATACACTTCATAAGCACGACACTTCACAAGCAATACACTTCATAAGCACGACACTTCACAAGCAATACACTTCATAAGCACGACACTTCACAAGCAATACACTTCATAAGCACGACACTTCACAAGCAATACACTTCATAAGCACGACGTTTCACAAGCAATACACTTCATAAGCACGACACTTCACAAGCAATACACTTCATAAGCACGACACTTCACCAGCAATACACTTCATAAGCACGACACTTCACCAGCAATACACTTCATAAGCACGACACTTCACCAGCAATACACTTCATAAGCACGACACTTCACCAGCAATACCACTTCACAGGCACGACACTTCACAGGCACGACACTTCACAAGCAATACACTTCATAAGCACGACACTTCACAAGCAATACACTTCATAAGCACGACATTTCACAAGCAATGCACTTCATAAGCACGACATTTCACAAGCAATACACTTCATAAGCACGACACTTCACAAGCAATACACTTCATAAGCACGACACTTCACAATGTAGACAAATGCGTTTAGCATGCAGAGATGCTAAGCAGTGTCCACGTTGTGAAATTTCGTGTTTATGAAAGCACTTCTATTATGTTTGCGCAAAAAAAACAATTTAAAGACAATATTTCACTTACTTGGTGCTCGAGTGCTACTCACAGTGTACAGATGCACCAGTGGAGATTTCTCTGGTGTCACAGCAATAATCATCTGTGAATAAAATTGAATTTAAAAAATAGATGCATGCATGTATATTATACGTGAATAAAATTCAATAGAAAAGTCTGTCTTACACAGGAAATTAAAGCTAAAAGAAGCACAAAACCAGTCTTGATGTAATAAATTCCTGTTCTATGTATCCGTTTTAAATAGGAAAAATCGATTGATCCATCATTTTTTGCTAGTTGTTGATGTCGGTCAATTCGAAGTGCCGATCGGGTGGATTGCTGATCAATCATTCCACCGTTGCGACTTAGCAGGGGCACGCGTTCTTCTTTGCCAGCTGTACAGGGCATTGTTAAAACTGAAGCATAACACAGAATTTTGTGAAATATACCTTTTGACATCTGTACAAGCACATTACACATAATCAGACATCAACGATAAATAAACCGCATATGCAATTACAAAAAAACAAATACATAAATTTTTAGTTAGAAGACCAAATTAAATCAAATGAAGCAAAGCGTAAATTACTTGTGAAAAGTAAAAAATCAAAAACAATATTCCTACTTTGGCTTCGAAAAAAATCTAGAATTTCCATAAAAAGTGAATAAAGTTTACAATAAAAAATAAATGTTTCTACGGAACGTGATAGACATAACTCAACTCTATTTAACAGCATACATTAGAAATGAAGATAGTAGAAAAACGCTAAATGTTCACCAAATATTTTGCAATAATAAAACTTATCAATAATTTTTTTAATTCGGAACCAAAATCTAACGGTAAAAATACGAAAAAAATGCTCGAGCTCTAAAATTTTATTTTATTTTAGTACATATTGATGTAACGCCTAATGAATGGACGTTGATTTCTTAGCGTAATTTTTTTACCTAAATTCTTAGAGTCAAACTCACATGCTATCTTTGACGCATATTTATTTTAATTGTTGATTGTACCATGAATTCGGACAAATTTTTGATTATCGCGCAATAATAAAAGCATAGTTTTTATTTTTTATTTTATTTTTAGTAAATTTACTTATCGTTTTTTATAAATTTTAATATCAACGAGAACCTGCAAAAAAGTCTAGCGATACAATTTGTTTAAAATTATAAGTTACGTAGCAGGTTTGATGACAGTCTTATTTTTATTAATGTGACCGGAGAACCTTCATGCGCAAATTATTGCTTAATTTGCAACGGCTGCATGTTTTATAGCGGAAGATAAAAAAGCAGGACATTAGTCCTCGATAACAGAGGTTTGTAGCTAACACCATTTTTTCCCCTGAATCCATAAAGTTATCCGCTCGTACATGTAATTAAACGTTGATCTATCAGGAAAAGTAATGACTCGCTGTGGATTCGCTTGGATTACAATTAATCGTCCACCGTAAATAAAATCTCTCTTAGTCGGCTGGGATGCATGCACACGTATCATCCCAAGCTGCATAGATTCTCGTACGTATCGTATGATTAGACGAAAAATTAACATGTATAGGGATGACATACTGATGATTACATTTGCGTGTACAATGTGACGTTCTGTTTATTCGTTTGTGTAGACATTCATCCGAAGTTCACTTCACGATTGATTATACTTTAGCAATCCCATTTTTTATTTAAGCTGACTATAAGTTGAAGTGTGGAACTTTAGCTGCTTCGTCACATTAATTTATACACTACATGTACATTATACTTTGTACATCATTATGCCAAATATACGATAACATTGAATCAGGGTTGACGAATGACGAATTTAAAAATTGATATGAACACTGGCCTGGCCACCCGGTTTTTCACTTTTGAGCCCTGCTCAAGCATGCTGTAGCCTGTTTTCCTTGGTGGTTAGGAGTGTAACAGCCCTCTCCTACCCCTGGGCACTAGACTAGTTAGGGCCAGGTCATTCACAGGTCACTGGAGGTTGCGCAACAGGGATGGTGACCTTGACGCCCACCTCACCTCCGCCTATTGTTCTCTTAATCCGCGTGTTCACAGCTTTCTGGCAACACCTTTTTTATTTCTGTAGCTTAAGTAGTTCAGTTTCGCATAATTAATTAGGTGATTGCGCCACCGCCTTACCCCTAAGGGTCGTCTGTGACTCTTTGGCGACCCCTGTCACGTAACTCAATTCAGCCAATTGGAGAGAAGCAGCGGGTCAAGTAGGGGTCAAGTTCATCACTGTACCTACTAGAAAGTCCTTGTTAGAGTCTGTCAGCCCATCTAGATGCCCCTGCACAGTTGCAGGAGTCTGTCGCTGCAGGTGGCTGGTGGCAGGTCCTGGGTTCGCATCCCAAAACTCCTTGGGCCAGTCTTAGCACTATAGGACCAAAGCTAACAAATCTATCATTCTAATGGCCGGTCAAACAGGAAGGCAAGGCCTGGCGTGCGTCAGGTACGTCATACATCTCAAGTACGTGGGGCCTTAAGTACATCAAAAGTAAGAAAGTATAAAACCCAAGCAGAGATAGCAAGTATTTTTCAATTCTAATTCAAATTTATTGAAAGAAAATCAAACAAAATCAAACAAAATTGTATCTGGCTAAAATAAAGTCGAAAATATTTCTAATCAAAGTCTTTCATTGCGTCTTGTTTGTGCTTTATTACGAGCGTAGTACATGCATTTTTCATTTAACTACACACGCGAATAAGAAATTTTTCTGCTTTCATGTGCGATAAAAATTAATTATTGTTTTCATGAAAAATTAAAAAAAATGTTATTACATTTTAAATCAAACCATTATGAAATCCAACTGAAGGGTTATATTAGCAAGTCCAAATTCAATAATTTAAAAAAAATTTGCTCATTTTCAAATACTTTTATTAGCTAATTGTAAGTCGATATGCTTAGGAGTAGCACATTTGGAGCAAAACATTTTTTCTGAAACAACAATAGCTATAAAGTATAGGTCTCCATAACATTGCTATTCAAGTTTTCTCACTCTGGTCGCTAATAAGCAGAGGGCAGCAGAGCAGCCAGAACTAGAGCAGGAATCAGTACGCCAGGAATGTTGCTTAAAAATCGGCTGGCCGAACTCACATTCGGTTTAAGCACGATTGGCTTCGTAGCAGCGTCCAGCCAGTCGCGCGCTGCCGCTAGTTCGCCAATTTTTTCCAGCGCCCCAGGTAGGCGCTGACGACACTCAGCGTGGTACCAGTTGAGCCAATTCAGCTGATCATTATTCAGCATTTGCTCCTTGATCAGCTTCCTCTCGAATGGTACCCAGGTTACTGGTTCAAATCGCAGAAATTTTCCGTAGAGTTTTACGCCGCAGATGGTCTCTAGACGAATACCAAAGCCAAGAATGCCCTCCGCCTCTCGTTGATAGAAGCCTGGCTCGATTGACTGAAAGTTGCCTTCTTGGAGCGGGTAGTCGCGTCCAATACCATTGGGTCCTTCGTGAACGCCTAGAAACAGTCCTATACCGTGTCCAGTACCGTGGGCGTAATCTTTTAATACAGACCATAAATTGTGTCGAGCAAAAGGATCAACGCGATTAGTAGCTAAGTGACTTGGCCAAGTCAGCTTGAATAGGTCGATAACGCCCATCAATACTCGAGTATAAGCATCACGAACCTCTTCAGCCGGTTTATCACCGTAGTACAGCGTCCTGGTGACATCGGTAGTGCAACCGAGGTACTGGCCACCAGAATCGAGCAGAAAAGCCTCAGACTTTGTTAACGGTCGGTCAGTGGAATTCGTTGGTCTGTAGTGAATAACGGCGGCGTTCGGACCTGACGCGGCGATGGTGTTGAAGCTGACGCCGCGAAAGTCTGAAATCTTAGCTCGATAGGTTCTAAGAAGAGCGCTTGCGGACAATTCCGTCATTGGAACGTCATTGATCATGCGCTGCTGTAGCTGGCTGAGAAATGCCACTAGAGCTGCCGAGTCCATCAACGAGCAGTCTTTGAAGGCAACCTGTTCCGCTGAGTTCTTCACCGCCTTGGCAGTTTGCACTGGCGTTGATTTACGTAGTATAACAGCATTGGACAATGCGGAAAAAGCTGAGTAGGAACAGCTATTGGAATCCAGCCAAACGCGGCTGGTAGTTTTGAGCTGCTGACTGGCGATCGTGCTAATTTCCGACATCTGCTTAAGATCGATGCAAATCTTAGCACTGGGTTGGCACGTACCATCAGCATTTAGGCTCAAATGGTTTCTTAGAGTTTCGTTGCCCAAAAAGTATTTCGGGTCGTCAACGAATACGAAAACCTTATCACTAGATAGCAGCACCATGCTTGGAAAGTATGGGAAGTTAGCAACTACAGTGGCTCTCAGGTTTAACAGATAAGCGGTCTCATCTAGCCCCGTGACGGCCAGAAAGTCGGCTTTACCTTCGCCAACGCCTAAGGCCTCGCTTCGCATCTGATCTACTTTGGCCTGCCACGTTTTTCCAGTATAGTTTATTGGTAGAGGATAGATGTCCTGAATTATTCGTTGAGGTCGATCGGTGGTCCAAATTTGATCAATATAATTCACCTGCAACGGTACCAGCTTAACAATCGTATTATTCAATAGTCTTTCGTAGTCCCTAGCGCGAATTTCTCTAGCATCCACCGCTAACGAGGCATTTGTACCATTGTATGCGTTGATCCACTCGCTGAGGCTTTTAGTATCGTAGTACTGCCAGTGACAGTCCAATTCTTGATCGGCTTGTACCGTGTAGCGCGTGTCCGTAAATAGGTAGGCCTCCGTTTTTGTGATCATCATTTGACCTACGTGTAGGATTGATTAGTAAAGGATAATGATCAGGCGCTTTGTCACAATCTTTAAGAAATTAACTTAATTGATTGAAAAAAAATAATAAAATACATTTAGGCCCCCGACCTTTCGACCAGATGCACTTCTCTCGGCACAGCCGCAGCAAGTTGCGCGGCGCATCCGAGGGCTGTGTACAAGGGCCGCAACATCCAACAACTAAATTTACCGAACTGGTACCCGATCTCAGCTGAGTGGACTGAAGCAATTCGGGATTAATTGTCTCTTGCTCAAGGGCAAAAATTGTCTCCTAGGGCCGGGACTCGAACCCATGACCTTCTGGTCAAAAGGCAGGCGCCCTAGCCCCTTGGTTTCAATTTCTCTTGATCTTGGTTCAACAAGAAAACTACATAAAAACAAAATGATTTATATTTTAATATTCCAAACAGATTCTTAATTACCACTAGATCCCGTGAAGCCCCCTAGCCACACTCGATAATCTTCACTCGGCTGCGGTGCCGATAGCATTCGATTCAGGCCAGTCAGCAGGTACCAATCAACGCTAGGAGTAGTCTGCCGAGCCATATGCTCGCGCAGCAGGCGAAGTCGTTCAGTTGAATTGAATCGATTTGGTGGAGGCTTGGCTCCTGGCTCGCACAGTGGCCTGTGAGTTGGTTGCAGTGGAGGTGCTGCTGCCACCACAGCAGCCAGAGAGGTTAGTATCAAGCTGAGCAGCAGCATGAAGCAGAGAATTGATTGATTGTTGCTCCAACAGTTCTTGCAATTCTTCTCTGAGTGGCGAAAGATTTGCAGAGACGGTTTTCACTATCTGACTGGCTATGGTATGGCTGCATTTTTATCAAATAAATTCGACCCAAAATGTAGACCTAAACTCGCATGCGAAGTCGCAAGAGCTTCATTCCTTTGGTATTGCTAGCATTCATTCGCCTGAATTACTATCAGTCTTTATCTAAATTGCAGAGCTACGTCGCTTCTTTTTCCACTCGATCAAACGAGTCAAATTATACATTCAGTCCGATTATATTCAACCGTTGACAGAAAAAAAACTACGCAAATAGGACGCTAAACGAAGCAAAGATTCAAAAAGTAAGACCGTTGAGAAATCGAGTGGTAGGGAGAGAAATTTTTATGAATAACCGATTAAGATAGCTGTGAGAGGATCCTCGATCATGCGTCCACTTGTTTTT
Organism: Macrostomum cliftonense; assembly: GCA_950096795.1. Classification (NCBI taxonomy): domain Eukaryota; kingdom Metazoa; phylum Platyhelminthes; family Macrostomidae; genus Macrostomum; species Macrostomum cliftonense. The sequence continues at coordinate 138,083 of CATNEM010000172.1, forward strand.
TGCCTGGAGTTCTCTCCGTACATGGTCCGTTACAGTTCGTAACTACATTTGTTCGTTTCTGATAGTTACTGCGCAAAAAATCACACATTTTTGACGGTAACATATGCGGACCTACGAGCTAATTAAGTCTACTTTCTATATTGTATTGACAATTTTTTCTTCAAGATGCCAATCTGGTTGGATTTAACTTCTCATTGTGATTGACCGACATTGACTTATGTAAGACTGTAACTTTTCGATGGCCTAAGCCTCGATTGAACCCAAGTACACGTCTTTGGAAGTAAAGTACATGTAACTTACGATTTTCTACCACTGAGCCATTGGAGGAGTTGTAGCCTAGTGGCTAGGGCGCCTGCCTCATGACCGGAAGGTCGTGGGTTCGAGTCCCGGCCCTAAGAGAAATTTGTGCCCTTGAGCAAGGCTCTTAATCCCGCATTGCTCTAGTCCACCCAGCTGAGATCGGGTACCAGCTTGAGCTGGGTAAATTTAGTGTGGGTGTTTCGGGCCCTCCAGCCTGTCAGGCTGAAAGCTGTACACAGCCCTCGGGTGCGCCGCGCAACTAGCTGCAGCTGTGCCGTGTGCTGTACATCTGATCGAAAGGTCCGGGTGTCTAAATTTATTTATTTATTATTTACGGTTTTACTCGATACTGCAGAGTTAAAGAGCCATTTTATAAATTAACACAATATCGATCTTCACACTCTGGACTAATGCGTCGTACGATTTCAATTTCAATAGCGTTGGTGTACAAGAGGCTTCTTCAATAATAATTACTGGGATGCTTGCTCTGATGGGCGTGCAGCCTACATTTCCGAGTATTTTGTGCACAAGAGACACTAAACTGATATACCTATACCTTCACACGAAGAGTCCAAGGCTCAGTTGTCTCGCCGTTGTCTCAATTCTGATCGGACTTCAAAGCAGCAGGGGCTTGCTAAATGAATTTTATTTCTTATGGTGTCTTAACGTTAAAGTTCGCTCGGAAAGTCGTTCTCAAACGAATCGATCTCTAACTACATGTACTTATGCCCGTGTGTTCCAGACTTCCAGTCAGTTAACGTTGTACTTGAATCAACGTTTAAGACTTTAATTTTGCTGCAGAGATTTTCTAACTGATCGGGGAGATCTCTGTTGAGTACGACTAACATGAGTACTTTAAAATGTGTCTGCGCACCCCAGAGGGGCACCGAAGAGCTAGTTTAATACTACTGTTATTTAAAAAATTACATTTGCAGAAATACTCAAATCGAAAACATTAACATATGAAATATTTGTTAATTTGTTCTTCAAGATGCCGAATAAAAATTAAGTTAATCAAGCTATATATATTGTTTATTTGTTAAATTTAGAGCGTTTTAATAAACTGTTCGAATTAGCTTGTAGAAAAGTAACGCAATTTTCTACAACATTAATAGGAAAACGATTAAAACAATACAAAGTGATAAACAGAGAGATGCAGAGCGGACTATTTAAGGCTTGCCAGATTGCAAATTAAAAGAAAAACAGACAATTCACGCTACATTAAAAAGTAAAAAGGCGAAAAAGTTAACTAAGTGGGCAGTGAAGCAAAGCATTCCGAGAAAAATACAGTAAGTAAAAACAGGTGAGAAGCTTGTGAAATAAATTAAATATAAGAAAGCGACGTTGAATGTGGCGTAAACAGAAAATTGAAAAAAAACTCAACAGTAAAAAATCATTCCCTTTCTGTACGCTAATTGAGGCCTTTAGCATTCACCGTTTATTCACATCATTGCTACCACACTCAAGAAAACAAATGAGGCTAAAAAAATTCAATACAAACATCAGGCATTCAGAAAAAGAAGAATTTGCTCTATTATTACATGTGAATTATTTTCACCGACTTTTAAGTTTAAGTAAATAATACACACTGCAGAAGCATTATAACCTTTTTTCTACTATATATGATGTAGCCATAAAAGTGTGAAAAAATGATTGTTCCAGCAGCAGAATAGACAGTAGAAAAAGAAAAAGCAAGCAAGACAAAATTAGACAATTTATTAACACAAAAGTACTAAGCATCGATCGGTAGTTTCGTTGCCAAATTTTATTTTAAAAGTCCTCATAGATAGAATTTAGGTTAGCAGTTGCAGTAGCTTTTCGCTTGCTCACTAGCGACAGTCTGTTCCACTGGTCTCAGTTCGATGTCTGCAGTTTGTGAATTTTTTAAATATGCCGTGTTGGCAAATTTAGTTGCAGAGTCAAGGAATGTTTCCGACGGTTAGGCGGCTTAAGACAAGATACAGAATTAAAATAGGATGATAAAAATAATGATGCGCTAAGATACTACTCGAGGTTAGTAGCGTAAAAGGCAAATAAAATAAATAATAAAACGTATTCACTTAAAGAGGGTTAGCAATAGCAAATCACAGCACGTTAATTACAACAACATGCACAAACTATGCGTGTATTAATAATCACTAGTTATTAATATCACAAATTAAACTATTCTAAGGCGATTTAGAAAGAATCAGCATTCGTCTAACAGCCTCAAGAATGGAATATATAGTTTATATAATTATATTTAATATAAAGTTTCAACACCAGCAGCCGCCAGAACGACCCTCAGACTCTTGCGGAGCATCCTTGAGCTTCACTTCAATCACTGAACAAATGTCGAATGGATCAAGATAGGCAATTGGCGCCGAAATTGAAGTCTCAAGTTAAGGAAATAGACTAGGGCATTGTTCTTCATACTTTATAATTACTATTTTTACATTAAAGTCTGAAAAATGTATGAAAATTTTTTTAATATAATGTTTAAATACTTTGTATTGATATAAGAAGAATATTGACAAATAGATAAATTAAATGGCAAGAATCGGCCTAGACTATCAAGACTAACTCCGAAGACCATTTAACATCAAGAGCTGTGACAGGATTAAAGAATCAGTGAAGGAAAAGTACTAATAGAGGTGACAGCACTAACAAAGCAGATTAAAGCTACTAAATTAACGTTAAGCGCAAGCTAAATCAAAATGCTAAACTAATACGACATGCAAGTTAATAAATTTGGGTTTATAAAACAACATGCAGAAATAATAATTACTTACGGAAGGAGTTTAAATGCATTTCAAGCTACTTAAAGTAGTTTATTAACGAGATGCTAAATTTATGGCTATAATACATGATATATATATCAATTATTTTCCAAACAAAAAGGATACAGTCGTTGTCCTGCTTGGTAGGTGGCTTTTCTTTGCTCAACAGTTCCGTGGCAATTCTGCGGAATAGCTGCCGTAATAAAACACACATTAAGCAATATTTTTTAAGTAAATTAAACAATACTTTCTACATAAAAGTAACCAAGCAAACTTACCTGTTTAACATTGTAGCCAGCCTTTGCACTGGTCTCAATAAACATTACATTGAGCTCCTTCGATTTCCTTTCGCCTTCTTCAGTAGAAACTTGTCTGCAAATATTTAATCACTATATAATGATAATAAACATATAATTTGTAATAAAAGTAATAAATAATGCACCTTTTGTCAGCCAAGTCGGTCTTATTACCAACCAGCATGATGATGACGTCGCTGCCTCGCTCAGTTCTGACATCGTCAATCCATTTGCTAGTCTGTTGGAATGAGTTGGCGTCTGGGGAAAAAATAATAATATGTTTTTTGAATTTATCATAAATTTAACTCCTAAAAAACCCAGCAAACTACTTACTAGTAATATCGTAGACAACAACAGCTACAGACGAGTCCCTGATATAGCTGGGTATTAGGCTGCGGAATCGTTCTTGACCAGCTGTGTCCCACAGTTGCAATCGAATCTTGAAATTTTACAATAAACATTTCGTGTGAAAAAATTACTTCATTTTATGGGACATTTGTTCTTAAAAAATGCAGACTCACAGTCCGATCTTCCAAGTACATTGTCTTAGAAAGGAAGTCGATTCCTATAGTGGCCTGAGAAAATGTAGCACACGTTTAAAATTAGTTAAAGCGTCCCCAAATAAGAGGAAAAAAACTCGACTTACTTGATAGGTGCTGTCAAAACTATCATACATGAAACGGGTGATGAGTGACGTTTTGCCAACTAAAATTGGTGCAGTGCAGAGAGGCAAAATTTATCATTTTGCAGCCGTTTATATCATTTTTAATTAATTAGAGATTCATTATCAGAGTAGACTTTGTAGCTTTTTAGTGGCACTAATCAAGGAAGCACATTACTAGAATGCTTGCAATGTATTGCTAATATATAATTATGCAGCATTTAGGTTCAAAAGTTGACTATTTTATCATTACTATTTTGTCAATTAGGAAAATTTAAGGCAATAAATACAAAGCTAGATAACTTCCAAAGTAATGAATATACAGATATATATTATTTTTTAAAAGTAATTAAATTACTTTGGGTATTATTCATTTGTGTATATTATATATTTTAATCATTGTTCTCTTTCTTGCTAGCTATTATTGCTAACAACTAAATTTAGGACCTTTGTGCTTTTACTACATTTAATGTACAAAATATAAGATCTAAGATCAAGTCTATTTACTATGAGACTATGTGTATTCCCACAGTCCTATGCCAATAAGTCCAGCTATATCTAGTAGCTGGTAATAGTACCCTGCCAATAATTCCAATCTTATTCAATGGCATATGTTTGAATAGGGCTACTATAATATGGTATGAGCATTATCAATCAAATAAGAGAATAACATTTTTCCTTTACTAATTTCCATGTATTAAAATTTAATAAAAGTATAACTATTTATTTAAATTTGTTGCAATTAGATTGATATTTAAAATGTTACCCTAGTTTCCTGCTCAGATCTCATTTTTGGTACTAAAAAACTAACAGACGGGATCTGGCAAAATAAAACTAGTTTTTGCCTTGATTCCTTTTTCAACTTATTCTAAATACTAAGTTGATTAATTTGAAATTCTACACTTATAGTCTTGACTTTATTTAAATTTTTCCTAATAATAGAAATACATTAAAAATTAGCAAAAAGGCAAAATATGGATTATGAAAAGTAGATAAAGTTTTATGAAATATAAAATTACCAAAGGACAAAAATTGCTATTAACTTTAAGTAAATTATTATATAAAAATTCTGATGCCATAAAATAATAAAGTACTAGATATATCCTACACATTAGGCTAATACAAAAAATTATATTGATAAAACAAAATTTGTATATCCCTGTTTGGTTCTTATTTTAGATCTTTTGTTTGTTTAACAATGATTTATCCTATTTGCTATGCCAATGGCAAAAACTCATTTTATTTATATGGTGCTATGCCAATAATGTCCAACTTATTTGCATGGTATTTTCAACAAAAAATTAATAGCTATAGATTAGCTAAACTAAAGAATGAATGAAGTAGCTTACCTCATTAAATAGCTAAGATTACAAAGTTTAAATATTAATCATTTGCAAGTTGCATAAATTGCAAAAATTTAGTATTAGGAGTTTAAGTACTTAGATTGCATTTGCATTTTGCACACATATACAAATAATAAGTTTTTTAATATAGACCAAATAGCATTATTATTGTACTTTCAGTATGCATAGCATACTAAGGTACCCATTGCTAGGGTAGGCTTACGTAGCCTGTAGCCCAATGAGCTGCTTTGCAATCAGTGTTGCCACTTGTGGTGTTTTTTAACGCTGGCGTTTTTTTTGGCGTTAGGCGTTTTTTTTCTCCAAATTCTCACTTTCTGGCGTTTTTTCTTGAATGGTTCATTGATCCTTGTAATATTTTTGTACTGCACTCAAATAACAGTAATGCTAATAATAAACACTGTACAAAATACAATTTAAAGAACTCGCTTTTGCTTTCCTGCTTAGTAACATTTAGAAACCACTAAAAATACCCCACAGAATTGCCCTTGAACCCACAGAACCGCCCTCAACACCACAGAATCGCCCTCACCCAATACCATAGTTTATTATTAGCATACCTGACATTGCCATTTTAACTGAAGTATTTTCATATGCATTTCAATCATAAGCTGATTTTAAACTCCAGACAACAACAACAAATAATAATTTCTGTGAGCATGAGCACTGCGTCGAACGATTCAAAGCGAACTCGGCTAACAACTTTCGACGCCGCTTGGATTGTTTCCCTAGAAGCAGAGAAATGGTTGACGAAGGGTAAAGTCAATACAGACGCGTTCTGCCTTTTCTGCGATAGACCGATACATGTTGGAAGCGGTGGAATTTCCGCCATCAAACAGCACATGAAAGCAAAAATTCACGAAGCAAATGCAGCTATGCAGCAGAAGCAGAAGTCAATCGCATCCTTCTGCACTAAACAGAAAGATCCAGCAGCTAGTAGTAGCGATGACAAGTCAATCAAAACGACTGCAGCCAAAATTCACTGGGTGTGGAATTAGGCATACAAATCGAAGAGCTTTAACACGGAGGACGACAGCCCTGATTTATTTCGAGCCATGTTTTCGGATTCTAAAATCGCTGCAAGCTTTTCTTGTGCCCGCACCAAGCAGGCCTACTTGCTGTCATTTGCGATCGTTCCTTTTGTGCAGCAAAAAATAACTGAGTCGATTGTGGGTGTGGATGCACTAGAATCGTCATTCGGCTTTTACTCCATCAGCTATGATGAGAGTGACGGTCTTATGATGATTTGCGTACGTTATCTTAATTCTGAGGGCAGTGTTGTGGTCGAGATGCTCAACCAACTTCCTCTGGAAGGCCACGACGCTGCTTCATGTGTGCAACTAATTCGACAGTGCGTTTTGGACAGCAAGCTCCCTTTATCGAAATGGATTGGAAATTTTTCCGATGGTTGCAGCGTGATGGTTGGCGAACACGCCGGGGTGTCTGCAATCTTGCGTCAAACTCCTGAGCTCGAACATCTACTTGACATAGGTAGCTGCACACTGCACATTGTTGCCAACGCATTTCGAAAGGCTTCAAACTGTCATCTTTCTGAAGTGTCCGACCTTGCTGACGACATTTTTGCCTGCTTCAGCAGAAGCATTACTCGTCGAAAGGAATTCAAGGCCCTGCAAGAACAAATTGGCATGGCACAGCTTTCCTTCAAGCGGAACGTGGAGTTACGATGGCTCATTCTCCTTCCCTGCTTGGAGCGCATAGAGGAGCAGTGGGTTCCTCTATCTCTCTTCCTTTCGCAATCTGATGACAATTCTGACCGCATGCGAAGACTCCGAGCTGCCATCCAAAACCCGGACACACTGGTTTGCGTCCGATTTATGATCCACGCTCTAAAGCTTGCAAGCCGCTTTGAGAAACTGCTCCAAGAAAGCTGTACAGTCCTAATTCACCGGCTGCATCCGGAGATGACCGCCTTGCTTGAAGCCATTGCCATCCAGTTTATAAAACCATCTGCCTTTGTGAATAAGTCGGTTGCATTTGTTGACTTTAAAGATCAAAGTCTGCATTTACCCATGACAAAGATTGTAATTGGCCAGCAAGCTACTCTGCCTGATCGGCAAAAGCCGCTACTTTTTCGCTTTAAGCAGTTTTACCTAGCGGTGGCAACCTACTTGCAGGAGAAGCTGCCGCTCAAGAAGAAAGTTCTGCGCTGCATGAAGTTTCTGGACTTCACAACTGAAGTCGATGAAGAGGCTGTGCTGTTTGTTGCTAAAATGCTTCCTCTAGTCGTTCCAGCTAGCGACATTAGTAGCCTCCAAACTGAGGTTAGGCTACTAAATCTGCGAACCAACGCCGGCGATCTCCTTTTGCCTGACAATCACGACATTGCTGGTGGTTGGAGGAAGGCTGCCAAGACTGGTCGATACCCGCTTTTATCGCGTCTTGCTTCTGCATGCTGCACCCTGTTTCATGGAAACGCAGATGCAGAGCGGTTCATCGGAAAGTCCCACGACGCTAGCGCCAATCCAAAGCGAAATCGACTCTCGGACGAAAAGCTCCGAGACTCACTTTTAGCTCGCAGCTTTTTGTGTGCTCGTAGCCTTAAACCAAAAAATGTGCCGATTCCTGATGAACTAATTCAGGCCGCTTTAAAGGCAAGTTCCGAGTACAAGCAGCGAATGGCTGCTGAAAAAAAGGCAAGTGAACTGGCAGCAATTAAAAAGGCAGCTGAAGCAGACCAAGAGAAGTTGCGCCGAGAAGCTAAAAAGGTAAAAGCATTCCGTGAAAACATTAATTACTTTTTATAATGAATTTATAATACTGTATTTAATTCAATATTTCCCGCAACATTATAGAACGCTGAGCGAAAAGATGCACTCGAACGCCTCGCTCAGGAACAGAGCCAGCAGGTCGCAAAAAAGCGGAGACTGCGGCAAAGTGCATTGAAGCCGAGCGAGACGTTCAAATTGCGATTGACAGGCTGCGCAAAGCACAGGGAGAAGATACGGCCGTTTCTGTTTGGCTGTCACAATTTGAGTCTGAGTGGCTTGTCATTGAACAGTGTGCACTGGACCAAGTCGTTCAGCGCACAGCCGAGGAAGCAGCAAGGCTGAAGCGACAAGCGGAGAACGCTGTTCTTGCACGCCTTCCCCATGTGCCTAAGAAGAAGAAAAACTAATTACTCGTATTATAATTTTTGCTCAAAATTTGCTAACAAGTAACTACTGGTTTTTCGTCTTTGGCATTTTTGGAATGAGTGCCGCTGTGTCAGAAGTCACCAGACACAATATACATGCAATAGATACAATATAAGTACAATATTCGAATCCGGTAACAGTGATACGGCTAGCAAGGAAGTCCTTTTTATGAGAAAAAAGTTGGCGTTATTTTTTTCGGCCTGCGTTTTTGTTTCGAAATCAGTCAGTGGCAACACTGTTTGCAATCAAGCTATGCATTATATTATGGTCTACATGGTATACATGGGATTAATTACCTATAATTGTCCTATTTAAACACATAGCTATATGAATAAGCCAAGCATTATCAATACAATGGCAATGCTACATATGTGAATAAAAGTGGGCTTATTGGCATTAGACTATAGGAATAATAAGCACTGCCTTTCAAAGATAGACCTAGCACAAAATTTGTAATGGCTATCTATATACAAAAACTGAAAAAGGACAATTAGATAGACATTTGAGTATGGCTACACATAGACCATAGTCAGGAAGGTGGCCTCTTAGGGGAGAAATTCCCGCGCACATGAAGGGTCTTGGCACAAATTGGCACACAAGTGCCAAGCACAAGAAAGGTCTTAGCACACTTTGGCATACAAGTATGGTGCACACAAAGTGTGGGTTTTGGCACATATTGGCACATAAGTGGTGCAAAATCGGTAATATAATAGGCAATATTGGCAAAAATGTGGCTACTTTGCAAAGATTTAGAGATTACAAGCAAAAACATAGTAAATAGGAAGAAGTAGAGAAGAAATTGTCCACGGGACCTTTTTTTAGTCCTTCAAACTTTTGCCCCTAGTAAGCTCACAAATGGCTCTTTGATGGCGCATATATTGTGTCTCCCAAAATTTATTCTGGCGCACACTGTGCCACCTTCCTGACTATGGCACATAGACCATATTGTGGACAGTTGTTTTAAATTTAAAATGTATGCCAAAAATCCAAAAATGTATGCCAAAGGAGCAAAAAAAGGTCTTGTGCATTTATGCAAAAATTTAATCTGAAAATTTGTATGCCAATTTCTCAAAAGTGTACGCCATACCCTTGTTTGAAGCAAGTGTATGCCAGAAATTTCCGGCATAAACCCCCCTTCTGCAATATGGCACATAGAAGGCCTATCATATCACATTGCAAGACTGCTATATACTGCTGGCACACAAATGTAGGGCCAGCAAGGCAGAAATGCAAACTGCAAAGATTTTTAGAAAAAAGCGATATTAGTGTTTTAATTTTTTCTAAATGAGGCCCTATTTTTTAAATACTTTGTTTTGCATTTAGCTTTATTTTACATTTGCTTGACAAAAGCTCTTTAGGGCTAAGCCCAGCTATTTATAGAAAATTAGAAAATGGCATGCTCAAGTCTACTACTATAATTTTTCATTTTTATAATAAAAAATAAAAAATCAAGACCTACCGCTTTGTTCTCCCAGAAACACGAGCTTAAACTTCCGAAGTGGGTTTCCAAAGTCTGCTCCAGCCATATTAATTTCACTATTACAAAGATTATTAGCTCTAAAGACAGGATGATAAAGTTTTAAATAAATTTATTACAAATGTAACGATTGTAAATCAGACAGCAAGATGAATAAACGTTAGGCCTATTAAAGTACGTTAACAAGTCACAGACGAATAAAAATATTTTGACGCTGACTGATTTCGAATTTTTTTTCATTAACTTTCTATAAAACTGCTTCGTGTTAACTAATTTTTATAGATCTTTTTAAAATCTTTTGTGTTTATCAAAAAATAAATAGGGCAATAAATTTTTGGAAAAAATATGTTAAAACTTCTTTTATAGTATGCCTTTATAAAACGAGTGTTACGTTAACCGTGGAACACTGCTAGCGTTTCCATGCAAGAACTTTATGCGTCTGTTTGTCGGGCTTGCCAGCAGACTTTTATAGGTTTTCAACCCCTCCCCTAGCGCCGGCCCGGTGTCGTAGTAAGGTGCAGGTGCTGGCTTACATGTGTGGTCGCGTGCCTCACTTAACTAAATGCGAAATTTTTTTAATTCATTTATTTTCACTTCGAAAATGTTCTTCGAAATGTTTTCAGAACGAACTCACACATTTGATGGCTTAGGCGATTTCGTACCCGCTTTTCGGGTGGCTTCGACCTAGACGGTATTCTTCGCTCCAACACGCTTGCGGCTTCTGCTGTTTTGGGTTATAACATCGTCAATTGTAGCCTACTAGTGGCTAGGGCGCCTGCCTTATGACCAGAATGTCATGGGTATGAGTCCCAGCTCTAGGAGACACTTTGTGCACTTAATTTGGGCACTTAATTCCGCATTGCTTCAGTCCACGCAGCTGAGGTCGGGTACCACTTTAAGCTGGGTAAATTTAGAGTGGGTGTTGCGGCCCCTCCAGCCCCGTCAGGCTGAGCAGCTGTACACAGCCCCCGGATGCGCTGCGCAACTAGCTGCGGCTGTGCTGCTGGCTGTACATCTGGTCGAAAGATCAAGTGTCTAAATTAATTTTTTTTATATTTTATTATGGTCAATTAAGAAAGAAGATAAAAAATGCGCACACCTTTGTAGAATCTGAAACGTTGTAGCTGGATGATTATAATTGTGCTGACTAATGTTTTACGATCAAGTACGTCCTATACTGCAATTACGCGTAGAAGGGCCTGGCACTAATAAATAAAACTTCAGGATTTTTAAGGCTGAAAAAATTTACCGATAGAGAGCACCAATTGGATCACGTCCTACTCAAAAGGAAAGCCCAGAGGTCTTTGGTTTTTCGCCGGCTTTGGGCACAGTTGTTTGACTTTGCAATGGAATAATACGTACGTGCGTAGTATTTTTTTCCACAAGCAACTGGCAGGTAAGCTAAATTGATTTGCAATAAAGCAATAAAGCAATCACTTATACTAACAAAACCTTGGGCGCCTTTTTAATTAATTTACGTGATCGCAGCCTTGAATAGGAAGTGTATTTTTTAATAACCAACCTTTTTTTATTTGCATCACCTCGTATTTTTGTCAATATAAAGTAGATGCAAAAATATTAGGGGCGCGTACTTTTTCATTTCATCAGATAGAAGGGCCGGAAAAAATTTAGAACTGGTTTTATCTACATGCATATCCCTTATGGGGAGCTTTGACTGCATAATTAAGCTAAATCAGCAGTAAATTTTCTCAATTGAAAATACCCCAATTTTATCTCAGAAAATTTCTATCGACAAATTTCTATCTATCGACTTATCTATCGATTTATCTATCTATCTATCTATCTATCTATCTATCTATCTATCTATCTATCTATCTATCTATCTATCTATCTATCTATCTATCTATCTATCTATCTATCTATCTATCTATCTATCTATCTATCTATC